>SJYX01007881.1:0-10555 GCA_006410675.1 Oreotragus oreotragus | reverse complement strand
ATGCATTGGAGAAGGAAATGGCAACCCACTCCAGTATTCTTGCCTGGAGAATCCCAGGGATGGGGGAGCCTGGTGGGCTGCCGTCTATGGGGTCACACAGAGTCGGACACGACTGAAGTGACTTAGCAGCAGCAGCAGCAGCAGTATATATGTTTCAATACCACTCTCTCAATTCATCCCACCCTCTCTTTCCCCCACGCTGCTGCGTCCATAAGTCTCTTCTCTATGTCTGTGTCTCTATTGCTGCCCTGCAAATAGGCTCATCAGTACCATTTTTCTAGATTTGCTATATATGGTTAATATATCATATTCGTTTTTCTCTTTCTGACTTACTTCACTCTGTATAATAGGCTCTAGGTTCATCCACCTCACTAGAACTGACCCAAATATGTTCTTCAAGGATGGCTCTCAGAAGCTTGAGTCTCTCTGCTTTTGAACCAATTTGTATCCCCCTTTCCTTCTTGATTACAAGTGAAGACTACTGGGACCTAAAAGTCAGCCCTAATAACTTTTATAAGATGGAGAAGTCGATAATCCCAAGAAAATATGAGTTCACAGATCTAAATAGTTAATTAGGGAATTAAATCACCTAAAGAAACAAACTGCTTCCATTTCCTGACTATTGTAAACAGTTTTGCTATGAACATCGGGGTGCATACATCTTTTTGAATATAAGCCCAGGACATATGTCCAGGAGCTGGATTGCTGGATCACATGGTAGTTCTATTTTTAGTTTTTTTAGGGCTTCCCTCGTAGCTCAATTGGTAAAGAATCTGCCTGCAATGCAGGAGTACCAGGTTCAATTCCTGAGTCAGGATGATCCCCTGGAGAAGGAAATGGGAACCCATTCCAGTAGTCTTGCCTGGAGGATCCCATGGACAGAGGAGCCTGGCAGGCTACAGTCAATGGGGTCACAAGAGTTGGACATGAATTAGTGACTAAAGCACCACCACCGTGGAACCTCCATACTGTTCTACATAGTAGCTGTATCAATTTACATTCTAACCAACTGTGTAGGAGGGTTTCCTTTACTCCATACTCTCTCTAGCACTTATTTTTTGTAGATATTTTGATGATGGCCATTTTGACCTATGTGAGGTGATACCTCATGGTGGTTTTGCTTTGCATTTCTCTAATAATTAACAACGTTGAGCATCTTTTAATATACCTGTTAATCTTCTGACTGTCTTCTTTGAAGAAATGTCTATTGAGGTCTTCTGCCCTCAATAGGGCAGAAGGTTGTTTTTTGACATTGAGTTGTATGAGCTGTTTGTATATTTTGGAAATTAACCCCTTGTCAGTCACATCATTTGCAAATATCTCCAATTCCATAGACTGTCTTTTCATTTTGTTCGTTCCTTTTGCTGTGCAAAAGCTTTTAAGTTCTATACATGCACCCCAGTGTTCATAGCACTATATGTATAGTAGCAGCCTAAATGTCCATCAGCTGATGCGTAGATACAGTACTGGAATATTACTCAGCCATAAGAAGAATGAAAAACTGCAATTTGCAGTAACATGGATGGGCCTACAGAATATCATAGTGATTAAGTACACAATGACAAATACTGTGTGATATCACATGTGGAATAAAATAAATAAGTACAAATGGATCTATTTACAAAACTGAAAGACTCATAAGCATAGAAAATAAATTATGACTAACCAAAGACAAACAGGTAGGGGAGGGAAAAATTAGGAATATGGGTTTAATGGATACACACTGCTACGTATAAAATAGATAAGAAACAAAGACTTACTATATAACACAGGGGACAATATTCAATATCTTCTAATTAACCTATAATGGAAAATAATCTGAAAAAATATATATTAAAACTGAAACACTTGGCTGAACAGCTGAAACTAACATGATACTGTAAATCAATTTTACTTCAATTAAAAAAATAAAAAAGAAACAAACTCGATAAGCCATACTATGTAAAAAAAAATTTTTTTTTTGTTTATTTGTTTGGAGTTTGAAGCAGAGAAAGGTTTATTTCAGGGCCACACAAGGAGATGGTGGCTCATGCTCTAAAAATCCCCAAGTTCCCTGAAGGTTTTTTTTTTTTTTTTAATATTATAATATCATTATGTGTGCTCACTCAGCTTGTCTGACTCTTTGAGGCCCCATGGATTGTATCTCACCAGGCTCCTCTGTCCATGGAATTTTCCAGGCAAGAATACTGGTGTGGGGATGCTATTTCCTCCTCCAGGAGGTCTTCCCGACTCAGGGATCAAACCTGCGTCTCTTATGTCTCTTACATTGGCAGGAGGATTCTTTACCATTTAAGCATATTTATTACTCATCTAAATCATATAATGCTGGCAGTTAAGTTGGCTGCCTTTATTTTATAGTTGTCTTTCACTTTATATAGTTTTATTTAGTACAATTTCTTTTAGATAACACTGATTGATTCAAGTAAAAATAATTTTTTTAAAGAAGAGAAAGAACAAGAATTTAAAATAAGCAGAGTAAATCTAATTAAGGGTCTAAGGGACATAGAAGGTGGGCTTGATGATCTTCCTTCTGTGTCTACTGAGCAGAAGTTAGGTCTGATGAGAGGTGAGGCAGAAAGAGAGGAGGCAGCCATAGGGCATCCTTCAGGACCACTGCCTGGAGAGGGAAGAACGCATGACTGGAGCGTATCTGGGCCATGAAAACATGAGCACGGAGCTGGTTCTGAGCCATCCTGCTACTGATCTGGACAAGAGGTTTACTGACTGGCTCAGTGGATCTCATCTCACTAATATGAAGTTGTGATATGTGGAGATAGATGGAGGAGCAGGTAAAGCTGAATTATGCCATAGAAAGGCCCTATAAATACTTGTCTCCCAAAATGCATATGCATATGTCTAAAGATGTCCTTGGGAGAAGGCAATGACACCCCACTCCAGTACTCTTGCCTGGAAAATCCCATGGACGGAGGAGCCTGGTGGGCTGCAGTCCATGGGGTCGCAAAGAGTCAGACACGACTGAGCGACTTCACTTTGACTTTTCACTTTCATGCATCGGAGAAGGAAATGGCAACCCACCCCAGTGTTCTTGCCTAGAGAATCCCAGGGATGGGGGAGCCTGGTGGGCTGCCGTCTATGGGGTCGCACAGAGTCAGACACGACTGAAGCAACTTAGCAGCAGCCGCAGCAAAGATGTCCTTGAGAGGATGTCTAAACCAAGACAGGACCTGAAGGAAGATTTATTTATCTCTCTTTTCTTTCAGACCCTGTCAGAGTCAAGGAGCTAGAAAAACCAAGAGGTTAAAAGCAGATGAAGAAATGACTGACCCTTTTGTGGATCCTCTCTCCCTGAATCCCAGAGTCCCTTCCTTAGGACAAAGAAGGAGGAAAGGAACATATAAAATATCAAAAAATTAACCTGCATTGAAAAAGTCTGTACTGATCCTTTATGTTTCCCAAGGGAACAATAATATTGATACTATGGGATCTGCCTTAGGTGTTAACAGATGTGTAAGGGAATTTAACAGAGCAGAGGTGAGTAAATAAAATTAAATGAAATAAAATAATAATTATTTTTAAAATAAAATGATTTTATTTGTATCCCTACAGAGGTTAGACTGCTTATTAACATGTCGTATTTGAAAATTTCTTACAGAATACACTTCATAGTTTTAAAAAGTAAAAAATGAGTAAGCTGAATAAAAAAATAGAAATACGATTTAGTTCAAGATCTTTGAAACTAAAGCACACACACACAAATCACAGTTGCTAACCAATTTACCGGCTCAAAGTTGGGTAGCACAACATCTTCATCCCCGATGACGAAGGTCACCATGCTGCAGATGTGTATGGAGTGGCCCACGGAGGAGTATGCAGTGAAGAGCAGCATGTGTCTCCTAAAGAGAGTGGACACTATATACAGATCGAGGCTCTCCTTTGTTGTAGCCTTTGCCTCTGTTAGCTTCTTGATGATACTTTGTGCTCAAATGAAGTCAAAGGTTAGTATGGGCTGAATTTTGTAACACAGATGAGGTAGTGACTGATGAATTTTTACTCTGAAAGAACCCTCAGAGAGCATGGAATCTATATTTCACTAATTATGTTGGATAAAAGCAGTCATACTAAATGACAAAGTTGCACATATTGGAGACATCTCCCATGCACTGCAGACATATTGCAAAAGACTGGTCCTGATTTTCCCCTCACAACAGTAATAATTCACATTGGCCAAGTGCTTTGTAGATTTCATGGTCATTTTCTCACAAATGCATAGCTTCATGTATGTTACGTATGTCTCTCCTGCCAGGTTGTAGCACCATGGAGAGGACTGAGAGCATGTCTTAAACCTTCCCGGTGGCAGCTTAGGTCCCTGTGGGGGGAAATGTAGATAGGCGTAGTGAATTGTGAAAGTGTTTAGCTGCTCAGTTGTATCCTACTCTTTGTGACCCCATCGACTGTAGTATAGTCAGCCGGGCTCCTCTGTCCATGGAATTCTCCAGGCAAGAATACTGGAGTGGTTTGCCATTCCCTTCTCCAGGGGATCTTCCTGACCCAGAGATTGGACCCAGGTCTCCTGCGTTGCAGGCTGTTTCTTTACTGTCTGAGCCACCAGGGAAGCCCAGATAAGAGCAGACTGTTTATCAGTTCTCCATCCTTGGTTATCTTGATGAATGAGCACTCAGACAGAATAATGATTTCTGGAAGAATCTTTCCATACTGTGAAAAATATAGTATTTTAAAAATTCATTATTCCTCTAGGAATATTAGATGCTTGCCATAGATTATTTTAGCACTTTATTTTGTTGCTTGGGTTTTGCTTTTTGAATAAGAGCCATAGCTTTTCATTAATCACATAGAATTATCATGATTGATCTTGGGAAATTCAGCAAAATATTTATCTTATCTGAAATATGAGGTAATATTTTGAATTTTCCTTATCAAAAATCATGAAAACTTTTCAATTATATATCTTTTCTTTTAAATGGAAAATGTGATGTGTTTAACCAATTGTATCTTAATTTAAAATAAAACTACAGGTAAAATTTAAAATAACTACAAGTAAAACTATAGATTTATAGAAAAATGCTGTTTTTCAGCCTGTTTTCAAATAAAATCATGGTCCTTATTAAGAACTATGGTATAATAAAACAAAAAGATCATTTTAATAAATTAATTTTAGGAAATACTGGGTTAAACACATTTAAAATGTACTCTTTACTAAAGACATTTCAGATTCTTTGACAATTATGCATCTTCCAAAAGGTACAACATTTCTTCAGTTTATTCATTCCCAGAATTATTTTTCTGAAGAATCATGATGGTAGACCTATACTTTGTGAAACAACATATTAGATTCCATATTGTTTCATTATCTAGTAGTCAAAAGTTTACAAGTCTTCAAATAATTCTTAGTATGGGAAAAATAAAGTCACTCCATACCCAACAGGCAGGCGAATCACTGTAGCCTTGGTAGCATAGGTGTGAATTTTCACAACAAGATCGCGTGGCCTCGGAGATTTCCAAGAAACCGTCTCAACTGTAAGTAGTCCAGGCTCTATGGGAGGGCTATTCTTTGTTAAAGCTTTAGGAAAAGTTAAAAAAATTATATATATATATATACATATATATATATATATTTGAATTGTGAGAGTATAGTTGGCCATCACTAGTATTGCTCTTTTATCAATATGACATTAATAATAATAATATAATTATAATAATATTAACAACAACCAACAATTAGACATATTCTGAAAATGCTCATAAAACATTAGAAATTATGCTGGGTAAATAGTTATGGGAAATAATACTCGAGGGGAAGCAAGATCTTCATTCCTATTCCTGCTTTTCTCCTCAAAGTTATTCCCCCAGCTGAAGAAACCAGGAATGGAAAAGTTAGAAAAAAATAGGTCAGCCAGGGATATTTCACTGTAGTATACCACTGC
This sequence comes from Oreotragus oreotragus, assembly GCA_006410675.1. NCBI lineage: Eukaryota > Metazoa > Chordata > Mammalia > Artiodactyla > Bovidae > Oreotragus > Oreotragus oreotragus. The sequence continues at coordinate 4,652 of SJYX01007881.1, read as the reverse complement.
TTTTCTTATGTAAAGCAGTAATCACAATATCCTGCTGGATGCAATTTTAGAGGAGGAAAATTACAACATCTGGGGAAATGAGAGATTTTCCTAAGAAAGTGTCAAAACAAGGGCAAAATATGCTACATTTTATCTAAGTTTTTTACCTTTGATTATTAGCTTTAAGTGTGTGGAGAAATAACATAATTAACAAAACTTTCATTTCAATTAAATTAACATGTTAAATTTAATTGTATTTTGTAAATTAATTAAAACAATCTAATTAAACTTTTTAATTAACTTTTTAAAATCTGAAAATGGGTAGAAAATATTATTCTTCATTGGTAGCTGAGGGCAAAATACTTCTTACCTTGTTTTTCAGCTAACCCTCAAGCTAATGTTACAGGCCACCACGTGATCTGAAACACTTCCATGGATTTGGAGTTTCAGTGTTCTAGGATGTGGTGCAGCTTAGGAACTGTTGGTTAGGTAGACATACCAAACTCACACCGCTGAGGTCTGGAAAGTTTATTCAACAAATATTTATTGCCTACCTGCTGTACATCTGATACCACTTGAAACATTGGGTGTATCTTGGTAGGAAAACCATAGTCTCTGCCATCAAGGTAGGCAAGAAATTCAATATTAAGCATGCAGCAAATACTTGTAGCTGTACAGGGTCAGAGCTGTTCATTTGAGTTACATATAAATGCTTTAGTAAAACAAGTCAATCAAAGAATACTATTTTGTGCATCTCTGCATGTGTTCACAAGAAACCGGCCTTAGAGAAGAAAAGGAACAGTCTGTCGATTAGAATAGGAAGGAAAGATGACTAGAGCTTCAGAGAGTTCAATATGAGGACATGAATGGGTCACTTCTGATCTCTTCTCTCTCTTCAGTGAAAACAGTAGCAAGGTTATTACCTGAAAAGGAGGAAGGATGGAGTGGGAACTGGAGATTTGAAGATGGAGAGATCTGCGGGTTTGCAATAATCATCCATAAGAATGAAAGTTCGGAGAATGAATGAACTTGGGGAATGTTGATGGTGCTTAGGTCATTTATTTGTTCTTTTTGAGGTTTGTGGTCCTCAATTTAAAACGGGGTAGTAGGAATTTTTTCTTCAGTTACACTCCGCTGCTCTGATGCAACCCTAGGTCAGGCACAGAGATATTTTCAACCGGTATTAGGGTTTTGTTAGGAACATAACTCGAGAGGGTAAGAAAGCACTTGTGTTGAGGGTACATGTGAAGAAACGTCAATAAGGACAATGATGGGCCATGGAAACTGTGTTGGGACTCAGAGAAATAAGGATCTGATGAGGGTGGACACAGAAAAAGGTGTAAGGTTGACGAATGGTGTTCCCCATTCAGTCCCAGAACTGTAGGGGTGGGAATTCTAGAGAGAGTGAACTGGAGCTTCAAGTAGGGGGTCAGAGAGCTTAAGATTGATTGAGATAATACTAAAGTCTAAATAAAACCATGATAGTAGGGGCCCAGGGCGGGATGGAGATAAAGGCCTTTGGAAGAGTCAAAGCAAAAAAGAAAGAGCTTGTGATTTTAAAAGAATCAAGAATGATGACATGTACAAGGGGAAAGAGAAACAGAGGGACCAGGTGTGCTAAAGAGGTGATCATATGACCAGAACAAAGAGAGAGATGGGTGGCAAGAGTGAGCACACTCCTTGATGTCAGAGGAGCAGAAAGATCTTAGGAGGTCTAGAGAAGGAATAAGTTCCTTCATTTGGTGTCTAAAACTTGTAGGATACATTTCCCCTGAATAGAAAGTGAGCTGGGCTTTCAGACTGTCATTTTCTCATGGCCCTCTTACCTCCAGATTCTCCCCAGCGTACCAATGCAGAAAAGCAGATCAGCAGTTCAATGGGCTTTAAACTGTCCACGAATAGGTGATAGGACACACGTTCATCTGAAAACTGCAAGAAATAGACTAATTGTTGCATGTCATATCAGCCTGTTCATGCTGGTATTTCCCAATTCTAACGAAAGTACAATGCCTGACATTCATAGAGCACTTAGTGTGTTCTAGACACCACAACAAGTACTTTACAGATTTAATGAAAGGAAGAAAATCACACTGGTGCATGCTGGCAGCAATCCATGGAAACCGTGTCTGCAGACACTGAGACCAGCCATCATATCAGAGAGAGCCAAAACTCTCCTCTGTGAGTAAAGAAAGGGGGCATGCTTGTTCCAGAAATGACTGTAGAGGAAGAAATTGAGCCCACAGCTGAGCAGTGCTCAGAAAATAGGTCCCTGATAAGTAAGCAGGGAGAGAACAGAAATGTNCAGTCCAGGCTCTATGGGAGGGCTATTCTTTGTTAAAGCTTTAGGAAAAGTTAAAAAAATTATATATATATATATACATATATATATATATATTTGAATTGTGAGAGTATAGTTGGCCATCACTAGTATTGCTCTTTTATCAATATGACATTAATAATAATAATATAATTATAATAATATTAACAACAACCAACAATTAGACATATTCTGAAAATGCTCATAAAACATTAGAAATTATGCTGGGTAAATAGTTATGGGAAATAATACTCGAGGGGAAGCAAGATCTTCATTCCTATTCCTGCTTTTCTCCTCATAGTCATTCCCCCAGCTGAAGAAACCAGGAATGGAAAAGTTAGAAAAAAATAGGTCAGCCAGGGATATTTCACTGTAGTATACCACTGCTTTTCTTATGTAAAGCAGTAATCACAATATCCTGCTGGATGCAATTTTAGAGGAGGAAAATTACAACATCTGGGGAAATGAGAGATTTTCCTAAGAAAGTGTCAAAACAAGGGCAAAATATGCTACATTTTATCTAAGTTTTTTACCTTTGATTATTAGCTTTAAGTGTGTGGAGAAATAACATAATTAACAAAACTTTCATTTCAATTAAATTAACATGTTAAATTTAATTGTATTTTGTAAATTAATTAAAACAGTCTAATTAAACTTTTTAATTAACTTTTTAAAATCTGAAAATGGGTAGAAAATATTATTCTTCATTGGTAGCTGAGGGCAAAATACTTCTTACCTTGTTTTTCAGCTAACCCTCAAGCTAATGTTACAGGCCACCACGTGATCTGAAACACTTCCATGGATTTGGAGTTTCAGTGTTCTAGGATGTGGTGCAGCTTAGGAACTGTTGGTTAGGTAGACATACCAAACTCACACCGCTGAGGTCTGGAAAGTTTATTCAACAAATATTTATTGCCTACCTGCTGTACATCTGATACCACTTGAAACATTGGGTGTATCTTGGTAGGAAAACCATAGTCTCTGCCATCAAGGTAGGCAAGAAATTCAATATTAAGCATGCAGCAAATACTTGTACCTGTACAGGGTCAGAGCTGTTCATTTGAGTTACATATAAATGCTTTAGTAAAACAAGTCAATCAAAGAATACTATTTTGTGCATCTCTGCATGTGTTCACAAGAAACCGGCCTTAGAGAAGAAAAGGAACAGTCTGTCGATTAGAATAGGAAGGAAAGATGACTAGAGCTTCAGAGAGTTCAATATGAGGACATGAATGGGTCACTTCTGATCTCTTCTCTCTCTTCAGTGAAAACAGTAGCAAGGTTATCACCTGAAAAGGAGGAAGGATGGAGTGGGAACTGGAGATTTGAAGATGGAGAGATCTGCGGGTTTGCAATAATCATTCATAAGAATGAAAGTTCGGAGAATGAATGAACTTGGGGAATGTTGATGGTGCTTAGGTCATTTGTTTGTTCTTTTTGAGGTTTGTGGTCCTCAATTTAAAACGGGGTAGTAGGAATTTTTTTCTTCATTTACACTCCGCTGCTCTGATGCAACCCTAGGTCAGGCACAGAGATATTTTCAACCGGTATTAGGGTTTTGTTAGGAACATAACTCGAGAGGGTAAGAAAGCACTTGTGTTGAGGGTACATGTGAAGAAACGTCAATAAGGACAATGATGGGCCATGGAAACTGTGTTGGGACTCAGAGAAATAAGGATCTGATGAGGGTGGACACAGAAAAAGGTGTAAGGTTGACGAATGGTGTTCCCCATTCAGTCCCAGAACTGTAGGGGTGGGAATTCTAGAGAGAGTGAACTGGAGCTTCAAGTAGGGGGTCAGAGAGCTTAAGATTGATTGAGATAATACTAAAGTCTAAATAAAACCATGATAGTAGGGGCCCAGGGCGGGATGGAGATAAAGGCCTTTGGAAGAGTCAAAGCAAAAAAGAAAGAGCTTGTGATTTTAAAAGAATCAAGAATGATGACATGTACAAGGGGAAAGAGAAACAGAGGGACCAGGTGTGCTAAAGAGGTGATCATAAGACCAGAACAAAGAGAGAGATGGGTGGCAAGAGTGAGCACACTCCTTGATGTCAGAGGAGCAGAAAGATCTTAGGAGGTCTAGAGAAGGAATAAGTTCCTTCATTTGGTGTCTAAAACTTGTAGGATACATTTCCCCTGAATAGAAAGTGAGCTGGGCTTTCAGACTGTCATTTTCTCATGGCCCTCTTACCTCCAGATTCTCCCCAGCGTACCAATGCAGAAAAGCAGATCAGCAGTTCAATGGGCTTTAAACTGTCCACGAATAGGTGATAGGACACACGTTCATCTGAAAACTGCAAGAAATAGACTAATTGTTGCATGTCATATCAGCCTGTTCATGCTGGTATTTCCCA
>SJYX01007878.1:285276-324477 GCA_006410675.1 Oreotragus oreotragus | reverse complement strand
TCTCCAATGCATGATAAAGTGAAAAGTGAAAGTGAAGTTGCTCAGTCATGTCTGACTCTTTGCAACCCCATGGACTGCAGCCTATCAGGCTCCTCTGTCCACGGGATTTTCCAGGCAAGAGTCCTGGAGTGGGTTGCCATTGCCTTCTCCGATATGTTGCCACTAAGTGTTAGTTAATAATGTTGTGGACCAAGTAACAGATGGGTGTTGCCTTAAATTGAATTTATTACAATACACATACTTAGAAGTTACAGATACAAAGACATACAGATACATATGTATGCAAAGTAATCATTCCTCTCATTTCAGTTAGGTATTTCATCCTAAATATCAGTTTTATTATGCCCACAGAATTCCACTTGCTTGTTGGTAGAACAGATTGTTAAGCTAAACCTATTCTTCTACAGTCCCCAAATGTAAAAGAAAAAATAGACGGGGTGAAAATATGCTAATCTTTAGCAATTTCCATTTTTCATTTCCCAAACAATATCTATTGAGTCACCATAATAAAATGGTTTATGATTTGAAAGATAATTCTTTTTCATGATTTTCAGTGAAATAACTTATTCTATAAGTAGACAAATGAGCTCTGGTCTATACAACTTAGAATAAAAGAGAATTAATGGACAATAAATATCTGATAATTCAAGCCCATTCAGGGTTTGAACAAATGCAAATGAAGATCATATCAGTTATCATTTTGTACCCATTTTACTGGAAAAAATAAAAGTCAGACAATAAAGAAAATGTCAGAAAGTATGTGAATGCATAGGATCTCTTCATTTTTGGATGAGGCAAACACACATCTTCACATGAAAAGGAATGGAATTGTTACCACAGTATATCAGTAAGGTGACAACCAGGTAAGGAAAGTGGAAGAGATCTGAAAGATTTTAGTTTTTCTGTTTAATGGTGGTTTAGTGAATGTTTATTCTTTTATTAAAAACAAAAAGTCCATCCAGTTAAATTTAAAAAGGACATTCATAAAAAATAATGTCTGTCATTAATCAAAGACTACATTTATGCTAATTCAATGTATCTGAGGAAAAATAAATATATAAGTAAATCAAGCTGTAGCTGTGAAAAAACATCTGCTGTATTAGAAACAGCATAAAAGTTTATTGCATGTTTTGCACCTGAATTTTATTNCAAGTAGACAAATGAGCTCTGGTCTATACAACTTAGAATAAAAGAGAATTAATGGACAATAAATATCTGATAATTCAAGCCCGTTCAGGGTTTGAACAAATGCAAATGAAGATCATATCAGTTATCATTTCATACCCATTTTACTGGAAAAAATAAAAGTCAGACAATAAAGGAAATGTCAGAAAGTATGTGAATGCATAGGATCTCTTTATTTTTGGATGAGGCAAACACACATCTTCACATGAAAAGGAATGGAATTGTTACCACAGTATATCAGTAAGGTGACAACCAGGTAAGGAAAGTGGAAGAGATCTGAAAGATTTTAGTTTTTCTGTTTAATGGTGGTTTAGTGAATGTTTATTCTTTTATTAAAAACAAAAAGTCCATCCAGTTAAATTTAAAAAGGACATTCATAAAAAATAATGTCTGTCATTAATCAAAGACTACATTTATGCTAATTCAATGTATCTGAGGAAAAATAAATATATAAGTAAATCAAGCTGTAGCTGTGAAAAAACATCTGCTGTATTAGAAACAGCATAAAAGTTTATTGCATGTTTTGCACCTGAATTTTATTTGGCTTACCCTTCCTTTCTTTAAATTCATTTACAAAGGAGCAAGGATGAGAGAATAACAGAATAAGATTCCAAATTCAGAACTGTTCTAGTCTCTACCTTAACAAATTGATTATCTTGTACTTTATTCCTTTAGGCTTTTGTTTCTTCACTTGGAAGAATAATAGATTTACTTATTTCTGGATTTACTCAGAAATGTTAAAACAAATTTTAGTACTTTTATGTGCCATATTGGGCTTCCCTGGTGGCTCAGATGGTAAGGAATTCGCCTGCAGTGCAAGAGACCTGGGTTCAATCCCTGGGTTGGGAAGAACCCCTGGAGGAGGACATGGCAACAAATTCCAGTATTCTTGCCTGGAGAATCCCCATGGACAGGGGAGCCTTGTGGGCTACAATCCATGGGGTCATAAAGAGTCAGATACAAATGAGCAATCAAGCACATGTTCCAGATGGGCTTCCTAGATGGATTGATGGTGAAGAATTCGCTTGCAATGCAGAAGGTGTGGATTCAATTCCTGGATTGGGAAGATTCCCTGGACTAGGATGGCAAACTACTCCAATATTGTGGCCAGGAAAACTCTAGGGTCAGAGGAGCCTGGTGGGCTCCAGTCCATGGGGTTGCAAAAGAGATACAACTGAGTGACTGAACAATAACAACATATTCCAGATAGCATTTTAGATAGTAGAGATACAGAGATGTGTGTGTGTGTGCTCAGTCACTCAGTCGTGTCTGACTCTCTGTGATGGCATCGACTGTAGCCTGCTAGGCTCTTCCTTCCATGGAACATCCCAGGCAAGAATACTGGAGTGGGGTGCCATTTCCTTCTCCAGGGGATCTTCCTAACCCAGGTATCAAATTCAAGTCTTCTGCATTAGCAGGCAGGTTCTTTACCACTGGGGCCACCTTGGAAAATCCACAGAAATGAATAAATATCAAATTTCAACACTTAACAAATTTACAGTATAGCAGAAGAAAGAAAATCTAATTAAACTCCCTATTAAATATAGCATTGTCACTGAGGTCAGTGCTATGAAAGAGAAACATGTTGGTACTTGTGGTGGTAGAGGATCACAGCACATTAAAGTGACTTGAGCTCATCAGAAAGATAAGGCAAGGCTTTCCAGCATGTGATGGCTGAGCTGAAATCTCAAGAATGATCATGGGCATTGCCTGGTGAGGGAGAGAAAGCAAAGAAGTTTGTGCAAAGGGCTAATATAGGCATGATGGACAGAAGGGGTGTGATCTATCCTAAAGGATGAAGCAAGAAGATGGGGCTCAGAGAGAGAATGAGAGAAAGAGCAAGAAGGGGAGGGAGGGAGAGAACACGATCCTCAAAGGGGCTGAGGATCAATACGGAACACATGTACACTCATGGCGGATTCAAGTCAACGTATGGCAAGACCAATGCAATATTGTAAAGTAAAATTAATTAATTAAAAATAAACTTAAAAAAGAAAAAATATTTCATATAGAGAAAAAAAGAAAAGAAAAAGAAAGCAGACTACAAAAGATCTATAAACTGGATTGGAAGATTTTGTCATAATCCTGAGAGCAGTGAAATTTCATTCATGGTTATAAACAGGAAGGTAAGGTGCTCATGTTTGCTTTAAAAATGCTGCTTGACTCAAGTGAGAAGACAAGACAGGTTGGTCAAGAATGAATGTGGATGACAGAACATTTCCAGAGTAGAACCAAACAGAAAAGAGGATAATTTGCATTAGTACACTGGTGATAAAAAGGTATATAGTTTGATGAATTAGGTACCTATATAGCAAGCAATATCTGGGACCCAGCACTGAGTTAGATATAAAGGAAAGGGGAGAATGCAGTACCAGAGATAACTCTTCCATGAATTGGTAAAATATTCTGGGAAAGATTGGTATTGTAATTGTGATGCCATCTAATGAAATAAAGAATGGGAGAGGATCTAACTTGGTAAGAAAGAAATACTCATGTTTCATTATGGACAGGCTGAGTTTTTTGTGTTGAAATTCTCCCAAAATGGTTGGCTTTAATGGGTAACAAAAATGAGTGCTGTAATATCAGTCTTAGGTAAATTTCAGTTTTCTCATTACTATAAAAATTACATTTCCAGCCAGGCATGTTAAAGGCTATTAGGATTAAGGACACTGGAGAACAAAGCCTACTGAATCTTCTAAATTCCTCTTCAGTTATTTGTTCCCCTTGACAGTGATGGCATTTTACTTGCTTTGATGAAGTGCTGCCAAATCATAGAATGTATTAAATAAGGGTTTAACTTTAACAAGCTTCTTTTATCACAGATTGTGTCCCATAGACCTAACTACCAAGTTCTATACACACTTTCTAAGTCTGTATTGGTGCTAATTTATCAACATTGACCTTAGATTAAATAATTATCAATAGAGTTGATGTATGTATATATGTGTTGCAATTTTTCACTGATGACTAGTCTGTGTGCTTACAGAAACACAAGATTAGTCATCAACAGCTTCATTCTGTTACAAGGAAGTTTAGGAGGAAGTGAACACAACAGGCCTACCTGGTACTCACTGTAGATGCCATCAAGACATTCATGAGAAAGTTTTCAGTAGTTAGGAGAAGTTGGAAGATATATATTTTTAATCTTTTGAGCACAAACAACAATTAAAGCAATGGGCACAAAACTGATTTTAGAAAGTGTAGAGTGAGAAAAGAGTCAGGCAATGTAGTTAATACTCAGATGATGAGTTTAAAAGAGAAAATTGAATTGTAAGCCAAATAATAAAATAAAGATCTATAAGTACATATTAGTACAAAAAATGATTTAAAAAATAAATTACTTTTAAGGTCAGTGAGTGAATGCTAGATGGAGAAGGATTCAAAATAATTTATGTAGATATTCCACCTTCAAGAAGGTAGAGGATAACTCCCCACTCTTTGTTTTTACAGCAGAGAAAACTCATACTGTCTCAGCCAAGTAATTAAGGTTAGCATCATTAACAGTAAGTCATACTGACAAGATGTATCTTTGCTAGGCTGTGAAGAGATTATCACTTTACCTCATCCTTCCTGCAAATCCAAGACTCTAGTCCAGTCATGAGATAATATCAAACAAATACCAATTTGGGGACACTCTACGAAATACTTAACCTGTACTCCTCAAAAATGTCATCATCAAAAACAATAGGAAGCTGCTCTATAACCCAGGAAGCTAAACCTGGTACTCTGTGACTAACCTAGAGAGGTGGGATGGATGGGGGAAGGGAAAGAGGTTCACAAGGACAGGGACATATATAAACTTTTGGCTGATTCACATTGTTGTATGGCAGAAAGCAACATAACATTGTAAAGAAATTATCCTCCATTAAAAGTAAATTTTAAAAATATGTTAAGAAAAGAAACAATGGGAGGAATTAAGGTATCCAGGTAAGCACGTGTTCTCTCCTAAGGTCATTTCATAGATTTCATTGTTTTTTAGTGCCTCTATTCTATACATCCTCTTTCTCAGCCAGCTTCCTTGCATTACTTCATGGCAAATAGAAAGGGAAAAGGGGTAAGCAGTGACAGATTTTATTTTCTTAGGCTCCAAAATCACTGAGGATGGTGACATAGCCACGAATTTAAAAGATGTTTTCTCCTTGGAGGGAAAGGCTATGACAAACCTAGACAGTGTAGTTAAAAAGTAGAGACGTCACTTTGCCAACAAATGTCCATATAGTCAAAGCTACGGGTTTTTTTCCAGTAGTCATGTATGAATGTAAGAGTTAGACCGTTAAGAAGTCTGAGTGCCAAAGAATTGGTGCTTTCAAATTATGGTGCTGGAGAAGACTCTTGAGAGTCCCTTGAACAACAAGGAGATCAAACCAGTCAATCCTAAAGGAAATCAATTGTGAATATTCATTGGAAGGCTGACACTGAAGCTGAAGCTCCAATCCTTTGGTCACCTGATGCAAAGAGCTGACTCACTGGAAAAGACCCTGCTGGTGGGAAACATTGGAGGCAAAAGAAGGGGGTGGCAGAGGATGAGACAGTTAGATAGTATCACTGACACAATGGACATAAATTTGAGCAAACTCTGGGAGACAGGAGAAGACAGGGAAGCCTGGGTCCATGCGATTGCAGAGAGACAGACATGACTTAGTGATTGAACCACAGCAACAACCTCTATTCTATTCCTTTTCTCAGCCAGCTTCCTTAGCTTGATTAAATATGCTAAAAAAAAAAAATGTGACTGACATCTAGTTTCCAAGTCTGCATAACTTTGTAGCTCCTGAATCAGCAGACAATTGATATCTTCTGTCTCTATATCCAAATCCACAAGGAGATAATTGGTCAGCCTATCTTTGTTACTAGTTTTCAGATATCATAAATTATTGGCTAATCTGTAAATGGGCTCCTTCTTCAGTTAGATGTTTCCCTAGTTCCATTCAGCTGTGACCAGTGGAGATGGGCAAACATTGAGAAAGTGTACACTCAGGGTGGGCCTTCCCAAGTCGCACTACTGGTAAAGAACCCACCAGCCAACGCAGGTAGATGAAAGAGATGTAGGTTTGATTCCTGGGTTGGGAACATCCCCTGTAAAAGGAAATGGCAACCTACTCCACTATTCTTGCCTGGAGAATTCCATGGACAGAGGAGCTTGGTGGGCTATAGTCCATAGGGTCACACAGAGTTGGAAAAGACTGTGGCAACTTGGCACGCATACATGCTTAGGGTGGGCACCACCAAAACATTTATACTGCAGCTACTGTGGTTAAGGAACACAGCACCTTAGCATGGAGTGGTAGGCCATATAATAACTGCCAAAAATGTCCATATTCTAATATCCAGAACCTGTGAATAATTATTAGTTACATGGCAAGAGAGAACATGGTGTGTAAAGATGCAAACATGCTAATGACCTGATCTTAATTAAAAAAAGAAAGAGTAGTAGCCTGGATTTCCCAGGTGGGTCCTGTGTAAATAATCATAAATCCTTAGGAGTGGAAGAGGGAAGAAAATGAGTCGATATTAGAATGATGAGATGTGATACTCCACCTGCCATCACTGGCTTTGAAGTTAGAAGGGGACCTGGAGCCAATGAATGTTGGCTCCCTCTAGAAGCTGGAAAATGCAAACAAAAGTATCATCCTCTTGATCCTCTGGATCAGAATAAAGTCCTGCAGACACCTTGAATTCAGCCCAGAGAAACCTAGTTTGGACAAGTGTGGATTGACTGTAAGAAAATTTGTGTTGCTTTAATCCATTGAGCTCATGGAAATTTATCACAGCAACATTAGGAAACAGATGTAATTGGTTTGCAAGTGATATACATATCCTAATCTATACCTGAAGAGTACTTTAGCAGACTCTATATATTTACAGTAATTGTGGATATCCCTGTATGGACAATGCCTGATTTGCTGATTCATTTCTCATAAATAAGTGGGGATTATGAAAGTGGAGAGTGAAAAGTTGGCTTAAGACTCAACATTCAGAAAACGAAGATCATGGCATCCAGTNAGATATGCAGATGACACCACCCTTACGGCAGAAAGTGAAGAGGAACTAAAAAGCCTCTTGATGAAAGTGAAAGAGGAGAGTGAAAAAGTTGGCTTAAAGCACAACATTCAGAAAACGAAGATAATGGCATCTGGTCCCATCATTTCATGGGAAACAGATGGGGAAACAGTGGAAACAGTGTCAGACTTTATTTTTTGGGCTTCAAAATCACTGCAGATGGTGACTGTAGCCATGAAATTAAAAGACGCTTACTATTTGGAAGAAAAGTTATGATCAACGTAGACAGTATATTCAAAAGCAGGGACATTACTTTGCCAACAAAGGTCCGCCTAGTCAAGGCTATAGTTTTTCCAGTGTTCATGTATGGATGTGAGAGTTGGACTGTGAAGAGAGCTGAGCATCGAAGAATTGATGCTTCTGAACTATGGTGTTGGAGAAGACTCTTGAGAGTCCCTTGGACTGCAAGGAGATCCAACCAGTCCATTCTGAAGGAGATCAACCCTGGGATTTCTTTGAAAGGAATGATGTTAAAGTTGAAACTCCAGTACTTTGGCCACCTTGTGTGAAGAGTTGACTCATTGAAAAAGACTTTGATGCTGGGAGGGATTGGCGGCAGGAGGAGAAGGGGACGACAGAGGATGAGATGGCTGGATGGCATCACCTACTTGATGGACGTGAGTTTGAGTGAACTCCGGGAGTTGGTGATGGATGGGGAGGCCTGGCGTGCTGCAATTCATGGGGTCGCAAAGAGTAGGACAGGACTGAGTGACTGAACTGAACTGAGGAGCAGGTTAAAACTGGAGTTCCCAGTAGGCTGATTTCAGAGAAGCCAAATGCCCCAGAGAGCTTCCTCCAAAAGGACTTCCCGGAAGAAGTTTTCACTGGAATTTCAGGGTTGGACACACCCACAGCAGCCCACCTGAGCAGAAGGTATGGAGCTCCCCTGTCCTATTCCAGCCTTGCACCAGCAGGCCTGTCCCATCCCTGGGCAAGGCCCATCTTGGCTGAGGAATTCAGGCATCTGGGAGAAGCTGCCCCAATACCTGACTTGCTGTGCTGTGGCAAAAGCCGGCCAAGCCTGACTGGAGGGCTCTTCCTGACTCAGCTAGACTCTGCCTTCAGCCTCTTCCTTCTCTGTTGTGTGTTCAAGGCCTTCTTGCTTTGTCCACCTCGATATTCAGCCGCAGTCTCACTGCTTCCATTCTGTTGCTCTTCCTGCCTGGACAACCGGCTGCCCTCTTTGGGGGTGTCCTTACAAATGGACCTGGAAGTTGGGCTCACCACTCTGGGGATATGTCCTCAGATTATCACACTGAAGAGTTCTGACCCACCCCGTAAAGTGACAGACATCACATAAAGTAGCCAGGGTGAGTGTAGGGAGAAATGGTGGAGCCAGTGAACAGTGTAGCTGGTCCCTCCTCTTCTCCCTGCCCCACCTGCTGTGTGTCCCCTCATGGGAAGCCCTGGAGAGCCCTATCCACCCCCAGCCTCCTTCTGCCCCAGCCCAAGTCCAGCTCTGCTTCACCTGTCAGGATGGAGGCAGACAGGTTCCTGGTTCCCAAGCCTGTTTGTCTTATTGCCCCCACTGAGGACTCAACGCAATCATGTTTAGCACATGGAAGAAATGATTTGTGAAACAGCAAATGGTGTCTTTTAGGGCCGAGGTTCTTTCTTAATCATTCTTATTTAATTTCTCATTCAATTTCTCTCTCTTTCTTTTTACATAGGGAAAAAAAATCCCTCAAATGTTTTTTTACTTACATTAGTAAGTAAAAGTGATACACTACTTACAAAGTCCTCAATGGTTTCTGTTCAACTTTCCCCCGGTCCATCATTTTTAATTTACATGAAAGGAAAAGGAATGCCATTTGTAAGATTTCAGTTAGCCTCATCTGATGAATTGAGAACTAAGGTAAGAAGCAACACAAAGATAAAAAAACCAGCCTGTAATTTAGGAAAAGATAGCATTTATCACCATAGTACTCAACAGAGCCACCAAGTAGGAAACAGTGTGATTTAAATCTCCAATCTGCAGCCAGCTAACTGGGTGACCCTAGGTATAGTACTTAAATCCCTCAGTGAAATTACACTTTCCTCATTTATATAAAGAAAAGAAGAAAAGGACAGCAGATTCTAGTCTTTTCTAGGCCTGTCATTTTATAATTCTATGACTAAAATCAGTCTAAAACTTTAAATTCTATTCCAGAAATTTACCTGAAGCGTAAAAAATTTAAACATACAGTAATTTAAATATTTAACATCAAGGAATTTTTAAAACGTATTCCTAAGAGAGACTTTTATTCATTGAAATTACGTGTGTGCTAAATCACTTCAGTTGTGTCTGACTCTTTATGACCCTACAGCCTGTAGCCCGGCAGGCTCCTCTGTCCATGGGATTCTCCAGGCAAGAATACTGGAGTGTGTTGCCACATCCTCCTCAAGGGGACCTTCCCAAGCCAGGGATCGAACCTGCATCTCTTATGTCTCCTCGGTTGGCAGGTGGGTTCTTTACCACTACCACCACCTGAGAAGCCCAATTATGTGTGAGTCTATTAGAAGCATCTGGTTATCTAATGAAGCCTGATATTTCTCTAACAGAAAGTGGGGTGTACGCATTCTGATAAGTTTATTTGGGATCCCATTTCACTGCATCGTTCTGAGATGTGTTTCTGTCTGAATCTATCACTTTATCTGTCAATATAGATATATTCAGAATCTATCACTATATCTCCATATTTGTGCGGAGATTCCCCACCCCCAGCACACATACATTAAAACATAAGAACAGAATAGCAAAGTAAAGAAGCACCAGAGTTAGTTCTAAGAGGAGGACAAAAGAGGAGGACATAGGACTTACAGGAGCTGCTGAGTTTTTGACGGTGACACTGGGGGTGGTGGCTCGCAAGGCTCCACTTACTCCATGGTAGTATTTAAAGCAGATCTTAGTTTCAGCTGAAAGACAAAAATAAAATGGGACTGAGAAGTAGGGTGCAACCCTGGAAGAAAAGGCCAGGGCCAGAGAGGACACCCCCAGGGACGGCCACCCAATTCCTCCCACCCAGGCAGCCACCCCTGACAGCCTTGCTTCACTTGTGGCCTCACGGTCCAACTTTTTTCTGAATGTGCATCATCAAAATTTGTTTTGGTCTTAGAGTTTTTGTACCCAAGTTAAATCTATCATTTAGACTTCTCAGCATTCATCCTATCCCATTAGAAGTTATTGCTTTTAAACCCTCAGTTTTAAGATTTTAGGTGATTTGGTTATTACTACCAGTCTGTTTCTTCTATAATTTTCTCTTATTGAATTCATTGTGACTAGCATCTTGGTAATTTGAAGGAAGACTTTGAGAAATTATTGAAATACACAGAAGAGAGGCATATTTTCTGATGATGATGACTACATAATAATGTGGAAACACCATAACTTTTTGGCATTTTGTTTTTTAGAGGACAAAACCTGTGGCCAACTTGAGTTTGGTTCATTGGAAGGTGACCTGCTTTTCCCAATTTACTGTTAATAGGGTTTTTTTCTCTTTAAATTTGAAAAATTTATTGGGCTTTGTCTTAGTCCCTTATATTAATTTTGTCTGGAACAACATGAGGACTCTCCCAATTTGAGTTCTTGTTTCTCAAATCTGGGAATTTGTCTTCAATTATAATGTATTTAAAAATAATGTCTACCATTTTCTTAGCAATCATTTTAATATGTTCATTATGGAAAATATGGACAATGAAGCAAAGTATAAAAAACACTTTTTAATGGCTGAGTAATACTCCACTGTGTACATGTACCACAGCTTTCTTATCCATTCATCTGCTGATGGACATCTAGGTTGCTTCCATGTTGTAAAGTAAAAAACAAACAAACAAACAAACACTTTTAAGAGTGTGTTTTGCATACTTGAGTGTTTACACTTTTTATATAATAACACCTTTCTCTTTTTAAAGTAAATTGTTAACAAAGCATATTCAACCATCTAAGACCCTGATGCTGGGAAAGACTGAGGGCCAGAGGAGAAGGAGGTGACAGAGGATGAGACAGTTGGATGGCACCACCCACTCAAAGGACATGAGTTTGAGCAAACTCTGGGAGATAGCAAAGGACAGGGAAGCCTGGTGTGCAGCAGCCCATGATGTCTCAAGGAGTCAGACATGATTTAGCGATTGAACATCAACCATCAATTCAAAGCTTTGTAGACAACATTCCTTGTTCTACAGAATCTGAATCAATTTGTAACTTGAAAATATTTTCCTCATCTTGGAAATTTGGGATTTTCCCTTAAAATTAATGCCTTTTTGAAAATTATTTTTAAGTTCAAGTTTGTTCTCTAGGATGCTGCTGCTGCTGCTAAGTCACTTCAGTCGTGTCCGACTCTGTGCGACCCCATAGATGGCAGCCCACCAGGCTCCCCCATCCCTGGGATTCGCCAGGCAAGAATACTGGAGTGGGTTGCCATTTCCTTCTCCAATGCATGAAAGAGAAAAGTGAAAGTGAAGTCGCTCAGTCTGTCTGACTGTTAGCGACCCCATGGACTGCAGCCCACCAGGCTACTCCGTCCATTGAATTTTCCAGGCAAGAGTACTGGGGTGGGGTGCCGTTGCCTTCCCCGGTTCTCTAGGATAATGGAGCAAAAATTGCTACTTATCTACCAACACTCATTCTCCTTTTCATCCTTAAGGATTAAATTTCAGTTTTATTTTGGGTAGTAATGCGCAGCTAAAGAACGTTTTGTAGCCTCCCTTGCAGATCACATTTGTGTTGTTTGCCATTGTTATTTGGGGGTTTCTAGCACATGTAGCTGAACCTAAACCTAGATGATATAGAAAAGTTTCTTTCAATGTATCATATAAAGCAAATGAAAATTGCAATATTCTTCTTTAGAAGATAGGATTATTTAAGGATTCTCCCTTTCTGTGGCCAAATTGCTTTCTACAAAGCACTGTATACTTCCACCAGAAAATATAACCCTGATCAACTCTTTAATCCTTGCTAACATTGAATATTATCAATTAAATAAAAGTTTAAAATAGCATCTCATTTTTACTCTAAAATATTTTAAATCAAATTTTAATTAGGCATTGTATTTAGTTTTTTTTTAAATCCACTGAACTGCAGTTAAGATTTCCCACTGCCAAATATTTACCTTTTGTAGACATATTCTTACTTTAAAATATCAATATTTTAAATTTCCTTTCTTCTTCATCCTTGCAGTGCAGTGACTCTGCATATCTGCTGATTGCCTTTTAAGCTCTTGGTGGACAATCTTATACCTTAGTTCCATATTCTCCAAGGCACCCCACATAAGGTCTACACACAGAGATCTATAGGTCTACACATCCCAATTACAGAAAAATCTGAACAAACTTTTTGGCTAAGTCAATATTACTATTTTAGCCTGAGAGGCAAGTATTTCCTTAGGCTCCAAAATCACCATGGACGCTAACTGCAGCCATGAAATTAAAAGATGCTTTCTCCTTGGAAGGAAAGCAATGACAAACCTAGACAGTGTATTAAAGAGCAGAGACTTTACTTTGCCTACAAAGGTCCATATAGTCAAAGCTATGGTTTTTCCAGTAGTCATAGACAGATGTGAGAGCTGGACAATAAAAAAAGGCTGAGCACCAAAGAATTGATCTCTTCAAACTGTGGTGCTGGAGAAGACTCCTCAGAGTCCCTTGGACTGTAAGGAGATCAAACCAGTCAATCCTAAAGGAAATCAATCCTGAATATTCATTGGAAGGACTGATGCTGAAATTCCAATATTTGGCCACCTGATGTGAAAAGCCAACTCTCTGGAAAAGACTCTAAGGCTGGAAAAGATTGAAGGCAGGAGAAGGGGACGACAGAGGATGAGATGGTTGGATGGCGTCACTGACTCAATGGACATGAGTTTGAGCAAGCTCCGGGAGATGGTGAAGGACAGGGAAGCCTGGCGTGCTGCAGTCTATGGGGCTTCAAAGAGTGGGACATGACTGAGTCACTGAAAACAATGACAAGGGATCATGGAGGCACCCTGAGCGGTGAACCAGGTAACCACACTGAGTCACTGTAGTTCAGAATATGAGTTATTCTGCCTGTAAATGCCAGAGAGATGGGCACGGAGGAGCCAAATGGCTTCACTTCAAGTTTAGTTGTGTGGAAGGAAACTTTATATAGCAGGTACCCCAGAAAGGCACTACTAGCTTTCCTTTCAAAGTAAATGACTCCAATGCTTTCACATAAAAAGGTCAGGGAAATTATATACAATCTTTTATTGAATCCTATTGCTAGGTGAGAGGGTCAGTGAATGTTTAGAGCCAAGAATTCATGGAAACCTTCAAAGTATTATGATTGTTTTCTGAAAAACTACTGGCAATTTTTTCTTCTTAAGCGTTTTAAGATTCCAGTATTCAGCAACTTAATTTACTAATGGGTTTTCCTTTTATTTTAAACTAAATAGCTCCTGCTGTTTAAACGATTTCCTATTCAAACTTGAAAGAGATACTCAATTGTTTTTTGGATGTGAGAGCTGGACCTTAAAGAAGGCTGAGCACCAGAGAACTGATGCTTTCAAACTGTGGTGCTGGAGAAGATTCTTGAGAGTCCCTTGGACAGCAAGGAGATCAAACCAGTCAATCCTAAAGGGAATCAACCCTGAATACTCATTGGAAAGACTGATGCTGAAGCTCTAATACTTTGGCCACCTGATGCAAAGAGCCAGCTCATTGGAAAACAACCTGATGCTGAGAAAATTGAGGGCAGGAGGAGAAGGAAGTGACAGAGGATGAGATGGTTGGATGGCATCATCAACTCAATGGACATGAGTCTGAGCAAACTTCGGGAGATAGTGAAGGACACTGGTGTGCTGCAGTCCATGGGGTCTCAAAGAGTCAGACACACATGAACAATATCATATACAGATGATTTATGGTATGGATTTTAGAATATCACTTTGTCTTGCAAACTTCCATGCTACTTTGGTGACTGTTATATTCAACTGGTCCATTTGATTAGCCCCACACTGCATTTTTCCAGGAGAAGGAGCCTAGGCACTATTTATCTTTATATTTCCAGTGACATGTAATACAGCGATTCTCAAGAAATGGCTGTTGAAAAATGACTGATGAACTATTGGTTTTATTTGATTGACTCCACTGCCTTCCTTAACCCAGAGCAGCTATAGTGCCCTCATTACTGAAATGCCAGTCCATGTGCCTGACACACAGTGAAGCTGCCGCTGCTGCTAAGTAGCTTCAGTTGTGTCCGACTCTGTGTGACCCCATAGACAGCAGCCCACTAGGCTCCCCTGTCCCTGGGATTCTCCAGGCAAGAACACTGGAGTGGGTTGCCATTTCCTTCTCCAAAGCATGAAAGTGAAAAGTGAAAGTGCAGTTGCTCAGTTGTGTCCGACTCCTAGTGACCCCCATGGACTGTAGCCTACCATCCATGGGATTTGCCAGGCAAGAGTACTGGAGTGGGGTGCCATTGCCTTCTTCGCACAGTGAAGCTAATCATCACCAAAACATCAGGGTTTGGAGCAGAGAAGGCTTTACTGAGGGCCATGCAAGAAGATGGTGACTTGTGCCTTTAAAACCCCAAACTCCCTGAAAGCTTTCAGCAAAGCCCTTTTCTAGGAAAGGTGAGGGAGGGGGCACGGTGAGTTGTGGCACACTTCTTGGTGTCAGATCCTTTGCTCTTGAGGTCAGGTCACGGTCATGTAACAATGTCCCTGCAAACTTCCACCAAACAAATTCTCTGTTCTGACAAGAAAGGTCAGGGTCCCCAGGCACAACTTTCACCTTTTGAGGTCCAGATCCTGGCTAAGAAGAGGCAGCTCTCAGCTGGAGGCTCCCTCAGGGCCAGGTCCCCAGACTGTGCCAGCTGTCATCACTGAGGGAGCCAGGCACCCAGAACTCATCTGGCCCTCAGGCTCCTCAGGCTGCCCAAATAGCCAGGGCCAATTCTCACTGACTTCACAGGCAGACTGCTGCTGCCATTAGGTCACAGAGACAAGGATGAGGGAGAGGTTCAGTGCTGCCTCAAGGCTTGGACCAAGGCCAGTGGGCGGCCTTGGCCAGGGCTCTGGAGTTTTGCAGAACACAGCCCCAGCCACTCCAGTAGTCTTGCCTGGAAAATCTCATGGACGGAGGGGCCTGGTAGGCTACAGTCCATGGGGTTGTGAAGAGTCGGACAGGACTGAGTGACTTCACTTTCACTTTCCACTTTCATGCATTGGAGAAGGAAATGGGAACCCACTCCAGTGTTCTCGCCTGGAGAATCCCAGGGATGGGGGAGCCTGGTGGGCTGCCGTCTATGGGTCACATAGACGGACATGGAGAGTTGGACATGACTGAAGTGACTTAGCAGCAGCCCCAGTCTGTTCCCTGGGCCCCTCAGTTCACCTGCTAATCCAAGTTTCCCTCCCTTACCTCACCCCTGACCTCTTACCTCACTCTCTGCGTGATGACCACTACTCCACTGACTGTTGGCTAAGTGAGCCACTAATGGCTGCTAACTGACAGCAGTTCACTTTGGGAGGGGCCTACTGCATTTCCAACCAATGGCTGAGAAGGACTATTAATGGTTGCTCATTGACAAACAGGGCTTCCCAGGTGGTTCAGTGGCAAAGAATCTGCCTGCAATGCAGGAGACGTGGGTTTGATCCCTGGGTTGGGAAGATCCCCTGGAGAAGGAAACAGCAACTCACTCCAGTTTTCTTGCCTGGGCAATCCCATGGACAGAAGAGCCTGGCGGGCTCCAGTTCATGGGGTCGTGAAGAGTCAGACATGACTAAGCAACTAAACAACATTGAGAGCTGCTCACTTAGGGGAGGGGCCTGGCACTGAGCAATGGTTGAGTGATCATTAGTGGTCTGGCACTAACTGTTGCCTGATAGCAGGGTATGTGTGGAGGGGTAACCACTGGCAGCAACAGCCATGTGCCTATGGCTGTGTGCAGTTGTGCTTTATGACATTCTAGTGGTCCTGATGCTTCATAGATAATTTCCTATGGCCTAATTTTTGAACTGTGGTGTTGGAGAAGACTCTTGAGAGTCCCTTGGACTGCAAGGAGATCCAACCAGTCCATCCTAAAGGAGATCAGTCCTGGGTGTTCTTTGGAAGGAATGATGCTAAAGCTGAAACTCCAGTACTTTGGCCACCTGATGCGAAGAGCTGACTCATTTGAAAAGACCCTGATGCTGGCAAAGATTGAGGGTGGGAGGAGAAGGGGACGACAGAGGATGAGATGATTGGATGGCATCACCGGCTCAATGGACATGAGTTTGAGTGAACTCCGAGAGTTGGTGATGGACAGGGAGGCCTGGTGTGCTGAAGTTCACGGTGTTGCAGAGTCAGACATGACTGAGGGACTGAACTGAAACTGAATATTACATGACTTTTAAAACAGATTCAAGCATGAAGACATTGTTACTATTATTACTATTATTGCTGCCTCTGACAAAAGTATCAAGGCGCAAAGGCCAAGAAATATTAGAGGGTCGTTGGTTGTTTTTTCAGATGCTTCATCTAAAGGGGATGAAGTTCTATCTTTCTCTGCTTTTCTAGTTAAAAATAACAATAATTTTAAAATGCCCTCAAGGTTTGAACACAAGGCATCTCTGTTATAACCATTTTGTTGTTTATTTGATTCATTATGTACAGAGTAACAGAAGTTTAGGAAGGAAAAGTGATCTAAGGAAAGAGTAAGAATGTGGGATCAAATACATGCAAGTCCAATTCTTGACTTGCCCATCATTAATAGAATGAGTTAAATAGACTCTCTGAGCTTTAGTCTTAATGTAGAATGGTGAGACCACTGCCAGCTTTGTATGCATTGTTTTGTATATGGCTGTTCTACAGAGCAAATGAAATAATGTGTGAAACCTAGTATGTGCAAAGTAGCCAACACATATATGTTGCCCTTCTTCATTGTATATTGATTTATGTCCAACAGGATTGTCATGTATAGTTGTTCAGGCATGTTCTACATAAAGCTATCTAACCAAGCAGTGAGCAGAGAGACAAAATCCAGTCCACGCTCCACTCAAAGGGTGCAGTTCTTACCCTTTCAGAGGAATATGACATCCTTAACTATTATAGATTAATGGTGGATGTGAAACCGATTACCTTATAACATTTTGGCTATTTTTGCCTGGCATATGATTCACTTTCAGAGTTGGGCAGGAGTGACTAGCTCATCACAAAGTGAAATAAAACTGAAGTTTCTACCTCTACAAATATGGATGCTTACAAATATAGTTTTTATTGGGAGGCATGTATTTAAAAAGTATAGACTTTCACTTATAGTATCACTTAAAGAAAGAATAAAACTAGTGCTTTTCTTCCTGTCTACTTTTTAGAGATCAGTAGGCCTGGAGGAGGGCACGGCAACCCACTCCAGTATTCTAGCCTGGAGAGAGGAGCCTGACAGGCTACGGTCCATAGGGTCACAAAGAGCTGGACACTGAAGCGACTTAGCGTGCACACATGCAGGCCTGTTGTAGCACTTGAAACATCAGCATGCAATGGTAGTAGTAGCCCTGGTATTTGTATAATGTTCAATTTAGTTTAAAATTTATAACAAATTGGTCTTAATAGTTAATTAGCTTTGAAAATGCACCAGACTATTCACTAGAAAATTATTTTCTAATTTGGCTCTCACAAAATCCCTATGAAGTAGAGTCAATTATTATTAACCCTTTTAAAACATGCTTAGCATAATGCCTGGCATATAACAAGGACTCAATACATACTATCTATCGCTCCTATTTCACATTTAAGGAAAATGAGGCCAAAATGCAAGGCCACTTATACAAGGTCACACACGTAGTTCATGGCAGCTAGGATTTAAGAAACCGTTAATTTTCATTTGGTGATTTGTCTTTAAAAATGTTTTTAATAACATAAGATTGTTGACCAGTTAGCAAAAGTGAAATTTCACCTCCAGCAATGATGTTCTAGGTAATTCAAAGAACATCTAGACAAGCTGGAAAAATATGGAAATAAATCTGCCTGAAGTAGGGTTGTCAGATAAAACACTGGATATCTACCTAAGTGTACTCACAGATAAACAGAGAATAAACTGTTTATCTGTTTATCTGTCAGACAAACAGAGAATAAGTTCTCAGTACAAGTCTGTTCCAATTATTACATGGGACAGAAACTATAAAAGTTATCCATTCTTTACCTCAAACTCAAATTTTATTGGGAGTCCAATAAAAGTTTTCCTCCTAAAAGTGGAAATCCTAACCTGAGGGCATCAGAGACTTAGCAAGACAATGGTAAATTGAAGATAAGATACAGAAGAAGAAAACCTGGAGATGACCCCAGGATTTGGGGTTGCTGCATCCCAGTGTGGGGCTGTGTTGATTCCAGAAAAATGCACTGAGAGGCTGGAAAGGTGAAAAGAACTTCTGACAGACTTTCAGGGCTAAAAGGGAATAAAAACTTTAGAGTTCAGAGCCTGTTAAAGAGGAGGACTCTGGTAAGTCCTCATGATCCAAATTGGAAACCTGAACAGGAGAACAGATAGACTGTTGAGAAATATACAGCCCTGGCCTCTCAAATCATTTCAGATCTTTAAAATTCAATTGAGGTTATTCTGAATTGCTAGACACAGCCCAGAAGAAAATGCAAATCCTCATAGGAGGAAAACAAATCATCCTAAGCCTCAAATTCTCTCTACAAGTTTTAGTTTACTGTCTAGTTTTCAATTAAAATTGATCAGGCACATGATGAGTATTTTTCTATTGGTAAAAAAATACCAATAAAAACAGAAAGCGCTATAAACAGACTCATGGGGTTTTCAGATATTGGAGTTATCATACACAGCTTTAATGATCATATACTTTATGTATTCAAAAAAATAAAAGATTGAAAATATGTTCCAAAGAATGAAGTCTATGAAAAATAAACAAACAGAAAATTCTGGATCAATAAAACTACAATTTTGAAATAGTGTACTCAGTGTTTAAACTCAGGTTTAAAGTAGATTAAACAAAATACAAGAGAAAATTTAGGAAACCGGAGCATAGGTCATAAAAAACCAGAATAAGGTGTGCATAGAAAAAGGATATAAAATATAGAATCAAATAAGAAACATGAGAAACTAGGATATGGTCTAAAATGCCTGTAAACTGGAATCCAAAAAGAGAGAGAAGAGACATTGATATTACACCTGGGGCTGGCAAAACCACCACAATATTGTAAAGAAATTAGCCTCCAATTAAAAAAATCAATTTTAAAAATTCTCTAAAAGTTATGAAAGAGATCAAGCTATAGCTACAAAAGCTCCCCTCTTAGCTCAGTTAATAAAGAATCCACCTGCAATGCAGGAGACCCTGGTTTGATTCCTGGGTCAGGAAGATCTGCTGGAGAAGGGATAGGCTACCCACTCCAGTATTCTTGGGCTTCCCTAGTGGCTCAGCTGGTAAAGAATCTGCCTGCAATGGTGGAGACCTGGGTTCAATCCCTAGGTTGGGAAGATACCCTGGAGAAGGGAAAGGCTACTCACTCCAGTATTCTGGCCTGGACACTACAGTCCATGGGGTCTTAAAAAGTTGGACACGACTGAGTGACCTTCACTTTCACTTTGCATAGACAGAAAAGCCCTATGAATCCAGAAAGACCACAGCATCCAGATATTGCTGTAAAAGTTCGAAAAAGAAGAAAAAAAAGATCACTTCATCAGCCAATGAAGAAAGCAGATTACCTTCACAGGAGCAACAATCAGACTGACAGATGACTTCTCAATAGAAACTGAAATAATGGGAGACTGAGGAATGACAGCTTCAAAGTGCTGAAACAAAATAACTGTCAGTAGAGAACTCTACAACTGGTAAAAATATTCTTTAAGAATAAGGAGATCATTCCTATTGCTGTCTAGACATTGCACAGGTTGAAGCACCACAAATGCTGTCTAGACATTGCACAGGTTGAAGCACCACAAAATTAAAGCTCAACATTCAGAAAACGAAGATCATGGCATCCGGTCCCCTCACTTTATGGGAAATAGATGGGGAAACCATGGAAACAGTGTCAGACTTTATTTTTCGGGGCTCCAAAATCACTGCAGATGGTGACTGCAGCCATGAAATTAAAAGACGCTTACTCCTTGGAAGAAAAGTTATGACCAACCTAGATGGCATATTCAAAAGCAGAGACATTACTTTGCCAACTAAGGTCCGTCTAGTCAAGGCTATGGTTTTTCCAGTGGTCGTGTATGGAAGTGAGAGTTGGACCTTGAAGAAGGCTGAGCGCCGAAGAATTGATGCTTTTGAACTGTGGTGTTGGAGAAGACTCTTGAGAGTCCCTTGGACTGCAAGGAGATCCAACCAGTCCATTCTGAAGGAGATCAACCCTGGGATTTCTTTGGANTGGACCATAAAGAAGGCTGAACGCCGAAGAATTGATGCTTTTGAACTGTGGTGTTGGAGAAGACTCTTGAGAGTCCCTTGGACTGCAAGGAGATCCAACCAGTCCATTCTGAAGGAGATCAACCCTGGGATTTCTTTGGAAGGAATGATGCTAAAGTTGAAACTCCAGTACTTTGGCCACCTCATGCGAAGAGTTGACTCACTGGAAAAGATGCTGATGCTGGGAGGGACTGGGGACAGGAGGAGAAGATGACAGAGGATGAGAGGGCTGGATGGCATCACTGACTCAATGGACATGAGTCTGAGTGAACTCTGGGAGTTGGTGATGGACACGAAAGCCTGGTGTGCTGAGATTCATGGGGTCGCAAAGAGTCGGACACGACTGAACGACTGAACTGAACTGAACAAAGTTTTAGCTATCCATATGTCACCACATCTGCAGTGCAGAAATGCCCAACTCTCATGAACGGAAGTGTGATCAGTTGATGAACTACACAAACATATCGATTAGCGCATTAGCAGAATATCTTCCATTATGAATCACTTATTTGTGCAGAAGGAACCAAGTTATCTATGCAGTAACATTCTTTAGTGAGAATAATGAACTTAAATCTACTAATATCTCATTTGCAAAACAGACATGAGACAGATGTAAACCACACCTCAAAATCCAGGAAAGGCAATTTTAACTTAAGCTATAATCACCAGGAAAGAATCAGTCTCAGTAGTTATCTAGAAGGAGTAATAGAAAGTACAATATCTTCAAATGCTCAAAAAAGATCAAGAAGCAGTGGAATAATGAGATATAAATTAAATTTTGAGTCTGAAGAACATTTAGCTTCAGTAAGAGGAAATAGCAAGAGCAGCTCTTTCAAAGAAATAATCAACATTAATGGTATAAAACCTGAGGTCTTCCCAGTCTGTCTTCCATGGCAATATGTTCACTTGTACTTGACTTATTTTAAAATATGAATTAAATACATTTTAAGAAATGAGCAGCTTAGAGAAACCTTATTTTTTTATTAAAATAAAAGGAAGGTGAAGGGCTATACTATACAACATACTATGTAATATACTATACAGTATAGTATACTGTACTATACTAATGGAATTAGTATACACTGACAAGGCATCTAGCATTGCAGATTCCACTACATGTGTAAAGATGTGACACTGGAAAAGTTATTTTAATTTAAAATTGATATTGCCGGCTGGATCGCTAAGAATTTTAAAGCCCTCATGCAGTGGCCCCTCGTTTTAGACTAACAACAACATAAAGCAGTTGTCTTTTACACACTCTTGTCCTGTTACATCTAATCTCAGAAACTTGCATCCAAGAACTCATTCCAAAGAAGAACATTATATAAGTGTATAAGCCATATTTAATTGTATGAAAAAACGTCATTCTCCTATAAACAGCTCTGAAAGACATGGTGTTTTTTATTTGGTTCTCAGATGATACTTTTAAAGTAAAATTCTCATTAAAGTAATATATGACACTTACAGAAAGAAATAATCTTATTGTATTAGAGAATATATTGATTTGTCAAAATTTTGCAATTTGGTAGAGATACAATCTTACTTGGGCTTGCACTTCCAGAAATGATCTAGAATGCTGTATTATGGACTGATTGTATTACCTTTGTACAAAATTTGAAAATAACTGAGGAAAATAAAGTCATAAATTTTTATTAAACTCAGAAGATGTTTGCATCTTTAAGCACTCCACATTTGTCTAACATAAAAACTGTCGTCTGATACAATCATGTTTCTCGAATAGATAAATTATGATTATTTGAATGAAAAAATGGTTAATTGTAACTTTTTTGAGTTAACTGCTATAGCTTTTTTATAGGAAAAACTGTATATTATTTGACCAATTTCCTACTTAGAACAGTAGCATAAACCCTATGTTAATGCTTTAAATATGGTGACACAGAAAATATGGGAGAATTATTAAAATAAATCATTATGTGAAATGATACTATAAAGAAATACTTATTTGGGGTACCAGAGGGCCAAATTCAAGCTAAAAAAAAAATCATCCAATAAATGCCTTTTGTTTCCTATTTCAGAGCTGGTTATTATCACCCCCTAGAGAGTGCTTCTGTTCTCTGGGATCATTGCACATAGAGTGTTTGCTAAAAGGCAATCAGAGCCTTCCTTTCCCTGCTAGGATACAGTAATTGTAGCAGATCAATGCTTCTGCTGCTAACTAGATAAGCTGATTTTAAAACAGAATGGTCAAAGAACTGAAGAATAATGGAAGCAACAAGGACTACAAATTCCAGATGGGAGAGTACTGGTGAGATGAGCTGAAAACAGTCCCTTTGCCCTGGTAGCAGGGAAGTCAGCAGAGTGACCGTGGCCCAGCTGATTTCCCCTCAGACATTTGCTGAATCCTGAAAACATCGGAAGAGTGAGCCAAAATCTTCTGTCTCTTGGTATTGAGGAGATCATGTAAAATGGAAAAAGAGGATCACACAGCTGCAGGCACTCTTAGGAGTCTTCCGTCCTAGATGGAGTGGGCTGAGCAGGCTCTGAGCCTCCCTGGGGCATTCAGGGTCAGGCAGGGGTCCCAACAGATCCTCCAAGGCCAAGTACAGACCACAAAGTCAAGTGCCTTCTCTGTCACATATTTTTGTCCCTAATCCTGGATTACTGGGGCCAGGTCTCTGTATTTCAGTCCAGCTGAAAGGGAGGGGAATGGCTGGTCAGATGGTGGCAGAGTAAGTTCCCTGAAATTGAGATAGGACACAAACCAGAAGGCTGTAGAATGACAGACAACATACCGAAGAGCTCCAGAAGGCAGAAAGGGCACGGGCCAGAAGCGCGTGGAGACCCTTCCCCCTATCCTATCGTGATGACGTATGTCTTGAGTCAGCTCTTGACTTGCCAGAGGTGCTCCAGAGGTCTTTCTGGGAAGTATGTCATTTTCTTAGGTACTTTATGCAGATTAGTGGTGCCAAGGAGTGTGAGGATATACTGATATCCTCATATCCTCAGAGGCATAGGTCTGATGTATGAAGGGTAGGGTTTTTGAAAGCATGGGGGTGGAGGGAGCGGGGAGGGAGGGATGCAATCTTTCAAATGAATCCTTTATAGTCAGGGAGAAGATCTTGAATATCACCTTTCAAAACTGGATAGATGTGAGAGAGCCACAAATGAATGTCAAGTGGGTATTTTAGAAGATCTAAATGATGTACAGGTTTTATGATATTGGGGTATGAGATACAATGCAATTTCATGGTGAAGCAGGGCAGAATTCAAGCCCATGGCTATTCTGGAGGTTGGGAGGGGTACAGTAACCCTTTGGGCTAAAGGGATATACCCTTGACCATGCACAGATCTTAGCAATGGCAGTTATGAGGCCGAATATAATTTCTGATATGTGGTCACCAGATATTCCTGTGACCTTAATAACAGGTTTGAAGTGTTACCAAATCCAGGGACACCACTCACACAGAAGTCTATGGAAATGGCTCTCCTGGAGTTATGTAACACAACCACCTTTTAATCTTGTGAATGAGCTACACAACAAGGTGAAATCCTCAGGGGTGGGCTTCCTTGGCAAGAAATACAGGAGACCATCTCTAGCTTCTTCCCTGAATTCCCCCCTTTCCTCTCAGGGTACCTCTCTTCCCCACCCCACCCCCACCAACCCCTACCCATTTCCCTTGGAATCTAGGATACATCATTCAAGTTTCTCCCAACTGGTTGCTCAGTTGGGACTAACTTGGTCAGCTGCAGATGGGCTGAATGACCATGGTTTTCTGTGGTGAGAATTTCACAGCCTAGGAGCACTCAAAGCTGCAGCTCTGGGCCCCAGGAGAACCCACCCACCATTTTGGCTTCCTGGCACATCAGACATGGCAATTCAAAGCATATATGAAAATGCCAGGCCATCTGGCATGCTGCATATGGAACTGGCTGCTGCGTTTCTCAGTTGCAGTTGATTCTGCTAAAAATTAATAAACAGAAACCTAAATTAAATACAGCTGGGAGACCAGAGGGGGAGCACTCATGCCCTGTGGTGACAGCAGAGCCCAGCAGGAGGAAGAAAAGCTTCTCTTCTCTCCTGGCAGCCCTCCCAACTTTCCTATCCTCTCTATAAAAGTGGTCTCCTTCCTTTTCTGTGAGAGGACCTGCAAGTGGCTCATCGTGATGGCAGACCCTGAACCATGGTTGCAGTTCTCTGCTAATCCTGAATAAATGACCTTAGCTGGAGCAATATCTGGCAGTCTGTTTCAGGTCAACAATTCTGACCTGGGATACAGTACCTGGATGCTGGGTCCCTCTAAGGGATCCCTGATACCAAAAAAAGCAGCCTTCACAGTAAGCAAGTTCCTTTCCTGAAAAAGGAACACCACACTCCATTGGTGTGGATTTCATGGGAAAAGAAATTTGCAGCTTTGGAGTTCACTGGGATTGTTGTCTTTTGGGAAAAGTCCATTTCTGAGTAGAGACATTGATCTTGACAATTTAGCCAATTTGTAGAGGTCAACTGGAAAGAGTCAGCAGACATGAGATGCTCTGTCAGGGCAGGTTAGTGTCAGGGCTGTCAGAGAAGCAAGTGATGGATGAGGCACAGATGCCATCCTGTAAAACCAGGGGACTATCAAGACAGGTTAACAGTGCTGCCTTTGTTCAGCTGGCAGAGGCTCCCTCTCTACTTGTCTAGCATCCGTTTGACTTGCCTGAACTGGAAATTTCATCATGTCTTTCTGGGTAGGTTCAGAGATGAGTCTATACCAGATCACCAGGAACTGTCCTGGAGGAAAGTATGTGGAGGTGGGAGAGGTGATGGAAGACCCTCCACACATCAAATTCAGGCTCTTGTTTGTACGGTACTTACTCTACTACTCACTCACTTCTACACTTCTTTTAGGTGCAGGAACCAGGCATTATGAAATTCTTTCCATCATGCACTCAGTTTAGCTGCATGCCCACTGAGAGCTTGGACTATCCTGGAAGCTTCGCATTAACCTATGCTTCAGTTAAGGGGTCTTAGGATACCTTTGCTGAGTTCCAAGTTCCCTGTTGTCCAGCCTCAGCCAATGTCAGCGGCACTCTAAGGATGTTCTTCTTGTTACCCTTCACATGGCCTCTGGGGACCTGCCAACAGAGGGCACTCAGGGGCGCCTGGCTGGAAACTCCACCTGAGGCCCAGCCAAGAGCTAGGCTGGAGTGGCTGGAAACCCCACTTGAGGCCCAGCCAAGATCTCGGCTGGAGCTGGAAGATGAAGGAGGAAATCTTCCCCATCTCCATGCTGGAGGGTGGGTTGGGTCTTCTTTCAAGAGTCCAAATCTTGTAAGAATTTGCTTTGCACTATTGTAAGGTCACTGTGCCAAATACCCAGAACTTCCATTTAACTGGACTTGATGTTTTAATGTATTTTTTACACTGAGTTTGCCTATATTTTTCTCCAATTTCGGAACTGACAGTGATTATGCTATTAAAAAAGGTTAAGTCTAATTGTAGATTATTTTTACTATTATTTTTTTCCATGTTCCTATACTCTTTTTACCGTTTCTATTATTGTTTTTCCTTTCTAATATTGTTTGTTTTTGTTTTTAGGTTTGACATCATCTATTCTTGTCCTTCTGAAAAGTATTTCATATTTTTTCTGTCCTTTTACTACCTGTCTTTTCCTTTGTTAAAGGCTCAGTCAGGCCTTAAAGGCTTAGTTTTCACTAGAAATTTGTGTTCTCTGTTACAGAAAACTAATAGTATAAAGTAAGTCTCTTTTTGTCAGGGCTAACTATTCATGTAGAGAGAGAAAAAGAGACTGACAGATTTTAAATATAAGGAATAGGGGTCCCATGAAAATGCTTTAAGTCTATGGGCTCAAATGGATAGATTTTGTATAAAAATAGGAGTGTTTCCTGTATGTCCTTCTCTGGTAGAGGGTGAAGGTGCTGTCCTTTTCCCCAAGGAGGTGGGGGGGCATAAGATAAAATTCTCTGCTTATAATACAAGTTCTCTGGTTTGGATTTTAGGCTCGTTGGCCTTGAACAGCCTGGGAGAGACTGGCGTTCATTCTGGCAAAGGTTAAAGACAATTAGCTCCTTTTTCCTTTTTGTCTGCCCTCTTGCCTCAGGTAACAGCTGTCATTAGCAATGGGCCAGATGCTGCAGACTCTGGGTTTGCTTGGAAAGAGGGAAACAGGACTTAGACTATCAGCTGCCGCCATGGATTGAGGCACTGGTTGCATCTTCTAGATTTGGTGGGTTTTGCGGTGTTCTTGAGTACTATATCAACTCTGGAATTTGGGGCAATTGTGATACATGAGATTTTGTAAGGGAGTCTGTCCTTTTAACATATTATTTGGATTCTGTACTCTTTCCTAGCTGTCCGAAGCTGACATGGACAGTATAACTGGCATTATTTGAAAATGGCCTTAGAGCTGACTAGAGACCTATCTTGGCTAATGTCAGAGATGTCCTGAGGGTGACCTCTGAACTGGCCCCAGGCTGGTACCTGATGGCAGTAATAAGTGTCTCAGAAGGCACACATGGCATATGGGCAGGATCTCCCTGCCCTCTGTGGGTCTCCATCCTCACAAAGAACCCTACAGCTGTGCATGACCATAGACTTGGCTGAAAGGCTCGGGTGTCAAGAGAGAGGTATAAGCTCAGAATGATGTGGAAAAGGGGGAAATACCCCTTCCCACTGTTCTTCTAGCATCCACTCCCCTACCTTCAATCAAGGGAGGAGGTGCTGCAGTGTTTAGTCAGATTTCTAGTGTGGACTAGGCTGTGTTCACTAGAGAGAGGAGTTCTCTGCTTTGAAAGGTGGTACCTCTCTGCTGCCTCCCTATTCCAAGAAGCTGGGTAGGTCAGTCAACTCTGTTCTCTTTGTGGCATCTTCCTGCTGTGTGTCTAACCAGGGGCCACCTGGCTTCCACTCTCCATCTCTGTTTCCCTGTCTCTATCTTGACAGCTCAGGGGCCCTTAGTAGGAAAGATAAGACATGATGGCAGTCGCCCTTGAGCACAAGTCTTCTGCTTCCTGCACAGACATTTTGAGCACTAGCTTACTTCCTTCATTCATTAACTGAACAAATATTGTATATTAATGTATGTATGTGGAATCTAGAAAAATGGTACAGATGACCAATTTGCAGGCCAGGAATAGAGACAGAGAGAATGGACATGTAGGCACAGGGTGTGGGAGGGGGGAGTAGGGCAGATTGGGAGATGAGGATGATTATACACTGCTGCCACTGCTGCTGTTTAGTTGTTAAGTCACGTCCAGCTCTTTTGCAACCCCAAAGGCTATAGCCCACCAGGTTCATCTGTCTGTGGGATTCTCCAGGCAAGAATACTAGAGTGGGTAGCCATTTCCTCCTCTGGGGGATTTTCCTGACCCAGGGATCAAACCCCGTCTCCTACTTAGCAGGCACATTCTTTACCACTGAGCCTCCAGGGAAGCCCTATATATACACTACCAAATGTAAAACAGATAGCTAGTGGAGACCTGCTATAAAAGCTCAGGAAGCTCAACTCAGCACTCTGTGATGACCTAGATGGGTGAGATGGGTGTGGGTGGGAGGGAGGTTCAAGGGGAAGGAGATATATGTATACATATAGCTGATTTACTTCATCATATAGCATAAACTAACAGAACATCATAAAGCAATTATATTCCAATTAAAAAAAAATAATTTACTAAGCCCCTCCAAATGGAGATGCTACCAGCAATAACAACAAAAACAAATCTTTAAAAATGTTATTTTTGCCAAAATTATGGATGACATTTGATAGTTTGCTCATGTTTCTATAGGGAGTAAGTAATATATAAAAATATGAGTACACACATTGGATTCATACACACATAACAAATACATTGAAATGGAGGAGATTCTGAATTTATGTGGGAGGAAGTGGTTGGAATCTTGGATAGGCTCTGTCTTCTAGTTTGACTTTCTCTAGAGCTTTTATGGTGGGGTCTATGGAGCTCCCCACTCAGAATTATCTGGAGGGGAGGAGAGCCATATGTTAACCATCTCAACTTTCCTTCCTCTAGTCAAGTATTTGCTCAGCCCAGTGATAACTTGGCTCCCACTGTGATGCCCAAACAATTTCCCTGCCAGTCACTCTGGGAGGTAAAGCCCCAGCATGGACTCCAACTTCAGAGTTCTATCTAGTGTATTACCCAACAACCTACCCTCCAGAGGACCGGAACTCTACACTGAACCTCCACTTGAGTGGTGGGAGCCCTTCTGGCCAACTTTAGTCTATCAGGACATCATGGTGGCTAAAGAGTAGGTTCGGAGCTCAGACTATCTGGGTTCAAGTCCCGGCCCCACTACCTGTTTGTTACTTGCGACTCTTGGATCAACTGCATTATATTCCTGTACCTCAGATTCCTTATCAAAAAAGGGAAAAATAATATCTGCCACCTGGGATTTTCATGAAGAATAAATGGAACAAGATGTCTGAGGCACTCAGCATGGTGCCATGCACATTGGGAAAGCTCAGAGATGTTTAGTTGCTGCTGTTATTGCTCTCATTCCTCTATTCAGGACAATAGCCTTAACCCAGATGACAGCCCAGAGAGGAGATCTTGTGAGCCATGCACAGATTCCCCAGGGACAAGTACAGGCCCCTTTCTGGGATGGCTGGAGTCACCTTGTGCCCATCTGCTGCGTCTAATTGGACTTTATGGTAATGAGCTTGCCATGTCCTTCAGACACCTGGCTGCAGGTCCAGACACAGAGTCTTAGTTAGGTCAGTTTGCCTGTCTGCCCCACATACTCTCCTGCCAATTTGGCCTCTGTCTGCCCTGATCTGACACAGGCCTTTATGAGAAAGCTATTGTTCCTGTCTCAAGGAGATTTTAAAACCTTTTTATTGGAGTACAGTTGCCTTACAGTACTGTGTTAGCTTCTGCTGTACAGCAAGGTGAATCAGTCATACATATACATATAGCCACTCTTTCTTAGGTTGCCTTTCCATTTAGGTCGCCACAGAGCACTGAGTAGAGCTCCCCGTGCTACACACCAGGTTCTCATTAGTTGTCTATTCTATACAGTATCAATAGTGTATCTATGCCAATCCCAGTCTCCCCATTCATCCCACCCCTTCTCCGCCTCCTTGGTGTCCATGTGTTTGTTCTCTCGTGTCTGCTTCTGCTTTGTGTACAGTATAGGTTCAATTTTACCATTTTTCTAGATTCCACATATATGCATTAATACACAATATTCATTTTTCTCTTTCTGACCTACTTCACTCTAATATGCTCTCCTTATCTTACTGAAACCCTCTCTGGAGGCAGAGATGTGGAGAGGCCTCTGCAGCCCTGGTTGTTTCTAGATCCTTGTGTCTGTGATTTAAAGAGATGCATTCTGTATATAGAGTGGCTTTGAGAGGGACAAAAAGAATGTTTTGTAGAGTTCTAATTTGACCCTACCATGTCTGTTTAGGTAAAAATCCTCCTGGGTTCTTCCGGTTTCTCCTTATTTCCCTTCTGATTCAGAAAAGAGTCACTATAGAATAGGAGTCACTATAGAATGGTCAGCACAAAGCATTTTTTCCTTCTCTCTCTTAGGTCCCCAGCCTGCCCACCCACACTTCTGACTGGAAG
The DNA here is from genome assembly GCA_006410675.1 of Oreotragus oreotragus. Taxonomy (NCBI): domain Eukaryota; kingdom Metazoa; phylum Chordata; class Mammalia; order Artiodactyla; family Bovidae; genus Oreotragus; species Oreotragus oreotragus. The sequence continues at coordinate 294,346 of SJYX01007878.1, read as the reverse complement.
TCCATAGTAGGTCAAGGGCTTCCAGGGAAGGCTGGACTCCTTAACAGTTCTCTGCATCCTGTTTCTTCCAACTCCTCATGGATCTCAGTTCATCAAGCATCCCTTCTGTGTCCGGCATCTCCAGTATCCCCATAGATCCTCCCCTGGGGCTGATGAACACAAGCAGATAAGGCTGGTTCAAATTCCAGCTCCACCACTTGCCACATCAGCTACCATGTCTCAGACTAAGTTTTGTCCTCAAATGCAATGGTGATAGCACTCACCTCATGGTACTCTTAGCAGCATAAAATAAAAGGCTATATTCAGATCATACCACAAGGTTACAATAATCAAAACAGTATGGTACTGGCACAACAACAGACTTATGGATCAATGGAATAGGATAGAAAAAACAGAAATAAACCCATGCTCCTATGGTGAATTAATTTATGACAAAGGTGGTGAGAATATACACTAGAGAAAGACAGTCTCTTCAATAAGTGTTGCTGGGATAACTGGACAACTATATGTAAAAGAATAAAATTAGAATATTCTCTAACATCATATATAAAAATAAACTCAAAATGGATTAAAGACCTAAATGGAAGATCAGATACTATAAAACCACCCTAAAGAAAAACATAGGCAGAACACTGACGAAAATCAAAGCAATATTTTTTTGATCCATCTAGAATAATGGAAATAAAAGCAAAAATATACAAATGGGACATAATTAAACAATTAGGTTGCAGAGCAAAGGAAATCATTGATAAAACAAAAAGATATCCTACTAAATGGGGGAAAATATTTGTAAATAATATGACTGAAAAAGGTAATATCTAACACATATAAACAGGTCATACAACATAAAAAAAAACAAAGCCTTCAATTAAAAATAAATAAATACATTTTTTTAATGAGCAGAAGAATTGAAAAAAAAATAGAGGGCAATTCAATAGACACATGCACCCCCATGGTCACAGCATCATTTCAACATAGAAGCCAGCACTCCTACTAAATGGGGGAAAATATTTGTAAATAATATGACTGAAAAAGGTAATATCTAACACATATAAACAGTTCATACAACATAAAAAAAAACCAAAGTCTTCAATTAAAAATAAATAAATACATTTTTTTAATGAGCAGAAGAATTGAAAAAAAAAAATAGAGGGCAATTCAATAGACACATGCACCCCCATGGTCATAGCATCATTTCAACATAGAAGCCAGCATAGGGTCATAGAGCCTCCCAGGCCCAAGGGAAGGGGACATGGACCTAGCCTCTTAATGAAAGAAATGTCAAAGAATTTGTGGTCATACTTAATCCTCCTGACTTGATGATCTCTCTTCCTCCAGCTCCACTTTTGACTCTTTCCTCCTCTTTCTCTTTCTCAGAACTTCACCTTCAACTTTCACCTCCCCGTGCCTTCATGCCTTTGCAAGTGCTAGAATGAGCTCCCTACCACTTGGCTGCCAAAGCCAGTCCTTCCTTTCCACTGGCCAAGTCCACCCACTGGCTCCTTTTATCTGTGGGTGGTGATTAACCCTGGGCCCCAAAGCCAGGCTGGGTGGTCTCCTTCACTGATATAGGACACAATAAGAAGTATGTTTTTGTCCCCACCTCTGAGGGCAGGGACCCAGCCTTCACCTATAGATCGGAGTCCCTTGATACCAGTCCAGTCCACAGCATGCCTCCATCACTGTAGGATTCAGAGAGGTGGGTGAGGCTGTACATGCTTTTACTGAAATGGCAACTCAAGTTAATCTAGAAAAGTCTCATTTTGGGTTCCTAGGGCCCTGGCCATTTATTTAAGAGCTTTCATCTCACTGGCAGAGTCTGACACGTAACCAGTTAGAAGTCAGAACCATCTGTGTTGCTGCAAATCTGAACTGAATGACTTGATTGTGTCTTTTGTAGCTGTTTCCTGTAACAATGCTTAGTCGCTCTTTAATGGTCTGATAGTTAACCTATGGATGGAAGATGAATCTTGATGCCTGCGGGTGTAATGGACTATTTGATGTGGTAAGAGATGACTGCTCACAGTTTGGCTTCTCACCTTGGGTGGGCTGAGGATAAGCCCGCTATGCGTGTCCCCTCACTCCTATGTCCCATCTTCCCACATGGATCCCTGCCCCTGCACTGCCATGCTCCATTGCCTCACTGGCCCCTTTCAGTCTGAACTGCTGCACCTTTAGGTTGGCCTCTGGCAGCCCAGACATTATTAGTGTATGAATACTTCCAACCATTTCACTCTGATCTGCTAAAGGGTGAGTGAGTGTGTTTTTGGTGGCCTGGGCTCCTTTTCTACCACTCCAGAGGCTTTTCTCTAGTAGGATGACTTCGTTTAGCTTTTTAAAGCAAAACATGCAAGAAACAAGGAAGGAAAGAAATCAGCATGAGTGTGAGGCAAGCTTACAGAGAAGTTCAGTGGGGGAGGGAACACCAGCAGAACTGTGTGGTTAAAGGACACAGGTGAAAGAGGAAATGCATTTTAGGAGTGTTGCTGTGAACTGCATATTCTTTTCTCAAGATTTAAGAACTACAAGTAAGGTCATAACCTATATTGAAATTACTTTATGATTGTGTAAAGTGCAATTTTGAGCATGGTTTCCCTTTAGGATAGTGTGAACCTGGATGAGCGATGGGGGTAGTTATGATGTTCATGGAATTATGTAATAAAAATCTAGTGCATGCATGCTCGGTCGTGTTTGACTCTTTGTGACGCCATGGACTGTAGTCTGCCATACTCTTCTGTTCATGGAATTTTCTAGGGAAGAACACTGGAGTGGGTTGCCATTTCCTACTCCAGGGGATCTTCCTGACCCAGAGATGGAACCTGCATCTCCTGCACTGGCAGCAGATTTTTTAACCACTGTGTCACCTGGGAAGCCCAAAAATAAGGTGGCATAATAATCAAATGCCTAGTATCATGCAGATATTTATGGAGCCACACTGCTTCTAAAAGAACACCTGTGAAGTAGCATGATCACCATAAGGTTATACAGGTAGGGAGAAAGGAAGAAAGAAATGTAGATGTGTCTTCTAGTTCCGCCCTCAAAGAAGCAGACTTTCTTAGAGCCTATGATTCAAATATTTGTTGCAGTACGAAAGGAGACAGCTCCTTGGACAGAAGGAAACAGTGACTGAAAATGGCAGCCTGTAGTGCAGTTCTTAGCCACATCAGTTCTAAAACACAGAGCGGTCCCGGTGGAAACACGTCCAGATTCAAACAAAAAGCTATAACAACACTAGCCAGAAATGCTAACAAGGGGGAGTCAGCTAGTTCTCCTGGAGCCCTGCTTTTCCTTCGGTGCCCTTCAGTCCCCAGTTCTGGCTGCAAAGGATTTCCCCAGAGGAAACCTTCAAAATAAGCCACTCGATTCACAGTTGTCAACAAGCACCACCATATCCATTCCCCAAAGAGAAAAGCACCGCAACCTCTCATTCAAAGCTTTCTTATTAGACTGCCTACTTGGCTATACTAAACATGTGCCTGGCCCCCTCAGGTGTGCTTTCTCAGTCTTCACAGGGTCATTGTGGACACTGTGCATTAACTTCATTTTATAGGAGAAGGATCAAAATCTCAGAGTGCAAGGGCCACTGACCGCACAAGCCTCTCACTTGAAGCCACCTGCTGAAGGGTGGAGAAAGGAAGCAAACTCCACCCCTGACCTGTGTAAATCTCATCTCACCATGCTTAAGGGGTGTTGTTAAAACCTTTGTTAATCAACTCTACTCAAATACAAAAAAAATTGAAAAAAAAAACAAAAACCCCAAAACCTCAGAACAGGGCTAGGTGTTTAGATTTCTATTATGTCAAGGAACACTGTGTTCTTGTTTTTTCTTTAATTTGGGAGGAGGAAATTATGAAAGAGGATGTGGAAATGATGTTCTGAAAAGGAGTTTTGATATTCACTCTTCTGACAAATACAGAGAGTGATGAAATTAAAGTAAGCAGCAGTCAGGATGTGAATCTGAAAGTGAGTGCAGAGACAGAGAAGGCTGAATGTGAAGGTGTGAGCTGGAGGCAAGGCAGGACCTGGTGACTGGTGGTACTGAGCGGGAACAGGAAACTGAGGCAAAACAGAGCAGTCAAAAACGACTGCAGATTTCTGGTTTAGGCCTGGACAGCTGTGAGAGGGCAGCGATCATGACCATAATCATGTGACTTGACCCAAAGATGGGTGGAGAAAGGAAGTCCCTTTGGGAAAAATTCTTTTGGGCATAATCAGTGGTCCTTCCAGGCCTATTATGCTGTTCTTCCTGCTACCCAAGGGAAGTAACAAAGAACAGGGAGCTCCATATAACTGGTCTGGGCCAGAGATCAAAACAAAGATACCTTCCCTGTGAAATCACCTCCTCTTGGCGAGGCAAGAAGGACTTCTGAAGGACTTCTTCTTCTTTTTTTTTTAAATTAATTTTTATTGGAGTATAGTTGGTTAACAATGCTGTGATAGCTTCTGCTGCACAGCAAGGTGAATCAATTATACATATACATATGTCCACTCTTTTTAAGATTCTTTTCCCATATAGGTCATTATAGAGTATTGAGATGAGTTCCCTGTACTACACAATAGGTTATCAGTTGTCTATTTTATATAGAGTAGTGTGTATATGTCGGGCTTCACTTGTGGCTCAGCTGGTAAAGAATCTGGCAATGCGGGAGACCTGGGTTTGATCCCTGGGTTGGAAGATCTCCTGGAGAAGGAAAACGTTATCCACTCCAGTACTCTGGCCAGGACTATATACATACAGTCCATGGGGTCGCAAAGAGTCAGACACATGAGCAAGTCAGTCCCAATCTCCCAATTTAGCCCTCATCCCACTTACTCCCCTGGTAACCATACATTTGTGCTCACATGGTCAACAAGGACTGTGGGAGCTCCTCCTGAAGGCTTGGGAATGGCCTGCTGAGCCAGACTGCACACATTAAAAAATAACATTTGAGAGACTTCCCCAGTGGTCCTCTTTGCAGTGATGAGGATGAGGGCTCCATCTCTGGTCTGGAACTAAGTTCCCATATGCTGTGGAACAACTGCATCTATGATGCAGCTACTGAAGCCTGCGCACTCCTGAGCCTGTACGCTACACCTAGAGACTGCAGGCCTTAATGAAAGATCTTGCATGATGCAACCAGGATCCCAGTTACCACAATTAAGACTCAATAGGGAGAAATAACTAAAAAATAATTTAAAAACAACATTTGAGTTACTATACTAATACAACACTGTAAGATTTTGTCGGGATAGTTTTTGTTGTTCAGTTGCTCAGTTGTGTCAGACTCTTTGAGACCCCATGGTCTGCAGCACACCATGCTTCCCTGTCCTTCACCATCTCATGGAGCTTGTTCAAACTCATGTCCACTGAGTCAGTGATACCATCCAACCATCTCATCCTCTGTCCTCCCCTTCTTCTCCTGCCTTCAATCTTTCCCAGCATCAGAGTCTTTTCTAATGAGTCGGCTCTTCACATCAGGTGGCCTAAGTACTATGATGTTCTGAAAAGGAGTTTTGATATTCACTCTTCTGACAAATGCAGAGAGTGATGAAATTAAAGCAAGCAGCAGTCAGGATGTGAATCTGAAAGTGAGTGCAGAGACAGAGAAGGCTGAATGTGAAGGTGTGAGCTGGAGGCAAGGCAGGACCTGGTGACTGGTGGTACTGAGCGGGAACAGGAAACTGAGGCAAAACAGAGCAGTCAAAAACGACTGCAGATTTCTGGTTTAGGCCTGGACAGCTGTGAGAGGGCAGCGATCATGACCATAATCATGTGACTTGACCCAAAGATGGGTGGAGAAAGGAAGTCCCTTTGGGAAAAATTCTTCTGGGCATAATCAGTGGTCCTTCCAGGCCTATTATGCTGTTCTTCCTGCTACCCAAGGGAAGTAACAAAGAACAGGGAGCTCCATATAACTGGTCTGGGCCAGAGATCAAAACAAAGATACCTTCCCTGTGAAATCACCTCCTCTTGGCGAGGCAAGAAGGACTTCTGAAGGACTTCTTCTTCTTTTTTTTTTAAATTAATTTTTATTGGAGTATAGTTGGTTAACAATGCTGTGATAGCTTCTGCTGCACAGCAAGGTGAATCAATTATACATATACATATGTCCACTCTTTTTAAGATTCTTTTCCCATATAGGTCATTATAGAGTATTGAGATGAGTTCCCTGTACTACACAATAGGTTCTTATTAGTTGTCTATTTTATATATAGTAGTGTGTATATGTCGGGCTTCACTTGTGGCTCAGCTGGTAAAGAATCTGGCAATGCGGGAGACCTGGGTTTGATCCCTGGGTTGGAAGATCTCCTGGAGAAGGAAAACGTTATCCACTCCAGTACTCTGGCCAGGACTATATACATACAGTCCATGGGGTCGCAAAGAGTCAGACACATGAGCAAGTCAGTCCCAATCTCCCAATTTAGCCCTCATCCCACTTACTCCCCTGGTAACCATACATTTGTGCTCACATGGTCAACAAGGACTGTGGGAGCTCCTCCTGAAGGCTTGGGAATGGCCTGCTGAGCCAGACTGCACACATTAAAAAATAACATTTGAGAGACTTCCCCAGTGGTCCTCTTTGCAGTGATGAGGACGAGGGCTCCATCTCTGGTCTGGAACTAAGTTCCCATATGCTGTGGAACAACTGCATCTATGATGCAGCTACTGAAGCCTGCGCACTCCTGAGCCTGTATGCTACACCTAGAGACTGCAGGCCTTAATGAAAGATCTTGCATGATGCAACCAAGATCCCAGTTACCACAATTAAGACTCAACAGGGAGAAATAACTAAAAAATAATTTTAAAATAACATTTGAGTTACTATACTAATACAACACTGTAAGATTTTGTCGGGATAGTTTTTGTTGTTCAGTTGCTCAGTTGTGTCAGACTCTTTGAGACCCCATGGTCTGCAGCACACCATGCTTCCCTGTCCTTCACCATCTCATGGAGCTTGTTCAAACTCATGTCCACTGAGTTGGTGATACCATCCAATCATCTCATCCTCTGTCCTCCCCTTCTTCTCCTGCCTTCAATCTTTCCCAGCATCAGAGTCTTTTCTAATGAGTCGGCTCTTCACATCACGTGGCCTAAGTACTGGAGTTTCAGCTTCAGCTTCTGCATCAGTCCTTCCAATGAATATTCAGGGTCGATTTCCCTTAGGTTTGACTGGTTTCTCTTTGCAGTCCAAGGGACTGTCAAGAGCCTTCCCCAACACCACAGTTCAAAGCATCAAATCTTTGGTGCTCAGCCTTCTTTATAGTCCAACACTCACATCCATACATGACTACCAGAAAAACTACACCTTTGACTAGATGGACCTTTGTTGGCAAAGTAATGTCTCTGCTTTTTAATATGCTGTTTAGGTTGGTCATAGCTTTTCTTCCAAGGAGCAAGCATCTTTTAATTTCATGGCTGCAGTCACCATCTGGAGTGATTTTGGAGTTCAAAAAATAAAGTCTGTCAATGTCTCCAGTGTTTCCCTATCTATTTGCCATGAAGTGATGGGAGAATGGTGTCATCTGCATATCTGAAGTTATTGATATTTCTCCAGCATTCTTGATTCCAGCTTGTGCTTCATCTAGCCTGGCATTTTGCATGATGTACTCTGTGTATACGTTAAATAAGCAGGATGACAATATACAACCTTGCCGGACTCCTTTCCCAATTTGGAACCCATCCATTGTTCAATGTCCAGTTCTAACTGTTGCTTCTTGACCTGCATACAGGTTTCTCAGGAGCAGGTAAGGTGGTCAGTATTCCCGTCTCTTTAAGAATTTTCCACAGTTTGTTGTGATCCACACAGTCAAAGGCTTTAGCATAATCAATAAAGAAGAAGTAGACATTTCTCTTGAATTCTCTTGCTTTTTTCTATGATACAACTTATGCTGGCAGTTTGAACTCTGCTTCTTCTGCCTCTTCTAAATCCAGCTTGAACATCTGGAATTTCTCGATTCATGTACTGTTGAAGCCTGGCTTGCAGAATTTTGAGCATTTCTAGCATTGAGATGAGTGTAATTGTGTGGTAGTTTGAACATTCTTTGGCCTTGCCTTTCTTTGAGACTGGAATTAAAACTGACATTTTCCAGTTCCATGGTCACTGTTGAGTTTTCCAAATTTGCTGGCATACTGAGCACAGCACTTTCACAGCATTATCTTTTAGGATTTGAAATAGATCAGTTGGAATTACATCACCTCCACTAGCTTTGTTCACAGTGAAGCTTCCTAAGACCCACTTGACTTTGCACTCCAGGATGTATGGCTCTAGGTGAGTGATCACAACATTGTGGATATCTGAGTCATTACACTGAGTTAGACAAGGCTGTGGCCCATGTGATTAGATTGGCTAGTTTTCTGTGATTGTGGTTCCTCTGATGAAGGATCAGAGGCTTATGGAAGCTTCCTAATGGGATAGACTGACTGAGGGGGAAACTGGGTCTTGTTCTGATAAGCAGGGTCATACTCAGTAAATCTTTAATCCAATTTTCTGTTGATGGGTGGAGCTGTGTTCCCTCACTGCTATTTAAGTAAGCTCAGTTCCTCAGCTGTGTCCAACTCTTTGCTACCCCATGAATCACAGCATGCCCGGCCTCCCTGTCTATCACCAACTCCCGGAGTTCACTCAAACTCATGTCCATCGAGTCGGTGATGGCATCCAGCAATCTCATCCTCTGGCGTCCCCTTCTCCTCCTGCCCCCAATCCCTCCCATCATTAGAGTCTTTTCCAATGAGTCAACTCTTCGCATGAGGTGGCCAAAGTAGTGGAGTTTCAGCTTAAGCATCATTCCTTCCAAAGAACACCAAGGACTGATCTCCTTTAGAATAGACTGGTTGGATCTCCTTGCAGTCGAAGGGACTCTCAAGAGTCTTCTCCAACACACAGTTCAAAAGCATAAATTCTTTGGCATTCAGCTTTCTTCACAGTCCAACTCTTACATCCATACATGACTACTGGAAAAACCATAGCCTTGACTAGATGGACCTTTGTTGGCAAAGTAATGTCTCTGCTTTTCAATATGTTATCTAGGTTGGTCATAACTTTCTTTCCAAGGAGTAAGCATCTTTTAATTTCATGGCTGCAGTCACCAT
>SJYX01007878.1:264526-275839 GCA_006410675.1 Oreotragus oreotragus | reverse complement strand
ATCTCACACGCTAGTAAAGTAATGCTCAAAATTCTCCAAGCCAGGCTTTAGCAATATGTGAACCGTGAACTTCCTGATGTTCAAACTGATTTTAGAAAAGGCAGAAGAACCAGAGATCAAATTGTCAACATCTACTGGATCATGGAAAAGGCAAGAGAGTTCTAGAAAAACATCTATTCCTGCTTTATTGACTATGCCAAAGCCTTTGACTGTGTGGATCATGTGAGCTTAGGCATTATATTTAATCTCTCTGTGTCCCTGCTTCCTCACTACAAAAGGGGGATAATATTAATTCCAACCTCAAAGTCCAATGTGAGGAATAAATGAGCTAACAGAGGTAATGGTCTAAGAACAGTGTCAGGCATCTAACAAGCAGCTATTTGTATTTATAGTCTGGGCTAAAAATAGAGCCCTTTATGGCAAAGTTCCACGATACTTAACGTGCAAAACCATTAATAATAGTCTGAAACATTAGCTTAGGCTAGTACTATTAAAATTTTTCTCATCACTCATTTTGTACAAAACATATAGAGGTATATAAGGTTTCTCAAAAAAAAGATTGCATTTGCTGGTTGATACTTATTTCTTCTAGTATGAAACATTATACCTCCTGCTCCACAATTTATTACAGAAAAAAGACCCTCGCAAGTTATTAAAATTTTGAATCAGAAAGTTCCAGTGAAGCTCACAGAAAGAAGCACATCTAAGAAACAAGGACTGCATTTGTCTTCAAAATGCTTTGTCTTCCAAACGAAAACTGTAGCTACGCTTCCGACATTCTAGAAACATTATACCTCCTGCTCCACAATTTATTACAGAAAAAAGACCCTCGCAAGTTATTAAAATTTTGAATCAGAAAGTTCCAGTGAAGCTCACAGAAAGAAGCACATCTAAGAAACAAGGACTGCATTTGTCTTCAAAATGCTTTGTCTTCCAAACGAAAACTGTAGCTACGCTTCCGACATTCTAATCTATAAAAGAAGAGTATATATTGCTATTGAGAACAGAATGGGCAAGTGAGCACAGATAAAGGGAAGTTGATCCACTACCTAAGCCTACCAGAAAAAATACAGAGTAGCTTCCATTTCCCCGAAGAACTCACGCCTTCTGATAACCAACCTTGGAAAAGTCTCCAAGGTCCTCCCACTATCACTAGACTATGGGTTTACTAAATAGTTGGCCAGGAGATCTGGGGAGACTCTACTTGCCTTTCACACTACTAAGCGAAGATTGTAGTTCTTTTGTTCTCTTGTTCCAGGAAGGGAATCTGGGGATAAAGGATGGGGGAGGCCCTAAAAATAAATGCCACTCTTTTTTTCTGTAGATTTTCCCTCAGATTGTTTCTTTAGAACAGTATTCTAACTGGTCGTACCAAAACTAGGAAACATAGCTTCAACTGTTTTTTTTGGCTGTGCCTTTGGTATGTGGAATGTTAGTTCCTCAACCATGGATTGAATCCATGCTCCCTGCATTGGAAGCACAGAGTCTTGACCACTGGCCTTCAAGGGAAGTTCCCCCTTCAGCTCTTCTATATTCTAATAGATTGCCTGCTATAAAAAAAAAACTTAAAATATAAAGAATATAAAAAGAAAAACTTAAAAAATAAAACTCTATAAACGAAAAAGTGCTTCAAGAGCTGATGTCCATAGGAAGCATTCTGGGAGTTTCTGTGTACAGATGTCTAGTCAAAGAGACAATTTTGGCTTTCATCTTAAAACTTTACATTTTATGGCTCAGCACATTAAATTTTTCTTAAGGGCAAGGACTGGGTTTCCGTACTTATTCTATAGCTTCCTATAACTGCTATTGTTTGGTTTTCCACAGTGGAATATCTCGCAGACAAATACTGAAAACAAGAAAAGGGTTTCTTACTCAAGAAATATAAAAAAATGTTGGGTTAAACCAAATAAAGCATGCTGCTTACACAAAGCTTCTCAAACCTTTAATATATATTGTGAGTCTAAAGTGAGGCAATGTAGGCAAAATTTTTCACTCTTATTGAACCCTAGAACTGTAGCCTCATGGAATCATAACTGAGATACAGTGAAACTGATGTGTAGGATATGGGTGCTATTCATATGGCTATTACATTTGGCCTTTATCCATCATTGCATTATCCTACTATGGTTTATGATTTTTGGTGAAAAAAATGAATTAGGAAGCTGGAAGATCTGATTGAGAAACTCTTCAAGAAAAATTTCAAAATATACAAGAAAGACTCATGGATATTGAGGATAAAAGGGACAGTGTTCACATCTGGAAAATGAAAGTCCTGGAAGACTGAAGGAATATGAAAGCATGCTGGGTGAACTACTAGTCTACTGGAAGAGATATTCACAAGGTTAAAAAAGCCAGTGGTTGCAAGCACAGTGGTCTAGACAGGGCTCTTCAATATAGTGGTCTAGAGAGGGCTCCTTAACCTTGGCACTGGTGATATTTTCAGCTGGCTAACTCTGTTATCTTTATTATAGCGGGGGATGTCCTATGCTTTATATGCTGTTTTATAGCATCCCTGGATTCTACTTTGCAGATGCCAGAAATACCCCCTACAATGTGACATCCCAAAATGTCTTCAGATATTACCAAATGTCCACTGGAGGCAAAATTACCCTTGATTGAGACTTACTGGTTTATAATTAAAAGAGTCACCATCTCTCTCTGCTCTGCTAAGTTGCTTCAGTCGTGTCCAACTCTGTGCGACCCCATAGGCGGCAGCCCACCAGGCTCCCCTGCCCCTGGGATTCTCCAGGCAAGAACACTGGAGTGGGTTGCCATTTCCTTCTCCAATGCGTGAAAGTGAAAAGTGAAAATGAAGTCGCTCAGTTGTGCCCGACTCTTCGTGACCCCATGGACTGCAGCCCACCAGGCTCCTCCGTCCCTGGGATTTTCAGGCAAGAGTACTGGGGTCACCATAAGCGCGCTAAAATGCATAACTTCAAAATCAACAGATCTAATGGGAAGAAGAATCAAAGAAAACAGAAAGTACAATAAAGTACCTAAAGAAAGATGGCAAAAATAAGTCCTAATAGAACAGTAAGTGTAATAAATGTAAATATGCTGTTCTAGCAACTTAAAGGTCAAGAAACCCTGAGTTCAGAATAAAAAAGCACACAGAAAGAGCTACATGTAAAAAAAAGATAAAGACTGAAAATAAAGAAAAGAAAAAGACAGATCAAAGAAATATGAAGCAGAAGAAAACTGAGAGACTAGCAGCCTTAAATAGTTAAAAAAAATAAAAAGCAAAATTCAAGACAAAGAATAGCACAGTGGACAGAGGCAGATCTGTAACAATAACCTATAAGAAATTGTAGAGGAAATAGATGTAAACATCATGAAAATCCATGCACTTAGTAATCAGCGTTAAATATGCAAAGTATAAAACTTACAGAAGCAAAGGCAGAGATACAGGAGTCAAAATTAACACATAAAATGTTTGTTACTGATATTGACATACTCCACTCGAAATATGGAAGAGAGAAAATAGAATATACAATAGGCAATTGAATTTACGTGCATGTGTGCTTACTTGCTCAGTTGTGTCCTACTTTTTGCGACCCCATTGACTGTAGCACACCCAGCTCCTCTGTCCATGGAATTTTCCAGGCAAGTATTCTGGAGCAAGTTGCCATTTCCTACTCTAGGGGATCTTCCTAATCCAGGGATCAAACCCACATCTCTTGCGTCTCCTGCACTAGCAGGTGTTTTCTTCATTACCATGCTACCTGGGAAGCCCAACTGAATTTATGTAACTGAAGTTAGATATACGTATGTGCACATGGGCGAGGGAAAGAATCCTTGCTTTGTGAGGTACCTTATGAACTGAAACATATACGTATAAGTATTATGTCCTTGTTTTACGATATTTATAAACACTGAGCATGGATAGGTCACAGAAGCAGCCCTCAAAAATCAGAGAAAAATCAGTTAGATCCAGGCCGTAATCTCTAACCTCACACAGATAAAGCAACTGAAAGGTATGGAAGAGAATATATGTCCTCAGGCACCAGCCTATGGAGATGCTTCTAAGATGCCATTTTAGGAAACTTTTAATCTGAATTTCACTCTGAGTTCAGTCAGTTCAGTTCAGTCACTCAGTCATGTCTGACTCTTTGCAACCCCATAGACTACATGCAGCACACCAGGCTTTCCTGTCCATCACCAATTCCTGGAGTTTGCTCAAACTCATGTCCATTGAATTGGTGATGCCATCCAACCATCTCATCCTCTGTCATCCCCTTCTCCTGCCTTCAATCTGAGTTACCATCTCTTAATTTGTTTAAATGTAAATGCATGAATATACTTTACTTTCATCATGATTTAAAGTACTGAGCAGATTCTAGCATGGTATAAGGATAGCATGGCATATAACATGATATAATAATGATGTGATTTATTGAAATGCTAAGTTAATCCAACTCTTTGCAACCCCATGGACTGTAGTCTACCAGGCTCCTCTAGCCACAGAATTCTCCAGGCGAGGATACTGGAATGGATCACCATTCCCTTCTCTGGGGGATCCTCCCGACTCAGGGATTGAACCCAGGTTTCCTGCATTGCAGGCAGATTCTTTACCATCTGAGCCACCAGGGAAGCCTCAAGTTAATAAGAAGGTTAGTTTTGCAAATTATAAGCATATTATGCCTACTTCACCTATTCAATTATATTTTCACAAGGGTAATTGCATACTTATTTCATATTTCAGCAGTTTTAATAAGGGTTCCTTCCAACAGAGTCAAAGGAATGGCTATTTTTAGAAATTGATCATCCTAAAGAGAGTTTTAAGATATTCAACTTTTTAACATATTGGGATGTAAAATGAAGAGGTGGAAAATACTTGAATCGATCCACTCTAATTAACTTAGCATTCTAATGGTTAGAGGTTTTAACAGTATCCTTCAGTTGATGTATCCTAATCCAAATATATACTACTGTTTTCTCAGTGGGAGGAAGCCATGGGCATTGCTCAATCTTTAACCCTAAGTATAGGACTCACAAACAATTAGCTTTCACTTGTCAAAGTTATTACTGAATGAATGATTGTAAAACTATTTCCTGGGAATAGTGATGAAAACTGTATCTGCTTCATGACCAAATCATAAGCTTCTACCCATTTAATGACAATGAAAGTCTCTTTCCAGGTTCCTCTGGGTTTGGTAAGACATTTTTACATTCTATAATGTACAACTGAAACAACTGAGTACATGCTTAACAACCATGGCTAGGCATAACGAATCCTGGGAATTAGAGTAATTTGCCATGATGCATCCAGAGACTAGAGCTACCTGACAAGTTAAATCAAGATGCAATTTAATGATCAACAGGCACTAAGTGCACAATATCTCATCAATTCCATTCAATGATCCTGAGAACAAAGTTATGTTTTTTCTCCATAGCCAGGTCAAGCTGACATTGAAACTCCGTATCTTTCCCCATTCTGTGTCATAGGGGAGAGAATCCTTCATCACACACTTGAGCTCAGGAACCACCCCATAAATGAGGGCAACCAAATGTGATTTCATGGTGCAAGTAACAGTAATACTTCTATTATCGTGCTATGGTTGGCCTCTTGGCTAAAGACAGCATTGATGACTTGGTGACAGCATCAGTGAGCAGGGCCACATGTCCCCTTCCAAATCCAGATGTCTCACGTACTTTGGCAGAAGTAAAGTCACGTTTGTCTGGAGAGCTCTGGAGGTCAGAGTTGAGAGTATCACAAACTTGGCCTCACAGGGACAGTTAGATTACCCACTGATGTGGAATGGCCTATAAGTGAAGTTACCCCCAAATGTCCCAAGATGTTTCCGTGGTCAGCATGGGGTCTGTCGCCAGGGTAGGCAGCTGTGTGGCCTTGGGAACCACTAACTTGGCATTTCTTCAATTGTGAAATGACAGATTAGATGAAATCACTTGAGCTCTATGATTTGCTCTTTGGCAAGGCACAGTGAATCTGGCAGATGAGTTACTAAGGACTCACAAATAATGAACTTTAAGATTCACAGATAATTTTGGATGCGGAAGTTGTTTTTGAAATGCTATGCCACTGAAAGTGTTGGCATTTTGCATTAAATCGCTTCACAGTTATATATGTGTTCTACTGTGGGAAGAACAAACTGTCAAACTGAGATTCTCAAGAGGATGCGCTGTGTTTACTTTTGTCTCAGTCGAAATGTCATGTTAACACCAGATTCTGTTCATTCATGGAGTTGCAGGACACTCGACACTGCTGACTCTCCCTTTCTCAAACACCCCCTCTCTCATCTTCTATGATGTGGTTACCAAGTTCTTGTCCTACCTCTCCAACGAACCTCTGCCTTCTTGTTGAGTTCCTCCTCTGCCTCTCTCTCTTTCTGACAGGGACCTTCGGGTGCTTTATTTATACATACAGTCCCTGAGTGAATTCTTCCGCTCTCAGGGACAACTACCCCAGGTCTACCCCTCAGCCTTGATCTAGGGCTGAGCTCCAGATTCTTTCATCTCTTCCCATGGATAGAAGTTTCCACCTCTCTTCTGCCATGCTCCTACTCCAATTATTCCTTGACTTGAGAAATAAATGCCACTGACATCACTGCAGGAAGGTACAGCTGTGAAGAGCTCATTCAAAACCAGATCTGGGTTCATCCACCTTCTTAGGACANTTCATCTCTTCCCATGGATAGAAGTTTCCACCTCTCTTCTGCCATGCTCCTACTCCAATTATTCCTTGACTTGAGAAATAAATGCCACTGACATCACTGCAGGAAGGTACAGCTGTGAAGAGCTCATTCAAAACCAGATCTGGGTTCATCCACCTTCTTAGGACAGACTCGAATGTGTTCTTTTTTATAGCTGAGTAATATTCCATTGGATATATGTATCACAGTTTCTGTATCCATTCAGCTGTCGATGGATATCTAGGTTGCTTCCATGCCTGAGCTATCATAAGTAGTGCTGTAGTGAACATTGAGGTACATGTGTCTCTTTCAATTATGGTTTTCTCAGCAGTGGGATTGTTGGGTCATATAATAGTTCTAGGGCTTCTCAGATGGTGCTAGTGGTAAAGAGCCCACTTGCCAATGCAGGAGATGTAAGAGATGTGGGTTTGATCCCTGAGTCAGGAAGATTTCCTGGAGAAGGGCGTGGCAACCTGCTCAGTATTCTTGCCTGGAGAACAGACAGAGGAGCCTGGTAGGCTACAGTTCATAGGGTTGCAAAGAGTTGGACATGACTGAAGGGACTTAGCATGCACGTATGCATGGTAGTTCTATTTCTAGTTTTTTAAGATATCTCCATACTATTCTCCATAGTGACTATATTAACTTATAAACAGGGGGCTCAATCCAGTGTTTCATGACAACCTAGAGGGGTGGGATAGGGTGGGAGATGGGAGGGGGTTCAGGAGGGATGGGACATATGTATACCTGTGGCTGATTTGTGTTCATGTGTGGCAGAGGCCAACACAATATTGTAAAGTAATTGTCTTCCAATAACTGCATTTTGTTCTAATACTTCTCAATACTGTACAATTATAAACTTTGATAATTATTACTCAAGAGGGCTTCCCTTATAGCACAGTCAGTAAAGAATCTGCCTGCAATGCAGGAGACCCAGCTTCGATTCCTGAGTCAGGAAGATCCCCTGGAGAAGGGAACGGCAACCCACTCCAGTAGTCTTGCCTGGAAAATCCCATGGGCAGAGGAGCCTGGAAAGCTCTAGTCCATGAAGCTGCAAGTGTCAGACATGACTTAGCGACTAAACCAGTTACTCAAGAACAATAAAAAAGAATTAAAAAAAAAAACAGATTTGAGGTCAACAACCTAATTGTCTAAGGTGTTAAACAAGTAACCATCATAATTAAAGTAGAGATGGGCAGAAAGGAGAATGTGGCAAAACTGAAGGGTGCAAGCTAGTCTAAAAGGAAACGTTAATCCTTGACCACAGCTCACTAGAGCCCCATGGAAACACTCAAAAAAAAAAAAAAAAAAAAAAGATCATGACATCCAGTCCCATCACTTCCGGTCAAACAGATGGGGAAAAAAATGGAAACAGTGACAGACTTTATTTTCTTGGGCTCCAAAATTGCTGCAGATGATGACTGCAGCCATGAAATTAAAAGATACGTGCTCCTTGGGAGAAAAGCTATGACTAACCTAGACAGCACATTAAAAAGCAGAGATATCACTTTGCCAACAAAGATTCATATGCAGCAGCAACCTAGACAGCATATTAAAAAGCAGAGACATTACTTTGCCAACAAAGGTCCATGTAGTCAAAGCTATGGTTTTTCCCGTAGGCATGTATGGATTTGAGAGTTGGACCAAAAAGAAAGCTGAGTGCTACAGAATTCATGCTTTGAACTGTGGTGTTGGAGAAGACTCTTGAGAGTCCCTTGGACTGCAAGGAGATCCAACCAGTCAATCCTAAAGGAAATCAGCCCTGAATATTCATTGGAAGGACTGAAGCTGAAGCTCCAGTACTTTGGCCACATGACATGAAGAACTGACTCATTGGAAAAGACCTTGACTCTGGGAAAGATTGAAGGCAGGAGGAGAAGGGGACGACAGAGGATGAGATGGTTGGATGCCATCACTGCCTCAATGGACATGAGTTTGAGCAAGCTCCAGGAGTTGGTGATGGACAGGGAAGCCTGGCATGCTGCAGTCCATGGGGTCACAAAGAGTCAGACATGACTGAGTGACTGAACTAAACTGAGTGTTGAAAACTAAGCTGAAATTACTCCACATATATGTGCATATCTTGGTTGCATATGTTGTATTGCTCTGGACTTATAAACAAATGGATTTAAAAACAGGGCTTCCTTAGTGGCTCAGATGGTAAAGAATCTGCCTGCAATGCAAGAAACCTGGATACGATCCCTGCCCCAGGGGAAGATCCCTGGGAGAAGATCAGGAAGATCCCCTGGAGAAGGAAATGACTCTCCACTCTAGTATTCTTGCCTGGAGAATGCCATGGACAAAGGAGCCTGGCAGGTTACAGTCCATGAGGTCACAAAGAGTCAGACATGACTGAGGAAATGACACTTTCACTTTAAAATCAAGCTTTTCATATTCACTCACTCATAAGTAGAAGAGCAAATGTATAGTTGCAATGGTGATGACATTTGTGTTCAGCTACATCCTGCCCTGCTATCTCCCAATTCTCTGCCTCTGAATAGAAGTGGGAAGCGATGCCTTCATGTGTGGTCTTCTTGGCATATAACACGTTCAGTTGTGAATTGTGCACTTTAATGAAATGATCCCATTTACTGAAACAGCAAAGCATTCTTTAAAGTGAAATATGCATTATATACTTGTTGAATGCCTGAACCACCGTGCACCGACCATCATTTCTGCGCTAAGTGCTGCTCTACTCACCGATGAGGTACATGCCGATCCAGTCCCCAGCATCCACTTCCTCCTTGATGTCCCAGTGGATCACCAGGTCCTGCGAGTGCCCTATGGAGTAGTAGGAGCTGCTGACCATGAGTGTGGAGCGGCTGTCCGAGGTGACCAGGTCCGTGTCGCTGGTGGAGCGGGGGATGGTGACGGTGCCATGGGGGCCAGTCCTGATGGCCACACTGGGGTACTGGCCTGGATTGTAGCTGTGGCGGAGCGGCTCCTTGCACCGGCGTCGATTCTGGGAGTTTCTAGATGGAGATGCCATGGCGGCCAGGCCTAAGAACCTGTTCTGGTACAGATTCTGTGGGGGGCAAACAGACAGTCAGCAGGGGCGGGAGATGCTGGCTCACAGTCAGTCATCGTCTTAACAGAGAAGGGAGGATGGGATGGGGGGAGCCAGCAGGGGGAGAGCAGCCCTTTCAGGAAGATTTGAAATAGACACAGAGCATTTTTCTCGGGGCCAAAGTGGTAGCTCTGGGTTCAGGTGGGGAAGGCAAGAACAAAATACACCTTCACCAAGGGGCCATGCCTTTCCTTGCTCTGCTGGGGTCTCTGCTTCCCTCAGCCCACTTCAGCCTGCTTGGTATCAGAAGGCCAGGAATGTCTACAGAATGATCCTGCAGTGTGACTGCCCCCAAAGTGCCATCTCTTGAGTTCTCTGGCTAAATTCAATTGGATCCAATTTTACCCTTCTTTATGGTAAATGATGGTATTATCATGGCACATTTTAGTGATCTCTGTGGCATTTGAGACCCTACACACAACCCGGAATCAGAGGCAGTCCCTGCTGGAGGAGGCGGTCACTGTCTTTCATTTACAACTCTCATTCTACAGCAGGTCACTGCACCACCTATTAAGGATCGCAGATATCCTAGTAATCTCCAAACACTGCAGTTATCACTAAAACCCAACCTCAGAAGACCGTGTCTCCCTTAGAGCTAATACTGTAGAAAATATTGTATCTGATGAGAAAAAAAAATGCATTTTTTTTTATTGTTTACAACTTGGAGCATTTCAAACTAGTTGAGCTGATACAGACCAATAACATGACTGTTTTGCTACAGATGGCTTTGAAAACAGGGGGAAGGGGCATTCTGTAGAACTGGAATGAGGGATTCTTTTTTGAAACAAGCAGGGGTGATTTTTATTTCATCAAAGTATACTACAATTGGGATTTAAATGTACATTTTGGGGGTTCCTGCCTATAAAAGAACCTGCTGTTGTACAACTAATAGCACTTTTGTTTTTAAGAAGAGAAGATTAAGGTCTTAAAATGTGTTACATCATGCAGTTTAGATCCCAGGACTGTAACTTATTATACACATCCATCAAATGCGAGTTATTGAGTTTCTGTTAACCAGCCAGGAGGACCAGACTCAGCACCCGTCTACCCTTGATGATATAAGTCTATTTAGCAGTAATTTGGGTCCATATTTTTTCCATCTTCAAAGATCAGGGCATTTGTAAAAAGTTTATTAACCTGATTAAGGACAGTGTTGGTATTTGGAATCTTGGGCCTTAATGGCCATATGTCAGGCCTATTTATTCATCATCTGAGTCTCTTGTTGGGACTTTTTCTAGCCCCACTGGTGGTAACCATGGAATTACTATTGGCAGAGAAGCCAGGCTTCAGAAAGCATCTTATCACAGTATTGGTACCATATGTCTTTTTTTTTTTTTTCTTTCTGTTTGTCACTGCAATAGTATGAAAATAGATGGACCACGGTGTTGCCTGGAAACCAGTCCACTTCTCAGGAACACAGGCACAGCCTTGAGCTCAGGAACAGCACATGAACAGCCCACCTCACAGGTACCCTGGCTCTTCCAGACAGTTCCAGGAGGATCACAGGAACCTGATCAATGTACAGGAGACTTTGCTCAGAGACCTTTGTAAAGCCTCCAAAATAAGGAAGGTTGCTGCTGGTGTGTAACCTTTCTT
>SJYX01007878.1:217442-260459 GCA_006410675.1 Oreotragus oreotragus | reverse complement strand
GAGGCAGGTCAGGTGGTCTGGTATTCCCATCTCTTTCAGAATTTTCCACAGTTTCTTGTGATCCACACAGTCAAAGGCTTTGGCATAGTCAATAAAGCAGAAATAGATGACTTGGAATTAAATGAGATAATCAAGTATATAATTATGAGTCAGACCAAACATTGGGCAATTCTAGAGCATCACCTTCCAGTTTCCAAGCTGTGTATCCCTGGACAACTTACTTGATCTCTCTAGTCCTCTGTTTCCTCATCTATAAATGGGTTGCTGTCAAAATTTAATGAGATAAATGCAAATAAAGCTCT
This sequence comes from Oreotragus oreotragus, assembly GCA_006410675.1. Taxonomy (NCBI): domain Eukaryota; kingdom Metazoa; phylum Chordata; class Mammalia; order Artiodactyla; family Bovidae; genus Oreotragus; species Oreotragus oreotragus. Next base: position 260,157 of record SJYX01007878.1, on the reverse strand, counting down.
TACTATAGTAAGTGCTCAATAAATAAGCATCTACTACTGAAACACTACTAGCATTGTTTTAGTAAGAAAGCACCACTGAAACGGAGGTCTGGGGTAGACAGTGAGCCTCTCGTACTGGCCAAGGGTTCTCACACGTGTCCTCAGATTCTCACACTTAAAATTCGTTCAACAGCAGACCTTCAGCTCATTTCTAGTTATGACCTTCCAGGTTTCCTCTTAAAAAACTGACACTGCAAACACTGAACAGGCCAGCATGTTTGGAAAGGTGTCTTATCTACCAGTCTTTGGATAAATCTTCCTTTTGCTTTGTGGGTAAAAATTAAAAAACAAAACAAACTTCCCTTTATTTCTCAGGTTACTGTTTGAATGGAATATTTTTTTTTTGCATTCATGTTGAGGCTGAGAGATTTTTATCTATGTCCTGTCAGTCAGGGCTCAAGGAAGATTATAGAGTGCTTTGCTTTCATTGAAGACTTCTGCTGTGGTATTTTTAATTAGAATTCCCCGGAAACCAGGCAAGTCTCCTGACACTGTCAAATTACACCAGTTCACACCATCCACATGGTGGGAACAAAAGCACAGAAAGAAACGTTAGTCAAGGAAAATGTTTCTCATTAATTTACTAGATTGGAATTAATGGCATTTTCCTGGAATTAGAAGGACAACTTAAATGCTGCTCTTCGAAGGCTGCACTCCCTCACCTCACCCCAGCTTTGTCCACATCCTCCTCACTCATGCTTGTAGGAAGGATTTATATTCTGCTTTGAGGTTATGCTCCAGCACTCTGCTGTAACCTCTCCTTATAGCCTTCCCCATTCCCAAGAGAGAGGGGCTTTCTACTCTGTGATCCCACAGGCATCTCATTTTCCCTGCAAGGATACTCACTGTGTTATCTCTAGTTGACCTGTGTTGTGCCCTAAGCTATGAAGTCCCTGAGGCCAGTGTTTACCGCTCTTTATGTCTCCTGGAAGTTGCATGACATCTGGCACACACACACACACACACACGAAAGGGCTAAAAACTTTAATAGAATTTATTTTACTCAGTGAAGTCCCTTCTTATTCCATAAAGAGCTTAAAATGACTAATATATAAAATACAGAAAGATGTGATGTTAGTAGTAGATGGTGCAGAGAATGAAAAATATAGACACAAACAGTTATGTAGGAAGAAGGCTAATGTCAGACTCTATGCCATCATTTCCTAAACAGGTGTTTTTGTTAAAGACTCACACAGCTGCTGCTGGAATAGAGCAGGTGGATGGCTGATTTCCAACATGTCATTTCTTTGTGGCCATGTCCCCCCAAGACTTTCATACGTGTTCTAGTTTAAACTATAGACGCATCCAGCTAGAAGAAGCAGTTTAATCACTCTGCTCACATCTGAACTGTGGGAGAGAGATGAGCATCTGTCCTGTTTTAAATAGCCCTGGATAAAAGACCACTCTTTCCCTAACAGCAGTTCCAATATTTATAACCTCACAATTCTTCCTCATCTCTAAGGCAAATCTTGTCCTTCTTTCTCTTAGTTCCTTCACTCAACAGAAGCAGAGAAGTTAAATCATATTACTAACTGTATCCCAGGTTTTTTTTTTTTTTCCTATTCCATCAAGTAATTCAAATGTCACTTATCTTCTCTTACATTGTTGATAGGCAGTAGACACTGATAAGGAAACCATAGAATATTAGTAACAATTTCAGTTACATTGCAATTTTCTAATTATTGGTTATTTTTTTGAAGAACATAGGGAGACAAAAGATTTGGCTGTGTCAATTTCTAACTGACAGAGTCATTAATAGCTTTTCTGTTTTGGAATATAAAGCTGTGAGTGAGTGCTGTCTCAGAAATGAAAAGAAAGTGGACAAAAGACATCTAGAATAGAGAAAGTGATTCTTAATAAATGCCTCTACACTCAGAAATCAAAAACTGTGACTGGAAAACACAGGCCCTGAAGGAAACTTCATTAGAGTATACAAGCTGAGGTTATAGAAACTGGCATTATTTAGCAGGAAGAAAGAACATGAGAGTTTTTTGAGTTCGTGAACAGATTTGATTTTGAGCAAGTAGATGCCTGAAGCTTTTTTATCCTATCCTCAGCTCTTGTTATGCCATCAGGCGGGTAATGGAACTCAAAAAAATTATATAATATTTCTTTCTGCAGTGGATTTGAGAAAATTTACAACAAAAGAAACGTAGATGGAAATAGGGAAATATAAGCCAGATAGAAATTGGGAAGTAACAATAAGAAAGGATAATAATATTAGGAGCATTTACTCTATGGTTGGAACTTGGTACATTATCTCATTAAAATCCTACTAAGTATCACTCTTTCCATGTTGGTGAAAAATCCAGCTCAGATATTTAATAGTAAATGAACAATGTCAAAGTCGCACCTCTTGCAGCAGGAAGTAGGGATTTGAGCCATTCTGTGTGACTGCGAGGAGGGCAAACCACAGCCAAACCTGAAGGAAATCAACCCTAAATATTCACAGAAAGGACTGTTGCTGAAGTTGAAGCTCAATACCCTGGCCACTGATGTGAAGAGCCGACTCATTGGAAAAGGCCCCAGTGCTGGGAAAGATCGAAGGCAAAAGAAGAGGGGAGCGGCAGAGGATGAGATGGTTAGACAGCAACACCGACGCAATGGACATGAATTTGAGCAAACTCTGGCAGGTCATGGAGGACAGAGGAGGCTGGCGAGCTGCAGTCCATGGGGTCACAAGGTATTAGACACGACTTCACAACTGAACAACAGCAATGTGATTGTAAGTCAGCACTTTGATCACTCAGGTGCACTCTCTTCAAATTACAACATGGGAAGATACAGTTGCAGTAATTGAGACTTAGATTCTCCTCTGAGATTTTTGGCAGTCAAAATGATAAAGGAAAATGTAATTCTCACAATCAGAATATGGGAATATTTTTTTCCCTCTAAGTTGTAAGATGCTTCATATTCAGCTTTATGTAGGAAACACTGCATGACGTGGTAAACAATATCATGAATATCTTTTCTTAAAATCACAAATGTAGTGGCAGATTGCTTGGACAAGTCTGTGATGAAAGCTGAGGTCATAACATAGAGTATACTAAGGGCTGAGTGGATGGGTTCTGCTATGTGCTTTGACCACATTCAAAAGTCCCCTTGGCTTATTGCACTCCTGAGGCCCCAGACCTCTTGCTCTCAACTTGGTGTCTGTTCTTTATCCTCCATCTTGCTCTCTGGCCTTGATGCTGATAAAATAAAATTTCACAAATTGAGGTATGAGGAAATCATTCTGGCTCGTACATGAGTTAACTTAAATTTCATGCTAACTAGAACAGCCTGTTTGTGGCCTATCAAACATACATTGTATATCTGCTTTAATTATTAAAGAAAAATGTTCACTGACCAGAAATAAAGAATGTCTATCTTAAAAGTAAAGATTAAATGCCTTCCTTCCTGAGACGCCATTGCTGGTACTTCTTCCATTATAAGACTCCCTTCCCAGGTGCTAAGGTCATACTGACCAGCTGTGTACGTACTGGTTTGTTTTTCTGAACACTTTGAAGGAATGTACCCCTGACTTGTTTGATGTTCTTTGTTCTGACGAGACAGAAGACTACGCTTAAAGCCGTGCTTCTCGGGAGCAGCTCCTCAGGGCTGTCTGAGAGGCTGCCCTCGGTTTGGCTCGGACTCTTTTCCATTCCTGTTATAGACTGTTTATCATTTCCTTGATAATGAGAGTAAACCAGAGCCTTACAGACATGCTCTCTCTGCAACTGTCTTGTTAGCTTACTTCTTATTAGTGTCCCTCTACGAGGATGGAGAAGCTTTCCTTGTGGCTCAGCTGGTAAAGAATCCGCCTGCAATGTGGGAGACCTGAGTTCGATCCCTGCATTGGGAAGATCCCCTGGAGAAGGGAAAGGCCCCCCACTCCAGTATTCTGGCCTGGAGAACTCCATGGACTGTTGGGTCCATGGGCTCTCAAAGAGTTGGACAAGACTGAGCGGCTTTTACTTCCACTTCCCTCACTAGGATGCAGGCACCAAGACAGTGTGCTCCCTGCCCAGTTCCTTTAGGTCTGCATTTCCAACTAAGATAGTGCTGGGTAAGGATGCAGCGAATGCTCAGTGAGTGAACAAATGAACGAACGGGCATGTAGGCGACAAAGACTGGGACACACCTGCCTCCCCTGTCTCGAAGCCATGATGTGATGCTCTCTTCCCTGCTCTCAGGAACTTAACTCAGTGCCTCTTTCATCTCAAGCACACAACTTTGTGCTCATAATCCCCCATATTATTGGTTTTCAAATGACACTGGTCAGGAGGGAGGCTTGAGAATGAGACAAAATATGGCCCCCAGGGAGGTCCCTTCTTCCATTTCATATCCCAATGAGTCCTGCCGGTACATTCCTACCTCTGCTGTTGTGAGTGAGGTTGTGTGACAGAGGCGGGTGTGAGGGGCTGAGGTGGCCCTGACCCCACCAGATGGCTGGGCGTGTCTGAGGAGGAAGAGTGGGAGGTGGCTGCAATAGCGTCGGCTTTGTCCAGCTCTTCAGCAGCTGGGCACCCGTCCCTGAAACTGCCTCCAAAATGTTTTTAGCCTCAAAGCCATGTGTTGAAAATTCCATGTTTTGTGCTGGCCGTTGTGCAGAAAAATATCACAAAGTTACATAAACTGTGTGGGCTCTTTTTCTTGAAAGAAGAAATAGAATCACATACGTTGTCGGCTGAAAGGGAACACAAGGCAGAGAAGATTTTAATAAGCAAGTCAAGCCAAGCCAGGGAATAGCCACATAGGAAGCTGGGACTTTAACTGGTTAAAATGACAGTCAACCCATTCTTTTAGGAACACGTAAAGCCTTATCACTGACAATGAAGTCCCACAAAACACTGATTAGAGTTAACAGTCCCATCCCCACTTCTCTGGGCCCCCACTGACTGGGGAGGAAAGGTTTGTTTGTGGGCCAGATGCCTTTTCTCTGCTTGTGCCTAAGATGGGTGACCAGGACACCCTGCCATGCTTTGTTGGGTGTGTGCCCTTCACTGCTTCCGTCAAGTCTGGAATTTCTTGATGAAGCTCTGTGTCTCTATGGAGGTTTATGTTTGGAGGCATTCAAGAACCAAGCTGTCAAAATCTGGGCGGTTTGTATGAGTGAAACAGTGGATGGGAGAAAGGAAGTTAGGAGATAGTTTGGGGAAGGGCGGGGGAGCTTCCTGTGTTGTTTGCAAGAAATCCCTGATCTCTGGTGCTTCATTCTGTTCTACGTTAAAGGGAAAGGTCATTGAAAGTGGTATTCCTATGTGTGTGTGTGTGTGTGTCTGAACAGAGAAAGACAGACAGAACAGACAAATGACAGAGACAGAACATGAATGGTCATGCCCAGATATGAAAAACATTCCTGTCTTTCCCTTTCCAATGTTAAATAGGTCTTTTTCTTTCTCAGGAGGGTCCCATACTAACAGATGTTGGTAAAGCTCCTTCTTTACCTACTGATGCTTGCAGGAGAAAACCAAATACTTTATCTCCCAGAACCACAGTGTTCAGGCCAGGTTGGGCCATCCAAGCTCCCAGGGACTCTGCTGACCACTCGGGAGGCCCCTGGAAGTGTAGGGGAGCCGAATGTCTGTATGTCTGATCTTCTCAGCCTCCAGCACTAGGCAGCCACGAGGAACATCCTGACTCTGCATCTCTTCTCCTGACTCCACAGGGCAGCTGAGCCAATGACATGTGTGACGGTGTCTCTCCACCACACATGTATCCAGGGCCCCAGCTCGGTAACAGTCCTGGCTCCCAAATCTGACCATAGGACTGAGCCACCCAGACCCCTAGAGTGAGTTGTGGGAGGTCCTGTCCTCCCCACTGGGAAGCAGAGGTCCCCAGAAGGGCAGCAGCCACTCCTGACCTCAGCAGGTGAGGGGCAGAGCCATGAGGGAAGCCAGGGCCTTCCTCTCTCAGGAGGGACATCAGGCTTGTGGAAAATGTGAGGAGATTTCCCTCTTATTTTCAGGATCCTGATTAGATGTGGCAGCTAATAGGCAACACAGCCAGGCAATGAATACAGATGTAGGAAGGACATTTCAGTAGGGTTTCAAATGAGGGGCTAAGTTTGCACACATGCTGGAGTTAATACTCCAAAGTAAGTGATTACTGTGAAGCTTCGGAGTGCTGTATAGATACTCTCTTTTAAAATCTTGCACCCCTGAAGGTGGGACCTAGCCAGTTGGGTGGATTTTTCAGTAAACTCGGCTCTTGGTTTTCTTCTTCTTTCCTTGCTCCCGAAGACTACCTGTTTATTGAGTCATTACTATATACTAGAAGCCACGCTCAGTACTGAGAATGGAGAGGAGCTGAGAGAGATAAATGAAACAGTACTCCTCTCCTCCAAAAGTTTTGCACAGGAGGTGGACATTTAAGCAGTCAACTATGACACAATGACAAGGGAGAGGTGGGCAGGGACCCCCGTGGAAGGGAGATGGATGCTGGGAAGGACTTTCCAGCGGGGGGAACAGTGATGCTGTCTTTGGAAGGAGCAGTAGGAATGTCACCAGCCAGGCAAGGATGGAGAGAACTGCAATCCAGGCAGAAGGAACTCAGTGTATAAAGACACAGCTTTGCAGAAAAGCCTGGTGTGCTTCTCGGTTCAGCAGAGCTTCTCCCGGGCACTGGCAAGAGAGTCAGGCAGCATGGCCGGAAGAGCGGCAGGCAGGTCTCCACGCCACACCGAGACAGTCTCCTCCCTTGGAGGATGGTGAGCCACAGGAGAGATTTGATCTAGGAAATAATACGATTTGCTCAACTTGGAAGCATCATTCTATAGCAATGAGGGGGAGAGCAAGAAACCTGCTGTGTCTGGGGAAGCCTGTGCTACAGCAACTCTGAAAGTCAAGTCCACATGGATGGAGAAGCTCCAGCAGTCAGATGGTCCCTGAAATCTAAACCCTTGGTACATCTGCAAAGCAGGCGCTGAATCTCACCGTTGAGAGGAGAGGGAAACGAACAAGGCGCATCCTGGGTCCTTGAGGGGGTGTGTAAATGAAGAGCAATCTGAAGGCACGGCTACTGAGACCACAGAGGTATCCTGTGTGGCCTGCTTCTACTAGGATCTCACACGCATCCCAGAGCACAGGAGTGTCATGTACCATGTGGCGCATCCTACAACACATGGTACTTGTGTCTAATTTTATTGTTGGAAAACACTGCATCATTTAGCAGCATGTGCTCCAGAATAATTTGCTCGTCAGAACTAATCAAGAGAAGTACATTTCAAGATTTTTTCACTCTTCATTTGCAAAGCTTGCCCAACACATCAATACAGAGCAAATTAGACTTTCTGGAACATATTGTATTTGTAATCTTTGGGCTGGCTACTATCTTGTGGTAAGAAAGATGCATAAGCAATAATTTCAGTACAGGGTGACAAATAAATTTAGAAGGATTGAAGGACAGGACAAGAACTATTTGTTTTGTCTAATGAGGAAGGAAATTAAGACTTCAGGGAGAAAGCGAGAAAGTTTAATTTAGGCAAAATAAACATATACAAAGGCATGAGTGCTTTAAAGACTGCCCACACATATTCAGGGGTCAGGAAGAAGGCCTGTGTGTCAGGCAGGATGCCTGGAGCAGGAGCAGTGGGGAAGGATGGAACTGAAGTAGAGACAAGACTGACTTAAAGGCCAAATGCACCAAGGTAAGAAGAGGGGTGTTTCTTTTGGGGAGAGTGAGCCCTTCTGGAGATAGGAGAAGATACAGTAGTGGGCTCACCTCCAGTGTGCTTTCACAAATGTTGCGAAATGCTACTGAACAACTCCCTTCAGGAGCAACTTGACAGAAGTCCCTGCCAAGCTGTTAAGGGAAGTTACCAGAAGGGCAGATGGATGTTGTACAGCTGTCACCTCAGGAGTATTGGAGATTGTCCGCACTGCTTTTTCAGATCACCTGTCAGGACTCTGACAGGAAGGCACCATCTTGGACTTTAGCTCTAGCAAAGGAGCCAATCACTAGGGCCGTGAACCTAGTCATGGTCGCCTGTCATCAGGACCCAGAGGAACAGAACCAGAAGCAGTATTTCCTTCTCTTAACAACATGCCTGGGAAGAACACATCCAGAGCTGATATAAATTCAATTGTTAATAATCATGGTGCTGGAGAAGACTCTTAAGAGTCCCTTGGAGTGCAAGGAGATCAAATCAGTCAATCCTAAAAGAAATTAACCTTGAATATTCATTGGAAGGACTGATGCTGAAGCTGAAGCTCTAATACTTGGGCCACCTGATGTGAAGAGCTGACACACTGGAAAAAAACCCTATTGCTGGGAAAGATTGAGGGCAGGAGGAAAAGGGGGTGGCAGAGGATGAGATGGTTGGACAGCATCACTGACTCATGAGTTTGAGCAAATTCTGGGAGATGGTGAGGGCCAGGGAAGCCTGTATGTTACAGTTCATGGGGTTGCAAAGAGTTGGATATGACTTAGCAACTGAACAGCAACAATAAAACCACTTTTGGAAGACAACCTAGAGCAGAAATGAACAGTAAACTATTTATGATTTGGCAATATAAGTGAAACACATCTGGTCTCTCTGTTTCATATCCATCCTCAAAGCCTGTATGTTACAGTTCATGGGGTTGCAAAGAGTTGGATATGACTTAGCAACTGAACAGCAACAATAAAACCACTTTTGGAAGACAACCTAGAGCAGAAATGAACAGTAAACTATTTATGATTTGGCAATATAAGTGAAACACATCTGGTCTCTCTGTTTCATATCCATCCTCGGCCTGCCTTGAGAGGCAGAGGCAAGGTCACACCTTGGGTGGTAAGTTCCTTCCCAAGTTTCTTTCCTGCCATCCTTGCGGTCACTCCTGAGATACTGCTCGCCTGCAGTCCTCAGCTGTCACTCTTTCATTCTCTTACCCCCTGCACACTGTACCGTCTAGCCCCCAGGCTATAAGAGGAAGGCCAGCAGAGATGGTTTAAATTAAGACTTATCTTTGGAAGAAGAAGGAAATAAGAAAGAGCCAGGACTATTAAAAAAGAATGAGGCCTATCTTCAGCGATTTAGGATAAAATGATTGGGACAGCTGAAGTCAGAGGAAGGAAAATCAACCAGTGGAGAAAAGAAATATAGCGACGACCACGTAAAGACACTCACATCATACGTGCTACTGAAATTCTCGAACAGACTTTACAGAAAAAGTCCCTTCTGACATTAATCGGTCACATTGATTTATTTGTTTGATTGTCCTGCTGTTACTGCTAAGTCACTTCAGTCGTGTCCGACTCTGTGCGACCCCATGGACTGCAGCCCACCAGGCTCCCCCGTCCCTGGGATTCTCCAGGCAAGAACACTGGAGTGGGTTGCCATTTCCTTCTCTAAAGCATGAAAGTGAAGAGTGAAAGTGAAGTTGCTCAGTCGCGTCCTTCACGACTGCAGCCCACCAGGCTCCTCCGCCCATGGGATTCCCCAGGCAAGAGTACTGGAGTGGGGTGCCATTGCCTCCTATGAACACATGGGAAAGAGCTGTAGTCTGCTGGGATTGAGTATTTTTCATTTTACAGGGTAGAAAAAGGGAATGGTTTTTTCATAGCTGTATTTTTTGTTTGTATGCCTGGGACAGTCACCAGTGCTTGTTTATGATCCACAAGAGCTACAGCTGCCACGGTGAAATGACAAATTCCAGGGGTTATCCCACTGGTTCTTGACCACGGGGAAATCTTTGCTCAATAGTACGGTATGGGTTTACATAAAATTTAATACAAGTTAATTTGACTCTCTGTAGCCATCCCTGGGAAGCAAACTAGATGACTATCAACTGGCTAAGACAGTTTTCACTCTGAAGCTGACGCCTAGAAGTTTGGAGTCTCGGTGATAGAGTAATATATTCAGGGCTCTCATTGCCACTTCAGTCACTCACAAGGAAAGCCTCCTACACTCAGACAAACAGAAATGCAGAAGTCTCAACAATCTAGATAGTTCAGCTTTTTTTTTTCTTTTGAGGCTAGAATTAATTATTCAGATAACATCTCTAATTTTCCATTTTACCGTGTAGGCAGAAAACATCAGAGATGAAAGTTTTGTATCCTTCCAGGGATGCAGGAGCAGCAGGCACAGCCTTCACTTGGTGGGGTGGCAGCGACAGACAGTCTGTCATCTGCCTGGGCTGCCCTTCAAACTGCTCCTGAAGCTTTTGTGCAAAGACCCTAGAGACAGCAGAATTAAAAGGAAAATGAGAAAATGAAGTAATTCAGGTTTTTGAAAGGTTGTTCAAGATGAAACATTAGTTCTGAGGAAGCAAGAGGCACAGGTACATGCTAATGAGTCTTAAGTGCATATACTTTCAAGATGTTAGTTTTATTCTTTGCAGACAACCAGTTCTTGCCTGGAGAATCCCAGGGACAGGGGAGCCTGGTGGGCTGCCGTCTATGGGGTCGCAGAGTCGGACACGACTGAAGCGACTTAGCAGCAGCAGCAGCAGTCTCATCCACACTAGTCCTGGGAAGTGACAGACTCCAATTTGGTACCTTAATTATGACCCACAGTCAGAGGCCAGCATTGTACTCTTGCTTTAATAAAATTATTCCAAGGTCATTAAAGCCACATGTCAGAATGGCTTTAAACTGCTAACAGTGCCTTTCCCAGACAAACTTCATTTATTTAGTCATTAAGTCAACTAATGCACATGTCAAATACTGGAATATGAATTAGAGTACAAGCTATGGTTTACATCTGCCCTGGAAAACCAGGTCACACTCGTATTAAAAACTAACAACTGTCCAAGATAGATTATGAAATATTTTATACTCAATTGCCAAAGCAGGAGTTACTGAGAAGAATACAAATTCAGGGCTGGAGTGAGGGGGTGGGATGGTGCTTACACAACCATAATATAAAGGATCCAGGACATGCACTTTAAGTCTTACCCAGTTTAAGTTTTCTTAGAAAAACACTGCATTACTACTTTCTAATGACTCTGTTTTTTCCAGAAAAACATCTGCTTTATTGACTATGCCAAAGCCTTTGACTGTGTGGATCACAATAAACTGTGGAAAATTCTTCAAGAGATGGGAAAGAGACCAGACCACCTGACCTCCTCTTGAGAAACCTATATGTAGATCAGGAAGCAACAGTTAGAACTGGACATGGAACAACAGACTGGTTCCAAATAGGAAAAGAAGTATGTCAAGGCTGTATATTGTCACCCTGCTTATTCAGCTTATATGCAGAGTACATCATGAGAAATGCTGGGCTGGAGGAAGCACAAGCTGGAATCAAGATTGCCAGGAGAAATGATCAATAACCTCAGATATGCAGATGACACCACCCTTATGGCAGAAAGTGAAGAGGAACTAAAAAGCCTCTTGATGAAAGTGAAAGAGGAGAGTGAAAAAGTTGGCTTAAAGCTCAACATTCAGAGAACTAAGATCATGGCATCTGGTCCCATCACTTCATGGCAAATAGATGGGGAAACAGTGGAAACAGTGTCAGACTTTATTTTTTTGGGCTCCAAAATCACTGCAGATGGTGACTGCAGCCATGAAATTAAAAGACGCTTACTCCTTGGAAGGAAGTTATGACCAATCTAGACAGCATATTAAAAAGCAGAGACATTATTTTGTCAACAAAGGTCTGTCTAGTCAAGGCTATGGTTTTTCCAGTGGTAATGTATGGATGTGACAGTTGGACTATAAAGAAAGCCTGTCTCTTATACACATCTAGATGTGTATAAGAGACAGGNTGTTTTGGGCTCCAAAATCACTGCAGATGATGACTGCAGCCATGAAATTAAAAGACGCTTACTCCTTGGAAGAAAAGTTATGACCAACCTATATAGGATATTAAAAAGCAGAGACGTTTTGCCGACTAAGGTCCGTCTGGTCAAGGCTATGGTTTTTCCTGTGGTCATGTATGGATGTGAGGGTTGGACTGTGAAGAAGGCTGAGCGCCGAATAATTGATGCTTTTGAACTGTGGTGTTGGAGAAGACTCTTTAGAGTCCCATGGACTGCAAGGAGATCCAACCAGTCCATTCCGAAGGAGATCAGTCCTGGGTGTTCTTTGGAAGGAATGATGCTAAAGCTGAAACTCCAGTACTTTGGTCACCTCATGCAAAGAGTTGAGTCATTGGAAAAGACTCTGATGCTGGAAGGGATTGGGGGCAGGAGGAGAAGGGGACGACAGAGGATGAGACGGCTGGATGACATCACTGACTCGATGGACATGAGTCTGAGTGAACTCCGGGAGTTGGTGATGGACAGGGAGGCCTGGCGTGCTGCGATTCACGGGGTCAAAAGGAGTCCGACATGACTGAGCGAATGAACTGAACTGAACTGAACTGATTGAAAGTTTGAAGGAAAATTATTTTCCCCCCTCTACAAGATGAAGTCCAGAAAATCAAAACCAGTAATCCTCTGTTGAGGGGGGTTGGTGAGACTGGGGTGGGCGCAGACTGGGATAACACTAGGGGATAGAGTGGGTATGATTTTTCAAACTACAAATGTCCCTCAGTCCCCTAGGGATGTACATTCTCCCATGTTTGCCCCCAGTTCTTGATTCCACAGAAATATCACTATTAATAATCTTGGCATATTACTTGTCAATGTTATCTGAGTCATTGAAGGAGGTGATACCTGATGGAGTTGATATCTACTCACTAATTCCTACCCCTTGGCATCAGCTATATTCATATTTACTGAGTTATATACTGTCTTCTATAATCACACAAAAGCACAATTTCATCCATAAAAGAAACTTTTTTAGAAGAAGCTTTTTCAGGAAGTTTCGGTTACTTTACATGGCTTTAGATTTATTTTCTAGTAGTGGAGTGTAAAGCATCAGGTAGCAAAAAAGACAAAAGAAATGACATTTCACAAGCATTTACTGTGCTCCAAGCACAGTAATCACACTGAAACCCAGGAAAGGATCAGCCTTTTTAGTTTTATGTTTTAGTTACCACCTAAAACAACAAAGTTGTGACAGATGCTTACTTTGTTTTGGAATTGGTCCCCCCAGATCAAGGATAGTAAATAAAATCTCTCTCCTAATCAGCCCTATACTCTATGCTCTGTGTCTGAGGACCTCCGCTTCAAAGTCCTAAGGCTTGCCTTATACTTGATCTTTTATTCAAAAGTAGTTAAGCCTGAAGTGCTCAGGTATACTAGACATTAACTTACCTGCATTGGTTAAGCTCATGAGTCAGGTCATTGGGGATCTGTTAGGAGAGCCTCTCCTGTGAGTTGCAGAGTTGGAGTTCAGTCCTAGGCATTCTGATTCCAAATGCCATGCTTTTAATGTAGCTGGGAAGGGTTAGTTTTTGACTCCCTTAGGGATCTGTTTCTCTGACTTTAACCCTGTTTTTGCCATTTCTGTTATTATAATCATACATAATGGCCTGCCTCAGAGAGCCCTGCCCCCTCTGCCTGACCCTTAAATTAAAGTGCCTTTGGTTAGCTCACAGGGAGATAATCTGACCTGGCCCACCAATGAATGACTGTAAGTAAGAGAAACTAAAATACCCCCTGCCTGAGGTTTGCCATTCTAGGAGATAATTGCAAGAATCTAACGGTCTTTTCACTTTGTTTCCTGACCTCCCCCCATCTCTGATCCATAAAGGAACCTGGCATCCAGGCACCAACAAGATGGTTATTTTGAGACATTAGTCAGCCTCAACACTTTGTCCCTCAGATTTATTGGCCTCTGGTGCAGTGCAGAGAGTGAGCTTGGACTCGGTAACGTTAAGACACTTAGTTCCATGAGAAGAGATGTTTCCAGAATCAAGTGACTAGGAGGAAGGGGCAGGAATAATTTCTGCCAAATAAAAGACTTTCAGGACAGTTCCAGCATTTTCTAAATCAGTGCAAGTTCTCTGCAGCCTGCTGTGGTCAGGGTTTCAAGGGGTCTTTCTAGAGGGGTGTGTGTGTATAAGCAGGTCTAAACAGCCAGCTGGGCTCAGAGGGAAGATACACAGTGCCTCTATCATACTGTTTTTGGGGAATGGGATCATTCTTTAAAAATAGTTTTTCTCCACTGATACTTGAAATTTCACTCAGAAAATCAGTCTTTTGAAGAGAGTACATTTTAAAAGAGGATCTTTGTATTAAGTGAGGTTCTAGTAGTTAGAATGGACTAGGTGCTTTTAAGATGACTGTCCCTTCTCCTTCCTCCAACCCCTCCAGAAAAAATTGGGATCAGTAACTTGGTCTCCGCAGAGGATGAGATGGTTGGATGGTATCACCAACTCAATGGACATAAGTTTCAGTAGACTCTGAGAGTTGGTGATGGACAGGGAGGCCTGGCATGCTACAGTCCACGGGGTCACAAAGAGTCAAACATGACTGAGTGACTGAAATGAACTGAACTGAACTTGGTCTCCCATATCTTGTGATGATCAAGAATATCTTTATTCTTTTCCTTTCTTGTATGATGATAAAATAGCAAATTTACCTCAAACACCTAAATACTCTGATGATAGAAATTTCAGAAATAGACATTTGAGAGAACACAATAGGTCACATTGGTTTTTGTTACTGACCATTTCTAATATTTTTGTTGTTGTTTGTAAAAAGAAAAAAAAAAAAAAATTGGCCCAGAACATAACTGCTGGGAAAGAGACGATATGATACAGATGGATATTTTCTTTTAAAAGAAATTGATCTGTGAAAAAGGCAAAAACCTCACTTCTTTTGAGTTTTTTTCCTCTTGTCATACAGGGAGATGACTATCTCCTTGCGTAAATGCCCTCCTTAGGCCTGTTTCTTTGGGGTAGGCAGAGTCAGAGATTATACTTGGGGGCCTTTACTGGGTTGACAGTGAGCTTCTTCTTGGGATTTAAGGGGCAGACTCAGTTCTTCAGGAGGTCACAGCAAGGAGCTATGCCCATATAGGGCCACTTCCATGCACTTAAGCCAGACAATTCTTAACAGCCACAGAAGACAAAGCCAGCTTCATATTCTTGCTTTAAATTTTGTATGGCCCCTGCAGGAACCCAGCCTGAGGATACTTAGTAAATCTGTCAAAGGAATTAAAATATAGCTTTTTAATTAAGATACACAAAGCTCTGTGAAAATGAGGGGAACAACTTCTATTGTCTTTTACTTGAAAAAAACCTCTTTTAATATGTCAAATGCCAGCTCAAATGAAATCTACATACTGAGACTTAGAATGCCATTCTTAACTACCTATTCTCAGAGGCTCTGAGCCTGAAACCTTTGGAGGGCCAAGCAAACACTCACCCCTCAGAAGGTGCCCATGCAGTGCAGCGGCAAGGAGTCGGGTGGGCCAAGGCTTCCAAGCTCCGTGCTCTGAATCTTTGAGGTAAATAATTTCTCTGGAAGAACTGGCCGCAGCTACCCAGAGTCTTGGAAGAAATATTTCTTCTTTTTGTAACCAAGGGAGGTAAATAATCTTTTAACTCATTGCCCTACAAAGAAAAAAAAAGTGGTTGCCAGTAGTTAAATAAATCTGGTGTATATCACTTAGTTCACAGGCATCTGGTGACACCATCTTTGGCCCTAACTCAAGAGAAAGGAGGACTCTGGGAGTTCAGGCCACTCCCATCTATTTACTGTAATTATGCTTCTTTTCTCGTTAAACTGCAGATTATGGATGTGATGTAAGTGTAGCTGGATTTTTCTAAAATATCACATTTGGGGAAAGGAAAGAATCAGAAAATAAATTATATTTTCTCAACTTCTGTAACTGATTCAATCACTGCTTGCATTTTTATTAGGAATTTGGTAGCCTGCGGCTGAACTGCAGCTGCGGACCTATTTTGTTTGCGTCGCAGTGTTTTTCTAGAGTTTGAATTAATTTCCGTCTTTTAAAAATCAGGGGATATTACAAAGACATCAGATTGTCAGCTCCTCATGAAAAAAAATTGCCAGAGCTAGGTAACTATGGGCCTGTGTCCCACAAGGATACAGTTGGGGAAGGCCGAATAGGAGGGGCTCCTGGTGTCACCTACCACTTGCAGCCAGGCATTTCTATTCATTTTGATACCTTTCTCCCCTGCCTCACAATGTTCATGTGGATCTTCTAGGAGTTTGAGCTTGCAACCCTCATGTTCTTTTCCAATTCTTTTCCTGTTGAGTTTCTTCAATTTAGGACAATTGCGTACAAAGAAAGATAAGTCATTGTGCAATCGCTTTTATTGCATAAGGAATTTTAGGTTTGGTCATTAAAAAAATATGAATCCCCAAAGCTTCCCTCATAAAACCAGACTGCATTATAAAATATGATTAAATCAAAACAAAGGGCAGTCTATTTCAAATTCTTTATTCCATGAAACCACTTGGAATTTTTAGTTATATTTAAAACGTACATTGGTAAAACCAAGGGGGAACTACAAGCTATGCTATTTTTTTGTTTTTGACAAATGTGAATTTTAGTCCAGAGATAATTTTATTTTTTTACTGAATTTGAATAATTTTAAAAAAATGGAAAATCATTCAAGAAAAATGTTTGTTTTAAAATGACTGATTTGGGCTTCCCTAGTGGCTCGGTGGTAAAGAATCCACCTGCCAGGGCAGGAGACATGAGTACGATCCCTGGTCCGGGAAGAACCCACATGCTGAGGGACAACTAAGCCCATGGGCCACAACTACCAAGCCCATGTGTTGCAAATACCGAAGCCATTGTACTCTAGGGGCCCACGCCTCACAGTAAGAGAATCCACTGCAATGAGAAGCCTAAGAACTGCAACCAGGGAAGGGACCCACTGTCTGCAACTACAGAAAGCCCGCGCACAGCAATGAACAACCAGCACAGCCAAAACGAATGAACTAAATAAATCTTTTAAAAAACAACAACAAAAAAAGACTGATTCAATAAGTAAAAGCATGGATAGCAGTGATGTGACTGAACAGTTGCCTAGGACTTCCCCGATGGTCGAGTGGTTAAGAATCTGCCTTACAGTGCAGGGGACACCTATTGGATCCCTGATCCTGGAGGATTCCTAGAGGAACAGCTAAGCCTGTGTGCCACGACTACTGAGCCCACGTGCCCTAGAGCCCGGGCTTTGAGACAAGCCACTGCAATGAGAAGCCAGAACACTGCAGCAAAGAGAACCACAGGCCATAACCAAAGAAAGGACTTGTGCAGTAACAAAGGCCCAGCAAAGCCAAAAATGAAATAAATAAATAAGCTTATTAAGAAAAAAGTTGCCTAAATTGTATCTGCAGCAGACAGATCACTTTTATGAAAATTAGGCTATTAATTGTTGATGTAGGGCAGGAAGAAGAATCTTTCACCCCATCCATCAAAAGAGGTCCCTCTAACAAAAGACAGATTAACAACAAAAAACATACAAATTTACATAATTTTAGGTTTACATGACTTGAGAGACTTCATAAGAAAATGAAGGCCTGAGGAAACAATTGAACCTGAGTGTTTTTATGCTTGGTTTGATGAATAGCCCAGTCTTGAGGAAATTAGATGGGATAGAAAGATTATGAACTAAGTGCAGTAAATTGGGGGAAATAGCAAGTCCCATCTGTTCAGATTCCCCTGGTGTCTTAGAGATGAGAATGCCCCTTTCATCAGTATAGGAAGGGAACCACGCACATGATGGTTTCATGGCTCAGGAGCAGCTGTTTCTTAAATTCCTTCAGCTCAAAATATTCAATATGGCAAGGTGCCACACTTTGGGGTGATGTATCCTGAGCCGTGTCATTGAACAATTATTTGCAGAAAATATTACATTGGGGGTTCCCTGATAGCTCAGTTGGTAAAGAATCCACCTGCAATGCAGGAGACCCCAGTTCAATTCCTATGTCAGGAAGATCCCCTGGAGAAGTGATAGGCTACCTACTCCAGTATTCTTGGGTTTCCTTTGTGGCTCAGCTGGTAAAGAATCCGTCTGCAGTGTGGGAGACCTGGGTTTGATCCCTGGGTTGGGAAGATCCCCTGGGGAAGGGAAAGGCTACCCCACTCCAGTATTCTGGCCTGGAGAATTCCATGACTGTATGGGATCACAGAGAGTCAGACAGGACGGAGTGACTTTCACTTTCATTATTACACCAGACTGTAAACAAAGGATCTACAAATTGTTAGATACTAAAAATTGTTGAAGAAACAGTTCAATTTTTCTCCTTTTGTGTTATAACTATGTATTTATTTTTCACTTTGTTTCCTGGCATAATTATATAGCCAAAGTTGAATAAACAAAAATTCTCACTACCTAGATTTCTTTTTGTTTCATTTCATGATATTGCTGGAAATTATTTGGTCATCTTGAGGGGGGTGTGTGTGTGTTAGTTGCCCAGTCATGTATGACTCTTTGTGACCCTGTGGACTGTAGCCTGCCAGGTTCCTCTGTCTGTGGAATTCACCAGGCAATAATACTGGAGTTGGTTGACATTCCCTGCTCCAGGGGATCTTCCCGACTTGGAGACTGAACCCATGTCACGTCTCCTGCATTATCACGTAGGTTCTTTACCACTAGTGGACCTGGGAAAGTGAAGTGAAAGTGAAAGTCACTCAGTCGTGTCCGACTCTTTGAGACCCAATGGACTGTACAGTCATGGGATTCTCCAGGCCAGAATACTGGAGTGGGTAGCCTTTCCCTTTCCCAGGGGATCTTCCCAACCCAGGGATCGAACCCAGGTCTCCCACACTGCAGACGGATTCTTAAAGTGAAAGTCACTCAGTCGTGTCCGACTCTTTGCGACCCAATGGACTGTACAGTCATGGGATTCTCCAGGCCAGAATACTGGAGTGGGTAGCCTTTCCCTGTCCCAGGGGATCTTCCCAACCCAGGGATCGAACCCAGGTCTCCCACACTGCAGACAGATTGTTTACCAGCTGGGCCACAAGGGAAGCCCAAGAATACTGGAGTGGGTAGCCTATCCCTTCTCCAGGGGATCTTCGCTACCCAGGAATTGAACAGGGGTCTCTTGCAGTACAGGCAGATTCTTTACCAATTGAGCTTTCAGGTAAGCTCCTTTTTAACACTTGTTAAAGACTAAGTTAAATAAAAAATCTTCTTAGCTGGGAAAGGATAAACAAGAGACAGAGACAGGGAGAGACTCTCCACTTGTCCCAAGAGATATTGAGGAGGAGATTACTAAAAATCAGTCTAGTCCAGGTGTCAGTGTATTAGTACACCATCCCCATCCACATAGGAACCACCCAGATAATGTTACAGAGGAAGAACTTTTCTCTCCCCTCTTAGGTTTCTTAGTGAGGCCTGTGAATTAAACTGACAAAAGATATATTAATAGGAAGAAAGGTTACTTCTCATGCACACAAGGACCTCACAGAAAAGAAATGAAAGCCTAAAGCAGTTAAGCCTGGAAATTATATATCATTTTAACAAAGAACGATAAGTTAAGAAGTGACTAGGCTAAAAAAGGTGAGTGACTGTGCTTTAAAAAAAATACTATTTATTTATTTATTTGGCTGTGCCGAGTCTTGGCTGCAGCATGTGGGATCTAGTTCCCTGACCAGGAATCGAACCCAGGGTCCCTGCATTGGGAGCACAGAGTCTCAGGCACTGGACCCCAGGGAAGTTTCAATGACTGTGCTTTTGTAGATAATACACTGAGGAAATTTAACCAGAAAATTTAGTGTGGTAGATAAGAATTGTTTAGTAAGTGCTATGGTCTGAATGTGTCCCCCCAAAATTCATACACTAAGATAGTACTAGGAGAGGGGGCCTTTAGGGGGTGGTTAGGTGGCTTAGACGGTAAAGCGTCTGTCTACAACGTGGGAGACCTGGGTTCGATCCCTGGGTTGGGAAGATCCGCTGGAGAAGGAAATGGCAATCCACTCCAGTGCTATTGCCTGGAAAGTCCCACGGACGGAGGAGCCTGATAGGTTACAGTCCATGGGGTCACAAAGAGTCAGACTCGGCTGAGCGACTTCACTTTCACTTTAGGTAAGGAAGTAGAGCCCTCATGGGTAGGATTAGTGCCCATAAGAGAGGTACAGAGAAATGCCTTCCTTGCCCTGTCTGCCTTTGAGGACACAGCAAGGTGCCAGCTATGAACCAGGAAAGGGGCCCTCATCAGAATACCACCATGCTGCCAGCTTGATCTTGGGCTTCCCAGTCTCCAGAAATGTGAGAAATACTTGTCTGTTGTTTGTCAGCTACAGCAGCGTGACCAAGAAGTCAGTCGGGTCCATTATGCAGACTCGTCAGTGCCATCTCCAGTACTAACAGCCATTCTCTCCCCGGTGCAGGAACGGGAGGCACCTGTACAAGCGCAAGATGTACACCCTGCTTTTAGGCAGAAAGAGGGAGGGCAGAGAGTCCCCCCTGTGTCTGCTGCTTCTTAACTGCTTTCAGGTAAAATAGTCCTTATGCGAAAGGGCATATTCTGGGTTGGCTTATGCTGATCCCCTCCAGTTACCTCTGGGCTCATGTGTCTGTCCCTGGGTTTATTCTGTCGAGTTCTATGTGATTTAGTCGCTAAGTCATGTCTGACTCTTGTGATCTCATGGATGGTAACTTGCCAGGCTCCTCTGTCCATGAAATTTTTCCAGCAAGAATACTGGAGCGGGTTGTTTCCTTCTCCGGAGGATGATCCTGACCCAGGGATCAAACCTGAGTCTTGAACCCAAGTCTCTGCACTGCAGGCAGATTCTTTACTGTGGAGCCACCGGAGAAGCCCCTGGAGTTTGTACTCCATTTAATTCTTTTCTTCTTAAATCTTCCAGAAGTGTAACTCTATACCTATTAAACAAGAACTCCCATTTTTGTTGTGATTTTTTTCCCCCCACTGCACCACATAGCTTGCAGGATCTTAGTTTCTCAGCCAGGGATTGAACCCAGGCTACAGCAGTGAAAGTACTGGGTCTTAACCACTGAACTGCAAGGGAACTCCCATGTGTGCGTATGAATTTTTAAAAGAAATTTCAACTGACAGTTTAGGTAGAGGGAGGACCCCTGGCTAAGTAACCAGCATGGGGAAGGGCAATGTGAGGGGTGCGGGAACCAACATCACGCAGTGCCCATGGAGACAGAAAGGACGATGTGACCAGATCCGACATGGGACGCCTGATTTGCCAGGTATGGCAGTCTTCCAGGTGGAGTTGTCGGAGGGGCTAAAAAGAGGCCGAGACCACTATTTCTTGCAGCATTTGAAGACGCTTGGTGTCCTCATCCTGAAACGCCCATGGAATGAGACATCAGCTGCTAGTTAAAGCTTTATCACTGTGCTGTCAGTGTCATGACTGACACCTGACACCCACAAAGTCATTTTTTAAAATAATAACATTTTTCAATTGAGTAGTATGCTTATCATAAAAAGATTCAGAAAATGCAAAACAGCATAAAATGAGAATTCATCTTTAGCTTCTTCATTTCAAGAAATCAAAGCCTTGAAATTTTGGCATAATTCTTTATTTTAAAAATGTTTATGTGAGATTAGATTGTACTTACAGTTTTATAACCTGCCCACTTCGCTTATTCCAGGAGCGTTTTCCATGTCATTATAGGTTACTCAAAAATATGTTTTTTAAATGACTGCATAATATCACAATCTACAGATGTTCTCTAAGACATTTTTAAAGATGGCAACTTTACTGCCATCCTAGAACACAAAAATTGCAGTACTGTCAAACCTGTCTTCAAAGTAATTTCCAATACATCTTATACTGACACAAAGTTCTATCAAAATGAGCACATTTTCAGAAATAGTAAAATGAAATATAAAACCTTAGCACAGGCTGCAATTTAGACAAATAGAATCTGGTATTATCTGTCAACAAACAACTTAGAAAACTTTTTCCTAGAATTAAATCATAATTTGATGTGTAATCTACTATATTTGTAGCAGTATAATTACAATAATGAGATATATTTAATATAATGAGACTTTATATTTTGAAAAGGTTAAATCATGGCAAACATGCTATTTGGTGAGGCCTAGCTATTAAGCCATTTAATATTTTCCATTTAAATGTTATGAGCAAAGGAAGCAAAGTGGGGAGAAATGTTGAATTACAAGCATATTGAAATGGAATAATGAGAACTTCTCTATCATCTTCCAGAATTAATTAGCAACAGAGCTGCAAGTTTTTAGATTCAGTTAGATTCATGAACCCTCTCCAGTGAAGGCAAATTTATGGCATTTTAAAGCATAATTTATAAAGCATATTTAATATTTTATTTTCTTTCCTATCATATCAGCTGTCAAAATACTGCAATAAAATCACACTTGGAATTTACCTGGAAAAAAAAAACACCCCAAATTATTATGGTAGGAAAACACATAAGGGTGATCAATGCAAAGACCAGGACACCTGTGGCCAAAAGAGAACGTGGAAATGGAACTGAAGAAAGTACCCATTAGGAGAAAAAGTAGATTGATTAACATTGCACTTTAAGATAAAGAGCCCAGTCCTTAGAAAGGCATGGACCACACATGTTCTAGAATTCTTTCCTCTCTAGGATAGAAATGCTCAATTTTAGTCACTTGTTTCAGAAAAGCAGAACATACCGCATACTGACCGCAAAACATTGGGCATTAGGAAAACCTGGTTTTCTGATTCCATCTGCTCGCCCACTGACCAGCTGAATGACTTTAAGTAAGTTTCTGAAATTCTTTAAGCCCTGATTTTCTTATCTGGAGAATGGGGACAATGATACTATCTATATCATGGTGTCGTGAGTCTTCTATGACATACATAAAGCCACATAAAGAGTACGGTCTCAATAAATGCTTATATTATTACTTGCTCTGAATTCCCAAGGTGCTCTTCACTTACACAATCTGTAAATGAAGTGCTTTTATTGTCTATACACTATGTGACAGGGACCACAGTTACCTCCTCAAAATCCATTCCTTTCTTCTTTCTTATTATCAGAACCACCATTTTATTTAGCAAATAAGTATTGTTGTATTCATATAAATCAGATAAAGTTCTCAGTTTCCACAGATGCTGAGAATGACCATTAAGATTTATGCAGAAAACATGGGCCGGGGCTTCAAGGAAAGCTAGCTCTGCTTTGGGGGTATACTTTGGCAGGCAACAAGATGACTGAAGATTCAGCAGCTCTTTAGGAGCTATAAGGGAAGGAAAAGTACCGGAGAGATGTTACAAAAAGCCTATACTTCTAGAGACCTCAGTCTTGAAATTCTTGAGGCGCTAAGTGCCAGCAATCTTCTACCTCCAAACTTACTGTTTATTAGAAATAGAAACCTTTATGTGTCTGGGTCACTACTACTTTGAGTTTGTTGCTGTCATATTTTACCAAATCAAATGATAACTCACACCAACACCATGCTAAAATCCCTGAAAAATACTGATGACTTCATTACTCAAGGTATCATTATAATCATAATAAAGTCTCATCGTATGAGGTAAACTGAGTAAGTCTGTCATGAAACAAACAAACAAAAAAACTCTGAGAAGTTATCTGACAGTGCTGTAAAGATGAAACGGAAAGAAAGAAAGCACATAAAGTGACTTGCCTAATAGAGTCCCTGGTATGTGTGACTATTTGGTTTGTAGTGGCTGACATTACAGGGCTATCACAAAGGGAATCAAGCTACAGACAACTTTGCCTTGTCCTTGGAGTAGAAAGTAGGGACAATTATTTTCATAGCTCATCAGTTGACATTTTATATTATTGTTTTTCAATCTGATGTATTCAATAGGATTTCAGCTCAAGAGTGATTGAGAAGACAATCAATAGTCCAGTGGCTAAGACTCTACACTCCCATTGCAGAGGGCCTGGGTTCAATCCCTGATCGAGGAAATAGAATTCCACATGCCTCTACTAACAGTCTGCACACTGCAACTAAAGACCTCACATGCTACAATCAAGACTGGAGATCCCATGTGCCGCAAAGAAGAGCTGGCATAGCCAAATTAATAAATTAAAATAGCAAACATTTTTTTTTTTAAAAGAGTGATTGAGAAGGCCCGGCATAAAGGAGGGTCAATAGACTTCCTGAGACTGGAAGCTCAGGAGTAACTTGGTACTCAGAGGATAGCAGGCAACAATTTATCATCTCCAGATGTGTTTCTGGGCTATGAGAGAAATCACATCATTGTACCCTGAACTGACTGTGTCATGGTTCAATGTCTAGGCAGGATGTGTATTCAGAAAAGCACAGCTCTGCTTGGTCCTGAGACATTGACTCATCATTGCCTGTTTCTTTACTCCTATTTGCTGGTCATACAACCAGCACATCACAACACAGAACAGGAACGAACTCAGTAGCTCTGTGTATTTTTTTTTTTTTTTTTGCTCTGTGTATTTTTGAACAGTGGAAACATCTACAAGGATTGTCTTCCCAATCTACAGTGCCCAATGTGATTAACAGATGACTCTGAAACTTTCAGATGAACTATCATTGCCAAAACCCTAAGTGAAGTCACAATTTATACACTGAGGAGAATTTTTTTTTTTTTGGCTTAGTCTGTTTTAGCATTATATTCTTTTTAGTTAAACTGTAAAAGAGCAATGAAATGCCAGAGATAGCTCCCAGGTAATGTATATTTATCTTGTCTTAAGCTTATTCTCATTGGATTTAGGAGACAGGCCTCTCTGAAAATTACTGATTATGTCATGAGACATTTTTTGTGAAGCCATAGTGTCCAAAATGCTGTGCAAAACACATAAAAGATAAGACTACTGTTTTCCCAGCATTTTGACCTGTTTATCCAAACAGTGGCCTAATTTAAGTGGAAGGAAACATTTTCTATAGCAGTCATTCATAGTTATGGTCATAAAGAGATAGTGTAAGAATTGGTAACCGCATTCTCATGTCATAAATTGTTTCATGATGTTAAAAAACAAGCTAACAATTCTGCGGTATATATAGGAATCACACCTAAATCAAAGAGATTATGTTACCTCCATACATTGGAGTCTTCTGCAGGTGAGAAAGGAATAAAGAATTTCTCTATAATACTTCCTAACGCCATATACAAAGATAAACTCAAAACGGATTAAAGACCTAAATGTAAGATGAGAAACTATAAAACTCTTATAGGAAAATATAGTCAGAGTACTCAATGACATAAATCAAAGCAAGATCCTCTATGACCCACATCCTAGAGTAATGGAAATAAAAACAAAAATAAACAAGTGGGATCTGATTAAACTTAAAAGCTTTTGCACAGCAAAGAAAACTATGCTGCTGCTGAGTCGCTTCAGTTGTGTCCAACTCTGTGAGACCCCATATATGGCAGCCCACCAGGCTCCCCTGTCCCTGGGATTCTCTAGGAAAGAACACTGGAGTGGGTTGCCATTTCCTTCTCCAATGCATGAAAGTGAAAAGTGAAAGTGAAGTCGCTCAGTTGTGTCCGGCTCTTAGTGACCCCATGGACTACAGCCTACCAGGCTCCTCCGTCCATGGGATTTTCCAGGCAAGAGTACTGGAGTGGGGTGCCATTGCCTTCTCCTAAAGGAAACTGTAGGCAAGGTGAAAAGACAACCCTCAGAATGGGAGAAAATAGTAGCAAATGAAACAACTGACAAAGGATTAATTTCCAAAATATACAAGCATCTCATACAACTCAATACCAGAAAAACAAACAACCCAATCAAAAAGTGGAAAAAAGACCTAAACAGACATTTCTCTAAAGAAAACATACAGATGGCTAAGAAACACATGAAAAGATGCTCAACGTCACTCATTATTCAGTTCAGTTCAGTTGCTCAGTCGTGTCCGGCTCTTCGTGACCCCATGAATCGCAGCACGCCAGGCCTCCCTGTCCATCACCATCTCCCGGAGTTCACTCAGACTCACGTCCATCGAGTCAGTGATGCCATCCAGCCATCTCATCCTCGGTCGTCCCCTTCTCCTCCTGCCCCCAATCCCTCCCAGCATCGAAGTCTTTTCCAATGAGTCAACTCTTCGCATGAGGTGGCCAAAGTACTGGAGTTTCAGCTTTAGCATCATTCCTTCCAAAGAAATCCCAGGGTTGATCTCCTTCAGAATGGACTGGTTGGATCTCCTTGGAGTCCAAGGGACTCTCAAGAGTCTTCTCCAACACCACAGTTCAAAAGCATTAATTCTTCGGCGCTCAGCCTTCTTCACAGTCCAACTCTCACATCCATACATGACTAATGGAAAAACAATAGCCTTGACTAGATGGACCTTAGTCGGCAAAGTAATGTCTCTGCTTTTGAATATGCTATCTAGGCTGCTCATAACTTTTCTTCCAAGGAGTAAGCATCTTTTAATTTCATGGCTGCAATCACCATCTGCAGTGATTGATTCTGGAGCCCCCAAAAATAAAGTCTGACACTGTTTCCACTGTTTCCCCATCTATTTCCCATGAAGTGATTAGAGAAATGCAAATCAAAAAATACAATGAGCTATCACCTCACACTAGTTAGAATGGCCATCATCAAAAAGTTTACACAAAATAAATGCTGAAGAGGGTGTAGAGAAATGGAATGCTCTTGCACCGTTGGTGGGAAAGTAAATTGATACAGCCACTATGGAAGATGGTATGGAGGTTCCTTAAAAAACTAGTAATAAAACCACCATATTACCCAGCAATCGCACTCCTAGGCATATACCCTGAGGAAACCAAAACTGAAAAAGACACATGTATCCCATTGTTCACTGTAGCTATTTACAATAGCTAGAACATGGAAGCAACCTAGCTGTCCATCAACAGATGAATGGATAAAGAAGTTGTGGTACATATATATAAAGGAATATTCAGTTCAGTTCAGTCGCTCAGTCGTGTCTGACTCTTTGCAACACCATGGACTGCAGCACAACAGGCCTCCCTGTCCATCACCAACTCCCGAAGTTTCCTCAAACTAATGTCCATCCTGTTGGTGATGCCATCTTATCCTCTGTCATCCCCTTCTCCTCCTGCCCTAAATCCTTCCCAGAATCGGGGTATTTTCACATGAGTCAGTTATTTGCATCAGGTGGCCAAAGTATTAGAGTTTCAGCTTCAACATCAGTCTTTCCAATGAACAGTCAGGACTGACTTCCTTTAGGATGGACTGGTTGGATCTCCTTGCAGTCCAAGGGACTCTCAAGAGTCTTCTCCAACACCACAGTTCAAATCATCAATTCTTCATTGCTCAGCTTCCTTTATAGTCCAACACTCACATCCATACATGACCATTGGAAAAATCATAACCTTAACTAGACGGACCTTTGTTGGCAAAGTGATGTCTCTGCCTTTTAATATCCTGTCTAGGTTGGTTATAACTTTCCTTCCAAGGAGTAAGCGTCTTTTAATTTCATGGCTGCAGTCACCATCTGTAGTGATTTTGGAGCCCCTCAAAATAAAATCTGCCACTGTTTCCACTGTCTCCACATCTATTTGCCATGAAGTGATAGAACCACATACCATGATCTTAGTTTTCTGAATGTTGAGCTTTAAGCCAACTTTCTCACTCTCCTCTTTTACTTTCATCACAAGGCTCTTTAGTTCTTCTTCGCTTTCTGCCATAAGGGTGGTGTCATCTGCACATCTGAGGTTATTGATATTTCTTCCAGCAATCTTGATTCCAGCTTGTACTTCATCCAGCTCAGCATTTCTCATGACGTACTCTGCATATAAAGTTAAATAAGCAGGGAGACACCATCCAGCCTTGACGTACTCCTTTTCCTATTTGGAATCAGTCTTTTGTTCCATGTCCAGTTCTAACTGTTGCTTCCTGACCTGCATACAGATTTCTCAAGAGGCAGGTCAGGTGGTCTGGTATTCCCATCTCTTTCAGAATTTTCCACAGTTTACTGTGATCCAGTCAAAAGCTTTGGCATACTCAATAAAGCAGAAATAAAGGAAACTCTCTTGCTTTTTTGATGATCCAGAGGATGTTGGCAATTTGATCTCTGGTTCTTCTGCCTTTTCTAAAACCAGCTTAAACATCTCGAAGTTCATGGTTCATGTATTGCTGAAGCCTGGCTTGGAGAATTTTGAGCATTACTCTACTCGTGTGCATTGGAGAAGGAAATGGCAACCCACTCCAGTGTTCTTGCCTGGAGAATCCCAGGGACGGCAGAGCCTGGTGGGCTGCCGTCTATGGGGTAGCACAGAGTCAGGCATGACTAAAGTGACTTAGCAGCAGCAACAGCTACTAGTGTGTGAGATAAGTGCATTGTGCGGTAGTTTGAGCATTCTTTGGCATTCTTTCTTTGGGACTGGAATGAAAACTGACCTTTTCCAGTCCTGTGGCCACTGCTGAGTTTTCCAAATTTGCTGGCATATTGAGTGCAGCACTTTCACAGCATCATCTTTTAGGATTTGAAATAGCTCAGCTGGAATTCCATCACCTCCACTAGCTTTGTTTGTAGTGATACTTCCTAATGCCCACTTGACTTTGCATTCCAGGATGTCTGGCTCTAGATGAGTGATCATACCATCATGATTATCTGGGTCTTGAAGATTTTTTTCATACAGTTCTTCCATGTAGTCTTGCCACTTCTTCTTAATATCTTCTGCTTCTGTTAGATCCGTATCATTTCTGTCCTTTGTTGAGCCCATCTTTGCATGAAATGTTCCCTTGGTATCTCTAATTTTCTTGAAGAGATCTATACTCACCCATAAAAAAGAACACCTTTGAGTCAGTCCTAATAAGGTGGATGAACCTAGAACCTATTATACAGACTGAAGTAAGCCAGAAAGAGAAAGATAGATATCATATTTTAACACATATATAGGGAATCTAGAAAAATGGTACTGAATTATTTATTTACAGAGCAGCAATGGAGAAACAGACACAGAGAATAGACTTATGGACATGGGGAGAGGAGAGGGTGAGATGTATAGAAAGAGTAACATGGAAACTTACATTAGCATGTGTAAAATAGATAGCCAAAAGGGAATTTGCCGTATGGCTCGGGAAACTCAAACAGGGGCTCTGTATCAACCTGTTTGACTCTTTGCCACCCCATGGACTGTAGCCTACCAGGCTCCTCTGTCCATGGGATTCTCCAGGCAAGAGTACTGGAGTGGGTTGCCATTTCCTTCTCCAGGAGACCTTCCCAACCCAGGGATTGAACCCGGGTCTCCCACATTGCAGCCAGATGCTTTACCGTCTGAGCCACCAGGGAAGACTCGCAAAAGGGAGGGGAGCTATGTATAGCTATGGCTGATTCATGTTGAAGTTTGACAGAAAACAACAAAATTCTGTAAAGCAATTATCCTTCAATTAAAAAATAAAGAAATTTTAAAAGAAAAGAGAGAAAAAAAAAGAAAAGAATTTCTCTATATACTGATGTGGAGTATTCAGCAAGATAATTTCAGTAAATTAAAATAAAATAAAAAATTGATGGGTCCAAAACTGTGTTACAGTATACTGCTTTTTGAGTATGTGTTGGGCTATATCCTTCTGGCCTACAAGACCTGCACTTCCTCAGCTTCAAGACCAAAGAAAGAGCCCAGAATCAGCAGCAGAGACATCAGTGGTCATTTTAAAAGAAAAGAGAGAAAAAAAAAGAAAAGAATTTCTCTATATACTGATGTGGAGTATTCAGCAAGATAATTTCAGTAAATTAAAATAAAATAAAAAATTGATGGGTCCAAAACTGTGTTACAGTATACTGCTTTTTGAGTATGTGTTGGGCTATATCCTTCTGGCCTACAAGACCTGCACTTCCTCAGCTTCAAGACCAAAGAAAGAGCCCAGAATCAGCAGCAGAGACATCAGTGGTCTAATGGACGGGGGAACTTACATATCTGAGGCAAGGTCTTGGAGCAACATCCCACGGTGTGCTGCAGGTGGTGGGCAGGATATGGTGGCAGTCTTCATTCCCAGGGGAAGGGAAGATTGCCAGTTTTGGGGGGAATTGATGTCAGTCGGCTCATTCAGTTCAGTTGCTCAGTCATGTCTGACTCTGAGACACCACAGACTGCAGCACACCAGGCTTTCCTGTCCATCACCAACTCCCAGATCTTGCTCAAATCCATTGAGTCAGTAATGCCATCCAACCAACTCATCCTCTATTGTCCCCTTCTCCTCCTGCCTTCAATCTCTGCCAGCATCAGGGTCTTTTCCAAGGAGTCAGTTCTTCGCATCATGTGGCCAAACTATTGGAGCTTCAGCTTCGCATCAGTCCTTCCAATGAATATTCAGGACTGACTTCCTTTAGTTACCAGAGAAACCAGCAGAGGTGCCTGCTCATAATTACCCTTTGGTAAGAACAATCTCTAACTGGGGCCTGGGGCAAGTATGTAGGAAGGTCAGCCATGTGAGTCATAGAAGAAGCAGGCACTGGTCAGGCAGAGGCTGTACGGAGAGCAAAGAACAGCCATCTTGAACAGTCTGACCATACAGTAAAATAGGGCATGTGTGTATGTATGTGTCTGTATGTGTGTGTATGTATCTATATATTGACAAATATGCCTCACTTGACCACACTTTATTCCATTTCACCTGAACCCTCTCTTCAACAAGGATTTGTTTTGCAAACTCTTGTTTTAGCAAGAATCTGCCAGTTTAAGAGAACTCCTCACAGTGCTGTTCCTGATACATATGCTAAATTAGTAGCCTCTTTCTCAGCCACTCCCCAAATTTAAATAGTTTCCAAGCTTTCGGAATATACCCCTAGGTCTCATTTCTAGGCCCTAGATTCATGGCAGGATTTTTCACACTCCCTTGAGAAAGAAAACATCTTTCACGTCATTTTTTTAAAAATTGAGATTTATCTGACTGTGTTAATCTCTGCCATTCAGCCAAGTGCCCAACCCCTACAGTCGCTCAGCCGTGTCTGACTCTGTGACACCATGGACTGCAGCACGCCAGGCCTGCCTGTCCATCACCAATTCCTGGAGTTCACTCAAACCCATGTCCCCTGAGTCGGTGATGCCATCCAGCCATCTCATCCTCTGTCATCCCCTTCTCCTCCTGCCCTCAATCCTTCCCAGCATCAGGGTCTTTTCAAATGAGTCAGCTCTTCGAATCAGGTGGCCAAAGTATTGGAGCTTCAGCTTCAACATCAGTCCTTCCAATGAATATTCAGGACTGATTCCCTTTAGGATGGACTGGTTGGATCTCCTTGCAGTCCAAGGGACTCTCAAGAGTCTTCTTCAACACCACAGTTCAAAAGCATCAATTCTTCGTTGCTCAGCTTTCTTTATAGTCCAGACACTTCAAATTTTAGTTAAGTGTACAGAGCAGCAATCCCCAAGTTTTTTGGCACCTGATACCAGTTTCATGGAAGACAATTTTTCCATAGACCAGGGTAGGGGTGGAGGGAAGGTTTCAGAATGGTTCAAGAGCATTACATTTATTATCCACTTTACTTCTATTATTATTACATTGTTATATATAATGAAAAGGACATCTTTTTTTTTGAGTGTTAGTTCTAAAAGATCTTGCAGGTCTTCATAAAACCGTTCAACTTCAGCTTCTTCAGCATTACTGGTTGGGGCATAGACTTGGATAACTGTGATATTGAATGGTTTGCCTTGGAAACGAACAGAGATCATTCTGTCGTTCTTGAGATTGCATCCAAGTACTGCATTTTGGACTCTTTTGTTGACCATGATGGCTACTCCATTTCTTCTGAGGGATTCCTGCCCACAGTAGTAGATATAATGGTCATCTGAGTTAAATTCACCCATTCCAGTCCATTTTAGTTCACTGATTCCTAGAATGTCGACGTTCACCCCTGCCATCTCTTGTTTGAGCACTTCCAATTTGCCTTGATTCATGGACCTGACATTCCAGGTTCCTATGCAATATTGTTCTTTACAGCATCGGATCTTGCTTCTATCACCAGTCACATGCACAACTGGGTATTGTTTTTGCTTTGGCTCCATCCCTTCATTCTTTCTGGAGTTATTTCTCCACTGATCTCCAGTAGCATATTGGGCACCTAACGACCTGGGGAGATTCTCTTTTGATATCCTATCATTTTGCCTTTTCATACTGTTCATGGGGTTCTCAAGGCAAGAATACTGAAGTGGCTTGCCATTCCCTTCTCCAG
The DNA here is from genome assembly GCA_006410675.1 of Oreotragus oreotragus. NCBI lineage: Eukaryota > Metazoa > Chordata > Mammalia > Artiodactyla > Bovidae > Oreotragus > Oreotragus oreotragus. The sequence goes on along the minus strand of SJYX01007878.1, from coordinate 228,319 downwards.
TGGACCACGTTCTGTCAGACCTCTCCACCATGACCCGCCCGCCTTGGGTTGCCCTGCAGGCATGGCTTGGTTTCATTGAGTTAGACAAGGCCCTGGTCCTAGTGTGATTAGATTGACTAGTTTTCTGCGAGTATGGTTTCAGTGTGTCTGCCCTCTGATGCCCTCTTGCAACACCTACCATCTTACTTGGGTTTCTCTTACCTTGGGCGTGGGTTGTCTCTTCACGGCTGCTCCTTACCTTGGACGAGGGGTATCTCCTTACCGCCGCAGTTCCTGACCTTCAACGTGGGACAGCTCCTCTAGGCCCTCCTGCGCCTGCGCAGCCCCTGCTCCTCGGGTTGCTCCTCCCGGCCGCCGGCCGTGGCCTCGGGCGTGGGTGGCTTCTCCCAGCTGCCGCCCCTGGCCTCGGGCTCAGGGTGGCTCCTCCGGGTCACCACCCCTGGCCTCGGGCGCAAGGTGGCTTCTCCCGGCCGCCCCTGGCCTCGGACGTGGGGTGTCTCTTCCTGGCCGCCCCTGACCTCGGACACGGGGTAGCTCCTCCCGGCCGCCGCCCTGACCTCAGACGCGGGGTGTCTCCTCCCGGCCGCCACTGACCTCGGATGAGGGGTAGCTCCTCCCGGCCGCCACTGACCTCAGACACAGGGTAGCTCCTCTCGGCCGTTCCTGCGCCGTCGCAGCCTGGCACTCTAGGTTGCTGCCCCTGACCTCGGACGTGGGGTAGCTCCTCTCGCCCGCGCTGAGTGCGCCGGCCCGGCTCTCGCAAGCGGCCTGCCCTGAGTGCGCCGGCCCGCCTCTCTTGTGAGTGTGCCAGCCCGGCTCTTGCAAGCGGCCCGCGCTGATCTGATAGACAGAGTTCCTGATGAACTATGGAATGAGGTTCGTGACATTGTACAGGAGACAGGGATCAAGACCATCCCCATGGAAAAGAAATGCAAAAAAGCAAAATGGCTGTCTGGAGAAGCCTTACAAATAGCACTGAAAAGAAGAGAGGCGAAAAGCAAAGGAGAAAAGAAAAGATATAAGCATCTGAATGCAGAGTTCCAAAGAATAGCAAGAAGAGATAAGAAAGCCTTCTTCAGCAATCAATGCAAAGAGATAGAGGAAAACAACAGAATGGGAAAGACTAGAGATCTCTTCAAGAGAATTGGAGATACCAAGGGAACATTTCATGCAAAGATGGGCTCGATAAAGGATAGAAATGGTATGGACCTAACAGAAGCAGAAGATATTAAGAAGAGGTGGCAAGAATACACAGAAGAACTGTACAGAAAAGATCTTCACGACCCAGATAATCATGAGGATGTGATCACTAATCTAGAGCCAGACATCTTGGAATGTGAAGTCAAGTGGGCCTTAGAAAGCATCACTAAGAACAAAGCTAGTGGAGGTGATGGAATTCCCGTTGAGCTGTTTCAAATCCTGGAAGATGATGCTGTGAAAGTGCTGCACTCAATATGCCAGCAAATTTGGAAAACTCAGCAGTGGCCACAGGACTGGAAAAGGTCAGTTTTCATTCCAATTCCAAAGAAAGGCAATGCCAAAGAATGCTCAAACTACCGCACAATTGCACTCATCTCACACGCTAGTAAAGTAATGCTCAAAATTCTCCAAGCCAGGCTTCAGCAATATGTGAACCGTGAACTCCCTGATGTTCAAGCTGGTTTTAGAACAGGCAGAGGAACCAGAGATCAAATTGCCAACATCCGCTGGATCATGGAAAAAGCAAGAGAGTTCCAGAAAAACATCTATTTCTGCTTTATTGACTATGCCAAAGCCTTTGACTGTGTGGATCACAATAAACTGTGGAAAATTCTGAAAGAGATGGGAATACCAGACCACCTAACCTGCCTCTTGAGAAATCTGTATGCAGGTCAGGAAGCAACAGTTAGAACTGGACATGGAACAACAGACTGGTTCCAAATAGGAAAAGGAGTACGTCAAGGCTGTATATTGTCTCCCTGCTTATTTAACTTATATGCAGAGTACATCATGAGAAACGCTGGACTGGAAGAAACACAAGCTGGAATCAAGATTGCCGGGAGAAATATCAATAACCTCAGATATGCTGATGACACCACCCTTATGGCAGAAAGTGAGGAGGAGCTAAAAAGCCTCTTGATGAAAGTGAAGGAGGAGAGCGAAAAAGTTGGCTTAAAGCTCAACATTCAGAAAACGAAGATCATGGCATCCGGTCCCATCACTTCATGGGAAATAGATGGGGAAACAGTGGAAACAGTGTCAGACTTTATTTTTTTGGGCTCCAAAATCACTGCAGATGGTGACTGCAGCCATGAAATTAAAAGACGCTTACTCCTTGGAAGAAAAGTTATGACCAACCTGGATAGTATATTCAAAAGCAGAGACATTACTTTGCCGACTAAGGTCCACCTAGTCAAGGCTATGGTTTTTCCTGTGGTCATGTATGGATGTGAAAGTTGGACTGTGAAGAAAGCTGAGCGCCGAAGAATCGATGCTTTTGAACTGTGGTGTTGGAGAAGACTCTTGAGAGTCCCTTGGACTGCAAGGAGATCCAACCAGTCCATTCTGAAGGAGATCAACCCTGGGATTTCTTTGGAAGGAATGATGCTAAAGCTGAAACTCCAGTACTTCGGCCACCTCATGGGAAGGGTTGACTCATTGGAAAAGACTCTGATGCTGGGAGGGATTGGGGGCGGGAGGAGAAGGGGACGACCAAGGATGAGATGGCTGGATGACATCATGGACTCGATGGACGTGAGTCGGAGTGAACTCCGGGAGATGGTGATGGACAGGGAGGCCTGGCGTGCTGCGATTCATGGGGTCGCAAAGAGTCAGACACGACTGAGCGACTGAACTGAACTGAACTGATATATAATGAAGTAAACAACTCACCATCACTTGCCACTTACTAGGGTTTTGAGAACCCAGAAACTAATCCCATCACCATAAAACCCAAGACTTTGAACCACATAGCAGAGCAGTCCTGCTGAGTCCCCTTGCCTTGCTGTTCTCCACCTGGGTGTCCCTTCCTAATAAAGTCTCTTGCTTTGTTAGCACGTGTCTCCTTGCGCAATTCATTTCTAAGTATTAGACTTGAGTCCACTCTCAGGCCCTGGAAGGGGTCACCTTTCCTGCAACACTTAGTTCTTTGATTGAAAAGTATCAAAGAACTGGGCTAATGGAAACCAAGCAGAATGCTGTGGGGCCTTCTAAGGTACAAAAACCCTTCTGAGCCTCCCATTTCTTTTTTTTTTTCTCCCATTTCTTATTTGTAAAAAAAAAAAAAAAAAAGGCATTAGTCCCTTAGGCCTTTTCCTGGTTCCAAAAAGCACTCAAGCAGTTACTAATTAGAGAAATGAGGGAAAGCAGAAACAAAGGAAAAGCAGTTAAATAGGAAAAGTAATGATAGGTTAAACAATGTTCATTGATAAAGCAGAGTGCTGGTTCCTCTTAAATAAATTTACATAACAATTGGATGCAAATCTTTCAATTGTTCAATTGGAGATGGTGACTGCTGCTGACTAGAGTGTGCAGAGCCCAGACTGGTTGGAATCTGAAGGTTGGTGACTAAAATTCCCTAAAGGTCATGCTGTTGCCTCACCACCAACCAATCAGAAGAAAGTCCCCAAGCTTCAACCCTTGCCCCAAATGTTGCCCCCAAAGCTATTTAGGAACTTGGGTCTTTTGAGAAAGAGCTACTCTTCTCCCTGTTTGACTTTGCAATCAATGCTATATTTTCCTTCACCCAGTCTGGTGCCAGTTAAGTTGGTTTTGCTGTGCGGCATGAGAATCCAAGTTTGGTTCCACAAAAATTGTGGTGATTACTGAGGGAGAGCCAACCTGAGTATCTTACCTTGGCACATGGGCTCCTTACTAGTTATGTCACTTGGATCTTCTCCAGCCAAGCCTGGACACATGTGCCTCACAGACTGTCCTGAGCACTTGCCGCGAACCCGCATCTGCCTACGTGCTTTCCATTCCCACGTTCCCTGATGAAGGAAACAAAAGATGCTGCTGTGTAAGACACTTCTGGTAAGAGGTGGGGCGACATCAATGTATTTTTTGCTACTGGGGTTCCTTGATTGGAATTTTCCTCTTTGTGGGGTTGGTTGTGAGAAGACCTTTTAAAAAATATGTTTTTTATTCATTTATTTGTTGGCTGTTTCTGGGTCTTCACTGCCGCAGGGGCTTCTTTTGTCTAGTTGCAGCAGTGGGGGATGCTCTTTGCTGTGGTGGGTGGGTGTCTCACTGCAGTGGATTCTTTTGTTGTGGAGCCAGGTTCTAAGTGTGTGGGCCTCAGTAGTCACGCAGCTCGGACTCGTTAGTTGTGGGTCATGAATCATGTCTGAATCATCCTGGATCAGGGACTGAACCCACATCCCCTGCATTGGCCGGCGGTTCCTGTCCAGTCCCCCACCAGGGAAGTCCGGTCACCTGATTTTGAGCAGAGGGCTGCTATTACAGGAAGGGGGCATGGGTGCACACTCAGTTGCGTCCAACTCTTCTGTTACTCCATGAACTGTAGGCTGCCAGGATCCTCTGTCCATGGGGTTTTTCAGTCAAGAATATTGGAGTGAGTGGCCATTTCCTCCTCCAAGGGATCTTCCAGACCCAGGGATCCAACCCATGTCTCCTGCACTGTATCAACTAAAAAGATGCACAGCGTGAGAGTTATAACTTAAGTTCTGTTTGGGCCAAAATGAGGACTGCAGCCCAAAAGACAGGACCTCAGATAGCTCTGAGAGACTGCTCCAAAGAGGCAGTGAAGATCAGTCTGTAAGATTTTGGTGAAGAGGGAGTTCAATGCAATTAAGTACTTCCTTTACAAAAGGTTTTCTACTAGTCATGAGGAGCTAATGTCACCCTGAAAGGATTTAGTGCTTTTCTAGATATGAGAAGATGCAAGGACTGAGATCATGAAATCAGTCCCTGAAAATATCTAATTATCTAAAGACCTGTTGCACCAGTTTCCCTGGAGCACAGAGTGCCTTACTCTCTACCCGGAATTCCCCTTAGGGGGTGTGGCAGCAGCAGCAGCCCAGGGTTCAACCTCCACAGATTTTGCAGATGGTAAATGTCCTTTTTGTCATTTTACATTTGTTGGTAAATGCTCTGGGCAAGTGCTCATTTGTAGTTGACAATAGGCAGGGAGAGTCTTTACTACTGAACCACCTGGGAAGCCCCACAGGAAGGGGGGACCCTTTCTGAAACAGGTAGGAAGGGGGCAGGGCACAAACTTTATTTATTTTTTATTTTGGCTGCACTGGGTCTATGTTGCAGTGCATGGGCTTTCTCTAGCTGTTGCACTTGGGCTCAGCAGTTGCAGCAGAGGACAACCATCACAGATCAAAAAGTGGGTGCTGGCCCAATTTCTGTAACTTCCTGCCCCTTTCTTAAAATAGTTTGAATAATCCTCCCAGTAATTAGTCTATGAAATTACAAACCTGTAAAAACTAACCATGACATATTTTGGGGCCGCTCTCACTTTCTGAGATGGCCCACACACTGTGGAGTGTGTTTCTCTCTAAATAATTCTGCTGCTGCTGCTGCTGCTGCTAAGTCACTTCAGTCGTGTCCGACTCTGTGTGACCCCATAGACGGCAGCCCACCAGGCTTCCCCGTCCCTGGGATTCTCCAGGCAAGAACACTGGAGTGGGTTGCCATTTCCTTCTCCAATGCATGAAAGATAAAAGTGAAAGTGAAGTCGCTCAGTCTGTCCGACTGTTAGCGACCCCATGGACTGCAGCCCACCAGGCTACTCCGTCCATTGGATTTTCCAGGCAAGAGTACCCGGGGTGGGGTGCCATTGCCTTCCCCGCTAAATAATTCTACTTCTTACCTATCACTTTGCCTCTCACTGAATTCTTTCTGCAAGGAGACATCAAGAACCTGAGCTTCATTAAGTCCTGAGACCAGGTGCGTGATCTCAGTTAAAAGACTGTGGGTTCAAGTCAATATCCGAGTAGCATGGTTTCATCATTTAAACTGGATTTTTACTTCTGGGTTGAGGAGTTCCTTGGCCATCTGACACCACTTAAGTGGTAATAATTGGGAAACTCCCTGCTAGATTGAGGCTTGTTTGCACTTTTGCCTGGAATGGCAGGTAGGAAAGTTTCCATCCTAGCGCTAGGGAACTTGCTACCCTTAGAAGTTACCAGACATGGATCTGCCAGTCTGTCTCTAGTAATATTGGCCACGACTAGAAACAATTCCACCTTGTAGTCCCCTAGCAAGTATTTTGCAAAGCTGGGAGATCTTCAGCTATGTTTCCATGAAATTTTAAAAAAAAGCTGTATTGATCATAATACGGCTTAGCTTCAGTACTCCTTGGGATCTGGAGAACAACAGCCCTTTATACTTTAATGACTTTTTATAATACTATCTTCCAACTAGAATGTCTTGTAAAAGAGAAATAAAATGGGATGAAATTCCGTATGCATAGGCTTCTTTGGCTGTTATATCAAAGTGAAAGTGTAGTCGCTCATTTGTGACCCCATGGATGGTAGCCCACCAGGCTCCTCTGTCCATGGGATTCTCCAGGCAAGACTGCTGGAGTGGGTTGCCATGTCCTCCTCCAGGGGACCTTCCCAATCCAGGGACTGAACCCAGGTCTCCCGCATTGCAGGCAGATTCCTTACCATCTGAGCNCTCATTTGTGACCCCATGGATGGTAGCCCACCAGGCTCCTCTGTCCATGGGATTCTCCAGGCAAGACTGCTGGAGTGGGTTGCCATGTCCTCCTCCAGGGGACCTTCCCAATCCAGGGACTGAACCCAGGTCTCCCGCATTGCAGGCAGATTCCTTACCATCTGAGCCACCAGGGAAGCCCCATATCAAAGTGAGCCTTTTGGAACTGGTTTGGCTTTCATCTTGGATGTCTGAGTATTTCTGTACTTGAGTCAGAGTCTTATTTTTTTTCTTGGTTTTTACCCTCATTAGGGGGTCCTGGTTTGGGGGAAGATTCCACTGGTGAGAAAAAAAGGAACTGAGAAAATTAGGTATTCTCAGAGACACTCCTGGTACTGAGGAGGATACTCCTTAGAGGATCCTGATAACTTGTCAGGCTGTTGAATGTTCTCCTAGGCTCATCTGCTAACTTTTTGCTATAATCCAATTTGGTAATTTCACCGAAACCTCCCGCCTTCCAGATTTGATCACAGAGTCCTAGCCACTGGACCAGCAAGCAACTCTCAAGAAGAATTCTTTTGCTTAAATTTTTCTTGAATAGGAAGAGGAATTTTGTTTCACGAAGCATCATGGAATAGTCTTCTTTATGGCTGCACCATGAGGGATACCGCGACACCTTGCGGCAGAACTGCAGCGCCGCACTGGAGTCCAGCATATTGATTGCTTTGGAATTCGGAGTCTGGTGACGGAGAAGGTGATGGCACCCCACTCCAGTACTCTTGCCTCGAAAATCCCCCGGAAAGAGGAGCCTGGAAGGCTCTAGTCCATGGGGTCTCGAAGAGTCGGACACGACTGAGCGACTTCACTTTCATTTTTCACTTTCATGCATTGGAGAAGGAAATGGCAACCCACTCCAGTGTTCTTGCCTGGAAAATCCCAGGGACGAGGGAGCCTGGTGGGCTGCCATCTATGGGGTCACAAAAAGTCAGACACGATTGAAGCGACTTAGCAACAGCAGCAGCAGCAGCAGTCTGGTGAAGATGTGNATGGCAACCCACTCCAGTGTTCTTGCCTGGAAAATCCCAGGGACGAGGGAGCCTGGTGGGCTGCCATCTATGGGGTCACAAAAAGTCAGACACGATTGAAGCGACTTAGCAACAGCAGCAGCAGCAGCAGTCTGGTGAAGATGTGGGCCGTGGTTCCCTAACTGATAGTTAAGTCCCCTTCAAGTTGTGAACTCTGGATACGAATGTGCGTCGGTATGTTCAGTCATGTATACTGTTAAGGTGTGCACCCTCTACAGCTGGTTTTGCTTTTGTGCACGTGTACAGTACAGTAGTGTATAAGATATAGTAGTGCAGTATCTTTATTACAAGCCCAGAATATCCAGAAGCAAGATGGTAGAGAGAATTAAATCCAGCAATGAATCACCTATGGTGTCAACATCAGTGAAATTATAGCATGGCTCAGACGGGGAAAAAAAATCTGCCTGCAGTGCGGGAGACCTGGGTTTGATGCCTGGGTTGGGAAGATCCCCCGGAGAAGGAAATGGCAATCCACTCCAGTATTCTTACCTGGAGAATCCTATGGACAGAGGAGCCTGGCAGACTACAGTCCATGGGGACACAACTGAGTAACACGTTGACTAGTGATACTTCAGCTCTACCATCCCCCAGGAGAGGAGTTCGGGGCATTTCTCTTTTTAATATTTATGTATTGATTTATTTTGGGCAGCACCGGGTCTTAGCCGCGGCACTGGGAAACTTTCGTTGCCGCATTCTTTTTTTTTTTTAATATGTATTTCTTGGCTACCTTGGGTCTTAGTTGCTGCACCCGGTGTCTTTAAGTTGCAGCTCATGGGCTCCTCGTTTGGGGCACTGAATCTAGAATGTGCAGGTTCAGTAGTTGTGGCTCAGGCTTAGTTGCCGCTCAGCAGGTGGAATCTTAATTTCCCAACTGAACCTGTGTCTTCTGTATTGGAAGGTGGCTTCTTAACAATTGCGCCAACAAGGATTCTCTGGGTACTTCCGTATGCAGTTCCCGCATGTGGCTCAGAACTGGTCTACACAGTCTGACGCTTTGACACATTCCACGCCAGAGATCCCCAACATTTTTGGCACCGTGGACCGGTTTCATGGAAGACAGTTTGTCCATGGACGACAGAGTGGGCATGACGGTTCAGAGAGTGATGCGAGGGAGGGAGCAGCAGCTGAAGCTTCCTTCCCTCGTTTGCCGGCAGCTCACCTCTTGCTGTGAGGCTCGGTTCCTAACTGGCTGCGGACCAGCAAAAGGCCACTTTGAGCCGTTCCCTACATGGCCGCTGGCCATCCTCTTTAGGAAGGGAGATTTCCTATTGAACTCTCCTTTGGCAGCGTCAGTCCGTGCTCTTTCCTTGGATCCTTGGGTTCATCAGCCACCAGCTCTGCATTTCTTGCAGAAACCTACAGTGGCAGTACTTTTTGATGGAGTGTGTCTGTGTGTGCGCGTGTCCGCGGGTGCTCAGCTGCTTAGCTGTGTCTGATTCTTTGCAACCCCATGGACTGCAGCCCACCAGGCTCCTCTGTCCGTGGGATTTCTGTGGTAAAATAAGTGCCAAACTTTCTTTCGCTGAAGCCAGGAGTTCACAGGGGCTGGGCAGGGTTCCCCCGCCCGAGTGCCAAACATGCCTCCACAGCAGCCAAAAACCCACAGACGGGCCTTGTGGGGTCCCCTAAGTAGTAAGTGCTGCATGCTACTGTCCAACAGCCAGGGGGCCACACAGGGGCTCTGCAGACTCCCCTCAAAGTGCCAGGGAGGTAGGTTCCTCCACAGCGCCAGAAGCCTGCAGTGGGGCCCAGGGGACTCCCTCCCCGAGTGAGCTCCCTCCCAGCACTGCCTGGTCCTCCACGGCAATAATGAGTCTGCAGACAGCTCCGCAGGCCCCGCGGAAACCTGACCAATTACACACTGTCCTCCTCGGGCACCAGGAGCCCACAGAGGGACTCGGCAGGATTCCCCTCCACGTGCCTAGTACTCCATGGTCTCTTTCGCCAGCCAGTTTTCAGAGAAGGGCTCCGCCAGGTCCCACTCCCAAATGGCCTGTGCCCCAGGGTTATCCACAGCCACAGGGAACACACAGAGGGGTTCACAGGGGTTCACAGGGCTCCGCCCACGACCGCCCAGTGTCCCACCATTTTACACAGTGGCCAGGAGCGCCCAGAGGGCTTCAAGGGGCACCACCCCACCCGACCCACCACGGCTGCCCAATGCTGCAGAATCTCCCACAGTGCCCAAGGTAGAGCAGAAGGCTTCAGCAGGTTCCTCCCACCCCTGCCCAGGGCCACAGGGTTCCCCACAGCGGCCAGGGGCGCACACAGGCGTTCAGCGGGCTCCCTCTATACCTTTCCAGTGACACAGTGTTTTCCACAGTGTTCAGGTGTGTGCGGAGGGGTTCAGCGGGCTCCCCTACGTCTGTCCAGTTCCCCTGGGTTTTCCACAGTGGCCAGGAGCCAGCACGGGGGTTCGGAGGGCTCTACCAACGTCTGCTAATTGCCGCAGGTTATTCCTCCCAGCCGCTACAGCGAAGCGCAGCTGCTGCTCCTCGCCGCCGCGCAGCCGCAGACCCCGCCCCGCGCAGCCGCCCCACTGGTCTTCAACAACGCAGGGGAAGACTCTACACATGGACATCACCAGATCTTCAATACTGAAATATTCTTTGCAACCAAAGATGGAGAAGCTCTACACAGTCCACAAAAACAAGACTGGGAGCGAACTGTGTCTCAGATTAGGAACTCCTTATTGCCAAATTCAGACTTAAACTGAAGAAAGTAGGGGAAACCACTATTCAGGTACGACATAAATCAAATCCCTTATGATTATACAATGGAAGTGAGAAATAAGTTTCAGGGATTAGATCTGGTAGAGTGCCTGATGAACTACAGACTGAGGTTCCTGACATTGTACAGGAGACAGGGACCAAGACCACCCCCAAGAAAAAGAAATGCAATAAAGCAAAATGGCTGTCTGAGGAGGCCTTGCGAAGAGCAAAGGAGGATAGGGAAGATAAACTCATTCGAATACAGAGTTTGAAAGAACAAGGAGAGATAAGAAAGCCTTCCTCAGTGATCAGTGCAAAGAAATAGAGGAAAACAATAGAATGGGAAGAACTAGAGATCTCTTCAAGAAAATTAGAGATACCAAGGGAATATTTCATGCCAAGATGGGCACAATAAAGGACAGAAATTGTATGGACCTAACAGAAGCAGAAGATATTAAGAAGAGGTGGCAAGAAT
>SJYX01007878.1:147848-215385 GCA_006410675.1 Oreotragus oreotragus | reverse complement strand
AAGAGGAACTAAAAAGCTTCTTGATGAAAGAGGATCATGGCATATGGTCCCATCACTTCATGGCAAATAGATGGGGAAACAGTGGAAACAGTGACAGACTTTATTTTCTTGGACTCCAAAATCACTGCAGATAGTGACTGTAGCCATAAAATCAAAAGATGCTTGCTCCTTCGAAGAAAAGTTATGACCAACCTAGACAGCATATTAAAAAGCAGAGACATTACTTTGCCAACAAAGGTTCATCTAGTCAAGGCTATGGTTTTTCCAGTGGTCATGTATGGATGTGAGAGTCTGACTATAAAGAAAGCTGAGCACCAAAGAACTGATGCTTTTGAACTGTGGTGTTGGGGAAGACTCTTGAGAGTTCCTTGGACTGCAAGGAGATCCAACCAGTCCATACTAAAGGAAATCAGTCCTGATTGTTCATTGGAAGGACTGATGTTGAAGCTGAAACTCCAATACTTTGGCTACCTGATTCGAAGAACTGACTCATTGGAAAAGACCCTGATGCTGGGAAAGATTGAAGGCAGGAGGAGAAGGGGATGCATAGGACAAGATGTTTGAATGCAATCACCGACTCGATGGACATGAGTTTGAATAAACTCCAGGAGCTGGTGATGGACAAGGAGGCCTGATGTGCTGCAGTCCATGGGGTGGCAAAGAGTTGGACACGACTGAGCAACTGAACTGAACTGATTCCACAGCTACCAGGGTGAGCAGAGAGGTTCAAACCCTCACACCTTCCCAGTGTTGCTGGGTTTTCCACGGTGGCCAAAAGCCTGAAGAGGACCCTGGCAGGCTTCCCCTTCACCTGCCCACTTCCCCACGGTACTTCATGACAGCAAGGAGCCCAAAGTAGGACCAGGCCCAGAAAAAGGGCCCAGGGGCTTACCCCACCACCTGCCCAGTTCCACCAGATCTCTCATGGCAGAGGCCCCACAGTGGCTCAGTGGTCTTAACCCCCATATCACAACTTGCCCAGTTCCCCGCAGTCTTCCACGTTGGCCATAAACCCACAGAGGGACTCAGAGGTCTTCTCCCCTTCACCTGCCCTGTGCTACCCAGTCCTCCATGGGGGCCTGGAGCCCAAAGCAGGGTCAGCGGGTTTCCCTCAAGTGTTCCGTGCCAGCGTGTCCTCCACATTAGCCAATACAATATCATGTTTGTTTCAGATGTTTCTAATAGTGATTCAGTATTTTTACAGATTATACTCCTTTCTTCCAAGTAATCTTTTATAAATTGGTCCACCTCTTGGGGAATTTTGTGGCTAACTTGAACCAGTTACTCCTTCCCCTTCTTTTCATTAGCCTAAGTCTCCAAAGATGCAGTCCCTAAATCTCACTGAGTTGGGTGACAGTCACAATAGCAACAAGGCAGACAACAAGTTTCACAGCATTTGTTCAGATCCCCGATACTTAAAGTGGTGTGTGACGACTTTCTGTGTCTCTGGGACCGAAAGTGATAGAGATTGAGTAGGATGATCAAATAGTTAGGTTAGAAAACCCATTAGGGAAGCTCCCACTGGAGATAGAGAGAGGCCTTTGGATGATCCCAATAAGACTAATGATCACTTAAAGGTGTAATGGGAAAATTCTGAAACAATGTAGGCTTGCTTGACTCATAAAGCAGAACAAATCGCTGAGCATCAAAGCCAGATTCAGTTCAGTTCAGTTCAGTCGCTCAGTCGTGTCTGACTCTTTGCGACCCCATGAATCGCAGCNGCTCTGTATAAGGCTTCAGGTGTGGTCAGCGCGGGCCTTCCTAGCTCACAGATTTAGTAGCCAGGTGCTGAGTCACAAAACTTTGTTTTTGTTCTTTGGTTTTTTTTTTTTAATTGCCCTGTAACCTAGCTTAGTAGTTCTCAAAGTGTGGTTCCTGGAATAGTAGCCTCAGTACCACCAGCTGGGAGAAGTGTTCACTTCGGGCTCCTCTTTGTATCTGCGGGGTTGGAAACTCTGGAGCTGGGCTGCCCCAGATAATGGATTTCAACAAGGTCTCCCTGTGATCCTGAAGCATGCTACCACTAACTGGGCCGGTCCAGACTCCTACCTCGGGGTAGGTGGGGTCCAACCAGTTATGACTTGTGTTTAGTTTTGAGTAACAACACATCCAAAAAGCAGTGGCTTGAGAATGGAAGAGTTTATTTTTGTTGTAAAAGAAATCCAGGAGTGAGCAGTCTGGGGCAGGTATGGGAGGCCCACAGTGTCCTCAGAAGCTCAAGTGTCTGTCTTTCTGCTCCACAGTCCCTCAGGTGTGACCCTCATTGCGATGTTTGTAGAATAGTTGCCAGGATTCCAGCCATCACGTCTACATCCATAGTGAATACCAGGTGAACATCCCCTCTTAAGACCCTCCCAGAAGTTCTTCCAAAGGATTTCTGCTTATTTCTCACTGGCCAGAGCAGCAGCCTACCAGAGTAAGATGTGGTTTTTCACTAGGCCTGTGATCACCTTGAACAAATTGAACATTCTCTAAGTAAGAAAAAATATAAGAATGAATATTGAGTAGGCAACCAATTGAGTCTACCAGAGATGGTGGGAACTTGAGGTCATCAGTGATAATGTTCAAGACGTGGAAGAGAGCAACATTCTGTGAATTGAAAGAGTTGTTGGATGTCATCAGATAGTGGGAGGTTTTAATTTACTGGTTCAGAGGAGAGGAAGCTTTGGGTATGGGGACATTTCAGGGATGGGATGTGGTGTAGGAGTGGGGACTGGAGTGGAGGTGATGTCATTGGTTATAGGAGTGGAGGTGATGGTCATTGGTTGTAGAAAGGGCTGGAGTGGAGGTGATGTCATTGGTTCGGAGGGAGGTGGAGTGGAAGTGATGGCCCTTGGTTGTAGGAGGGGCTGGAGTGAGCTGTCCTTGACATGAGACCAGAAATTTTGCTGTTTTTACTGCTGCCTCCTAGGTGCTCTATCTACGTCAGTACCTGGTACATAGTAGGTAGTCTGTGGATAGTTGTTGAAGATAAGAAGGTCAAGCAATTTCTTTGAAAGAGCAGATAGTGGGGTAAAAGTCTGACTGGAAGCTCCTCCCCCTCACCACACACACACACCACACATACCACACGTACACTACACACACACACACCCCACACGTACCACACATGCCACACACACACACACTCTGGGAGGACAGCTGGCTCTGAGCGGGCAGGTTCCTCTGCAGGAGGCTTAACCAAGATTCTTCTTTCCTGCTTCCATTGACACCTCGAAGTTCAGTCTGAGCTTTAAATCAGTTTCTAGTGTCTAGTGTTGCTTGATAATGCTCAGAGCTCCCAAGTAAAGCAAGGGGAGGAGGAGAGACGAAAGCTGCCAGAAGTATCAAGCAAAATGGAAAGGTGGCCATCAGTGGCAATACCTCCTCCCAAACGGTGGTGTTAGTCAGCCCCTGCTCTTATGTACCACTGGTGTGGCAGACGGTGATCCTGTCTACTTATAAGCTGTGTCCAAAATGGAGATGGCAGGGAAACAGTCGTGTGTTACTTCACTAGAAATGTGCTACACCTCCCCGAGAAGACCACTGTGAAGGTTTCTGTGAGTGACAGATTGTCAATGATTTCTACTTTTTCTTTTTTTAAGAAATTAATTTAATAGGAGGCTAATTACTTTACAATATTGTAGTGGTTTTTGCCGAACATCGACATGAATCAGCCATGGGAGCACATGTGTTCCCCATGCTGAACCCCCCTTCCACCTCCCTTCCCAGCCCATCCCTCAGGGTCATCCCAGTGCACCAGCCCCGAGCACCCTGTCTCATGCATCGAACCCGGGCTGGCGATCTGCTTCACATATGATAATATACACATTTCAACGCTACCCTCTCAAATCATCCCACCCTCGCCTTCTCTCACAGACTCCAAAAGACTATTCTTTTCAGTGTTTCAAATTTGACAGTGATTATGGCTTTTATAATTTAGAAAATTTTTTAAAAGAAAATATCCCTTACTGAAAAAAAAAACATCCCCTCAAATAGTCACCTCTGGAAACTTTAACCACAAGTTTTGATAAAAGCTTAAGATGCTCTTTTTCTGTGCTTTGAGAGTATAATTCATGTTTTGGGATAAAGAATTATGAGACTGTCGTTTGTCTGGGACTCCTTCCTCAGTGTCAGGTAGAAAGGTGTGATCTAATCATTGAGTGGAATGTCCCTCTTATCACCTGCAAGAGAGTCCAGGTAATCCTTTTATTAGACAACTGGCAGGTGTCTGTGGTTGTATTCACGTGTGCGTATGTATGTATATATTTTTGACTTCCAAATATGTGTATGTGTTCAGATTTTTGTTCAATAGTCTTAAGACTCAAGGATTATGACATAATTGGAAAAACAGCTCTGTCCAGTGACCCAGTGACCATTCTAGACACTGTCTTTGGGACAGAATAATCTACATTGCTCTTTGCAGTAAATGCATGCATGACCCTTTATATGAGCACTGCGTGCAGACTCCACACATGCCATCTTTTTTTAAATTGAAGTATAATTAATTTATAATGTTGTGGTAGTTTCGGGTGTACGGCACAGTGGTTGAAATGCATATATAATTCTTTTTCAGATTCTTTTCCCTTGTAGGTTTTCACAAAATATTGAGTAGCGTTCCCTGTGCTATATAGGTCCTTTTAGTTATGTATTTTATATATAGTATATATATTGGTTAATCTCAAACTCCTAATTTATACCTCTCCCCCTTTCCCCTTTGGTAGCCATAAATTTATTTTCATTGTCAGGAGGTTGCTTTCTGTTACGTAAGGAAGCTCATTTGTATCTTATTTTTAGACTCTACATGTAAGCAGTATCATATGTTGTCTTTGTCTGATTTACTTCCTATGATAATCTATAGGTCCATCCATGTTGCTGCAAATCGTATTCTTCTTTTTTTTATGACTGAGTAGTATGCCATTGTGTGTGTGTGTGTGTGTGTGTGTGTGTGTGTGTGTTGGGAACATCTGACCAATTGTATTACTTTCTTGCTTTAGTGACCTCACACTTCTTTTAGGCCAAAGTTCTAAATACCAGTTTGAGACTTCTTCAGACAAATAGGCCAAATGGATCTGGTCCTGCCTCTCTTCCCACCACAAATGACATCCCCACTCCCGCTGGCCACTCAGGGAGTTTCACAACCTTCCAAGGCACTCCCTTTTCTTTTCCTGGAAGCTGCATGTGATGTTCCCTCATCTAAAACATGCTTCCCTCACCCCTTTGTTCTTCACCTTCAGGCCTCGGTCATTCTGGGATCACCCCCCGCTCACCTCTAGCCAGAACAGATGCCCCTGGAACAGAACTTTGTATTTATTTTAGTAGTTTTGAAAATGATTTTAAAGAACTATGTACACCATTTGTATAATGAGTGTACTGCAGAGTTGATCCGGCTTTCTCAGGGCTGGGGCAGTACAAGGAGTGTCCTCTATATGTAATGAGAATTGGACAAATGAATGAACAAAAGATCGGGGACTGTCTATACCCTTGAACTCACAGTCTAGACTTTAGAAGATATATAAGGAGCCTTTTGTTGCATCTGCCCTAAGCCAGATTCTGGTCCAATTAATCGAACACACACACATTAGAAGAGATGGCAGAACAACAACAACAAAGACCATTCAAATTAGATGTTACATATTTAGTACTTAGGCTGGGGATACTGGAGTATTTCACTTTACATACTGTAAACTGTTTTCTTACAGTTTACTGTTGAACTGCAAAACTTGACTTTGTCAAATAAGGAGGTGAGCAGAAGTGGAGACTTTAGAAACAAAGTGAATGAGACAAAAAAGGATCCATCCCTTGATCCACAAATCCTAGGTCACCTTATCAAAGAGGACCTAGACAGAATCCTTTTCTATGAGAATAAGCTGGAGCTGAAGGACATTAAGGAATGAAACGGGCACCGAGTGACCTGTCTACATGAAAGTAACCACATATGTCTCTAACCTCTGCTTTCAGACTGTCTAAGTTTCACAGATCCACAGGGTCTCTTTCTAGGAATGAGTGCAAAGAACTCAAGCACAGGAAACCCCATGAGAAATGACAGTTGACCGTATTAGGGATCAACAAAGTTGTACCTTGTAAATAACCTGAAGTTACACAATTCTTTCTTCAAAGGTACCCGTGATTTAAAGCCAGCTTTAACTGCTTCTTCTATTGCTCTCCAAGGGCTGAAACCCACGGGGAACTCTTGGAGCCCGGGCACAGGGCTGCAGGAAAGTCTAGTGAGAAGGACAACTCCAAAGACCCTGGCACCAGGGCCTGCGGTAGAAGCCCCAGCAGGAAGGCACAGGCAGCACAGCAAGGACAGTGTCTGACAAGCCGTTCCTTCGTTGGTCCCTGTGTTAGCTCTCCAAGCTACTGGCATCTACTCTGCTCAGCAGATGTGCTGTTGTTCAGTTGCTAAGTCATGCCTGACTCTGCAACCCCACGGACTACAGCACTCCAGGCTCCTCTGTCCTCCACTATGTCCCGGAGTTTGCTCAAATTCATGTCCATTGAGTCGGTGATGCTATCTAACCATCTCATCCTCTGCAGCCCCCTTCACCTTCCGCCCTCAATCTTTCCCAGCATCAGGGTCTTTGCAAATGAATCAGCTCTTCACATCAGGTGGCCAAAGTATTGGAGCTTCAGCATCAGTCCTTCCAATGAATATTCATGGTAATTTCCTTTAGGATTGACTGGTTTGATCTCCTTGCTATCCAAGGGACTCTCGAGTCTTCTCCAGCATCATAGCTTGAAAGTGTCAAATCTTCAGTGCTCAGCCTTCTTTATAGTCCAGCTCTCACATCCATACATGGCTACTGGACAAATCATAGCTTTGACTATACAGACCTTTGTCAGCAAAGCTATGTCACTGCCTTTTAATACACTGTCTAGGTTTGTTATAGCTTTCCTTCCAAGGAATAGGTGTTTTTTTAGTTTCATGGCTGCAGTTACCACCTGCAGTGATTTTGGAGTCCAAGAAAATAAAACCTGTTACCGTTTCCCCTTCTCTTTGCCATGAAGTGATGGGAACGAATGCCATGATCTTAGATTTTTGAATGTTGAGTTTCAAGCCAGCTTTTTTCACTCTCCTCTTTCACCCTCATCAAGAGGTCCAGTTCTTCACTTTGTGCCCTCAGAGTGGTATCATCTGCATATGGAGGTTGTTGATATTTCTCCAGGCAATCTTGACTCCTGCTTGTGATTCATTCAGCCTAGCATTTCACATTATGTACCTTGCATATAATAAGTAGGATGACAATATACAGCCCTGTCATACTCTTTTCCCAATTTTGAACCAGTCCATTGTTCCATGTCCAGTTCTAACTGTTGCTTCTTGACTCGTATACAGATTTCTTAGGAGACAGGTAAAGTGGTCTGGTACACCCATCTCTTTAAGAATTTTCCATGGTTTTTTGTGATCTACACAGTCAAAGACTTTATAATCAATGAAGTGCATTCACTCTAGCACCCTGTTAAAATACCTCCAACAGTGCCCTTCTAATGGTCAAGGCTGAAAGGTCGCAAAAACTGTGAAATATGGCAAGGAGGGGACACTGTGTCACGCTACTGCCACCTGGGTAGAAGTCACCACCATTAAAAATCAAATAAGCCAGATAAGATATTATTCCAGGACCAATATTAACCCTGCTCTAATCACAATGAGCTATGATTAAAAACCCAATTCAGAAAGCATGACACTGGCCTTCAGGCCACAGGTGATTTATTGTGTGCTAAAATAAATTTGGTTTGGTTTTCCTCATGTTTCCAATGAGTCTCCATTTGATAAGTGGAGATTATTGAGGCAGAATGGATAAAAGTGAGCAATATACAAGATGACAGAATTTTAAAACAGTTTTGGAATTACAGAGTGTACACTTGCTGTCTAAAAAGCCAAGCCATGCAGATACTACAATGAAAAGTCACCCAAAATCTCACCCCTGAAGAAAGCCAGAGATTCTGGTTGGTTGTGGGTTCTTCAATTCTAAGGAGCTGTTGGAGCAAAGTCTAACCAAGGTGCCACCTCCTAGGTGGTCAGGTCCCTGCAGGTCCCACTGGCCTGAAGGTGGTTATCATGGGAAAGGAGACCCAGAGTTGCTGGCCTTCAAAGGAGGTTTGTACTACTGGAAAAGAATTTACACTGCCTTTAAGTGGATGTATCTCATATCCTCAGAAACCTGTTCAGCTACTACAGTTATCCCACCATCAAGACTGTCATCATCTTAAGTTGTTCTCAGTATGGATGACTGACATCTAGGATCTGCTGAATTCTAAAGAGGGATGCCAAGTTGTAGGGACATTTAAATATCTACAGTTTTCATCTCAGTAGCCCCAAGCCCTCAAGAAAATCTAACACCCTTCTTTTGTGAAGTGAAAGTCACTCAGTCGTGTCAGACTCTTTGCGATTCCATTGAATATACAGTCCATCAAATTCTCTAGGCCAGAATACTGGAGTGGGTAGCTGTCCCCTTCTCCAGGGGATCTTTCCAACCTAGGATCGAACCCAGGTCTCCTGCATTGCAGGCAGATTCTTTGCCAGCTGAACCACCAGGGAAGCCCAAGAATACTGGAGTGGGTAGCCTATCCTTTCTCTAGCGGATCTTCCTGACCCAGGAATCAAACCAGGGTCTCCTGCATTGCAGGCGGATTCTTTACCAGCTGAGCTACCAGGGAAGCTACCAGGAAACGATTCTTTCGCTCACATAAAAACACTCTATCCCAGAGTCTACCATTAAGTATTTGTTGACTGAGTGACCCAGCAGATTAATGGGAGAAGGAATAACCTGCCTATGCATTCCCACACCTGAAGGAAACTTCCAATACACTGCCCCATACCTCCTGGGAAGGACAAATTAAATTCATTTGTACATGTTTTGAATGAGACTTTTAAAAAGTCATTTCTACTTAGAGACCAGAAAAATTACATTTGCTAATTTAATACAAGGATTCTTGTTGGGAGATCCCAAGAACAAGCAGTTTCACTAGGCTGCCCCCTCCTGTTGGCATCACAGAAGAGGATTCATCAGCTGACGGCAATGAGGATAGGATGCTGAAACAAATGGCTGTTTGGTCCTATTTTCAACTTAAAAAATAACAATAAACTTTTGATTTTATATTGGAGTACAGCCAGTTAACAAAGCTGTGATAGTCATCAGCAGAGGGACTTAACTACACATATACATGTATCCACTCTCCCCTCAAGCCCCCTCCTATCCAGACTGCCACATAACACTGAACAGTTTCCTGCTACACAGTAGGACCTTAATGGTTATCCATGTTAAGTATAGCAGCATATACATGTCGATCCCAAACTCCCTATCTCTTCCTCCCATTCTTCTCTCCCAGCAACCATAAGTTCATTCTCTGTGAGTCTGTTTCATAAATAAGTTCAATTGTACCATTTTAGATTCCACATATAAAGGATGTCATATGATATTTCTCCTCCTCTGCCTGACTTACTTCACTCAGCATGACAATCTTGAGGTCCAGCTTTGTGACCATGAATCCATTATTAGCACTACTGATTTTTTTTTTTTTAACCATCTGACTAGTTTTGTTTTCTCTCAAGCTCATCTTTTTCAGTCCCTTGTCTGGATTCAAGTTAAATTCTCAGGAGATGTAAGATTTACTATCAAATAACCTTAAGGGTGGGGCTTCCCAGGTGGCTCAGAGGTTAAAGCATCTGCCTGCAATGCAGGAGGCCTGGGTTCGATCCTTCGGTCAGGAAGATCCCCTGGAGAAGGAAATGGCAACCCACTCCAAAATTCTTGCTTGGAGAATCCCATGGACAGAGGAGCCTGGTGGGCTACAGTCCATGGGGTCGCAAAGACTTGGACACAACTGAGAGACTTCACTTTCACTTTCAACCTTAAGGGTGGGCTTCCCAGGTGGTGCTAGTGGTAAAGAACCTGCCTGCCAACGCAAGAGACATAAGAAATGCAGGTTCAGTTCCTGGGTTGGGAAGATTACCTGGAGGAGGGCACGGCAACCCACTCCAGTGTTCTTGCCTGGGAATCCCATGGACAGAGGAGCCTCGGCTACAGTTCACAAGGTCGCAGAGAGTCGGACACAACTGATGTGACTTAGCATGTATGCAATGTTAAGCGCATATTATCATAGAATTTGTTCCCCTGGGAGGAGATCTTTTCATGAGCCAATACAACATTTTTAGTCATTAATGACTTACAATACCAACTTCTTAGGCCCCTCTATTCTGTTTTCGTTTTTTATGTGGACCATTTTAAAAGTCTTTATTGTCAATGTTAAGCGCATATTATCATAGAATTTGTTCCCCTGGGAGGAGATCTTTTCATGAGCCAATACAACATTTTTAGTCATTAATGACTTACAATACCAACTTCTTAGGCCCCTCTATTCTGTTTTCGTTTTTTATGTGGACCATTTTAAAAGTCTTTATTGAATTTGTTACAATATTGCTTCTGTTTTATGTTTTGGGTGTTTTGGCCTGAGCTATATTTGACCTTAGCTCTCTGACCAGGGACTGAACCTGCATCCCCTGTGCTGAAAGGAGAAGTCTTAACCACTGTCCTGAAAGGAAGTCCCCCCACCTCTATTCTTAGAGATCATCTCTCTTAAATTAAATAAAAAGAAAGGCTCTGACAAACAGTTCAGGCTTTACTTGAAGAGCATGGACTTGGCATTGCCAGTGAGCTATGCATTTTCTTAATACTCACCTTATTTTAATATGTTTTAAGTGTTCATGTATTCATGCATTTCTCCAGTTCTGCAGCATACCCCTGACTAAATCTCTATTACTAATAATGCATTATTAGTATCAGGACTTCCCATTTGACATTTTCTTCCCAACCTGATGCTCATGCTGTTTCTAAGACAGTTTCCAAAGATGTCCATCCGAGGGGCAGTTCAACTCCATGACCAGGCAACATAAATGGAGATGCAGCCTCCTCCTTCTAGTATCTTACTCTTCAGACCCCAACTCTGAGCAGCAGAGGGGCAGTGCTAGGATAAGGAGCTAAGCTGAGACCTATATCCAAGGTAGTGAGGGCAGGATTGGGGCAGCCCCCAGCCAGTCCTCCTCTAGGGTTAGTGTTCATGACCAAGATCTAGGTCTCTCCCCACCAACCTCCTCCCTCCCAGAGCTGTGAGTTCCTCCTGCTTAGCTCGGGCCTTCTGCTCTTCCCTGACCTTTATGCTGCATCGTAGGAAGCCTGTGATCGGGAAGCACTTAGAATAGAACTCCATACTTGACTGACTCCACAACAAAGCTGTCTTATAAGAATAATAGCTGATCCCAGGATGTTTTCATTAAAAACGGATTTTAGTGACAGACTATCAAAACATTTTCCTTGTACCAAAAGCAGTATGATGCTGAGACAGAATTATGCAAAACATATGGGCTTAACTCTGCCCTCAGCAGCTAGGGACTTGCTTGCACTGGATTCAATAGCTCGTTTAACTTGCCCATCACGAGTGTGCAAACAGACTTTGTCCTGTCCTGTGCTTTTCATGCTCCAAGTGGCAGAAGAAAAACAAAATGGTTCGTGAACTGCATTTCTGCCTCTATTTTCAAAGTCTGTCACCAGCTGCCTTTGAGAGGTGGGGTTTGCTTATACCCTGAGGTAGTCAGAGAGGTGCCTATAGCAATCAGGCTCAGAGCCATTCAACATGTACTGATCATTCATCACTTCAGCACTGGAAAACACAGTGATATTATTAAAGCTAACATCTAGCACTTACATGGGCACCCCACTCCAGTACTCTTGACTGGAAAATCCCATGGACGGAGGAGGCTGATGGGCTGCAGTCCATGGGGTAGCGAAGAGTCGGGCACAACTGAGCGACTTCACTTTCACTTTTCACTTGCATGCATTGGAGAAGGAAATGGCAATCCACTCCAGTGTTCTTGCCTGGAGAATCCCAGGGACGGAGAAGCCTAGTGGGCTGCCATTTATGGGGTGGCACAGAGTCGGACATGACTGAAGTGACTTAGCAGCAGCAGCAGCAGCAGCACTTACATGGGCTTCCCAGGTGGTGCTAGGGGTAAAGAACCCACCTGCCGATGCAGAAGGCATGATAGACGTGGATTCAATCCCTGGGTCGCGAAGATCCTCTGGAGGAGGAAATGGCAACCCACTCCAGTATTCTTGCCTGGAGAATCTGATGGACAGAGAAGCCTGGTGGGCTACAGTCCATAGGGTCACAGAGTTGGACACAACTGAAGCGACTTAGCACACACAGCATTTATATAGTTTCCTACATGCCAGGCATCATTTGAAGTACTTTACATAGAGTAACTCACTCAGTCCTCACAATGACCCCACAAGGCAGTGTTAGTATTGTCTACATTTTACAGATGAGGAAACTGAGGCAGGGACAGGTTATGCCATGTGCTCAATGTCACCCAAAGGGTAAGGTGCAGAGCCAGGATTCACCCCCCAATCCAACATTCAACAGAAGTCAATATTAACACTCAATTGCTACTTTCTAGAACATAAACATCACATGGATATTGTTGGTTGGATTAAACTGAACTAACAAATGAATGTGAGAAGGCTTTTGCATTAAGTTATCCCATCCAGGAGCATGATCTGTTTCTCTATTATTAAATTCCCACTTTGATTTTTAAAATTAATATTCATCGCTTTCTTCATGTACATCACACAAAGTTTGTATCTATGTTTTCTTTCTTATGAATTTGAGATGTTTCTAATACAGACCTCTGCACTCCCTTGGGCAAGGCTCTGCCTAGCTCCAGGTCAGCAATCTCCTCGCCCAGGTCTTCCGAGGCAAGCATGCTGTGGCTGGGCCTTGCACGGACAAGTGTGGCCCAGACTTGGGTCTGGACCATGGATCTGGCAGGGGGTTGGCCCTGGAGATGAGGCAAATGCTAGTGAACCACAGACTGCAAGCTCTGGCTGTGGAGCTCATGTTTGAGGGAGAGAACAACAAAAGAACACAATAAATAAGATACACGTTAGATGGTAGGATATTTTAAGAAGAAAGAAATGAGAAATGAAGTGCTAAGATGTAGGTAGGAAGGGACATTTTAGACTGGGTTTCTCAAAAATGAAGAGACTTTAAGTAACAGAAGGGAGACAAGGAAGTGTCCAGTGAGATGTCTGGGGAAGGAATATTTCAGGCAAAGAAAACAGAAAGTGCAAAGGTCCTGAGGTAGAGAGTGGCTCTGCAGAGAAACAGCAAGGAAGTCAATGTGGCCAGAGCAAAAAGAACAGAGGGGGAAATAGCAGGAAAGAGCTGAATATGCGATTAAGGGCTGGCTGGTGGTGAGTTTCCTAGTTCAGTGGAAGGACTCTCATACCCACACAGAGTGAGGTGAGGAGTGACTAGAGAGCTCTGAGGAGAGAGTGACACCACTGGGCTGGCCAAGAGCAGCGCATCTCTGGCTGCTGGTTTAAGAACACACTGAAGAGAGGGTGAGGGAGGAAACTGCAAAGTCTTATGAGAATCCAGGCAAGACGTAAAGACAGCATAAACAAGGTAAGGACAGAGGAGATGGTGAGAATTTGATGAGGACTGTGGCTGGAGGAAGGCTGTTACTGGAGAGGCTGTACTGCACTGGATTTATAATGCCTCTAATGAACCTTCAAGCTGCAGGCTGAGAAGGCATGCTTGCTCCTCCTCACTTGCTCATCAGACTCCACATTAAAGAGTTTCTCAGACATTGAAAAACAAACAATAACAGCTTTTCTTTGAACGTGTAGTCCATTAGAGATTAAAAATCTGTGGGCATACACTGACCCAGATACCCGACTATGTGTAGCCAACTCGTCTTTTCCACAATAGCATCTCAAAAGTCCTGGGGGCTAAAATGTAAATAAATCATTTGAAAATAAGGTAATGTAATATGGACTTATGAGGCAAGAAAAATGGTAATATCTAAGTTATGGTTTCTTTAGTAACTGTTCTGTTTCCAGAATGATGATGTTCAAACACATAAAAAGTTTCTAGATGTAATATCAAACGTTGTAACATCAACCATCTGGGAAGGGAGAAGGGATGTTAGATTTTGGATCCGGTCTCAGTATATTAGCCAAAGGGGACCATTTACCCTCTGAGAACTGTGAACCAAGGGGGACTCACTTCCACAACACTGAAAGCCCGGGTCTGCTAAAACTAAACAACAAAAGTTAGAAAGTTAAAATACACAAGGGCCAGTTAAAATGCTCTATGAAACTTTTCATGATTCTGATGTTGCTGAAAGGATTTTTGGTGGCCACTCCAAGGACAGAGACCTCTGGAAAGATATAGTCATATCTCCTTTGGAGACATCTGTTTACGTGCCAGAGGTTGTAAACCCAGAGTCTTCTGCCTCCTCTCCCCAGAGAAGATTCCTTTATATTCCATACTCTGTCTAGAGGGGGAAGAGACCCAGATGTGCCTTCAGCCCCTGTATAAGCCCTGATAGTCACAACTTCAGGGTTTCTCTCCTGTGGCACAAACCCCTGTATGTATAGGGGATATTTGGCTCTCGTCACTTCACCCCATGGGAGACTGAGAATTGATGATGAGGTTGCTATGGTAATCAGTCTGCTTTCTGATCTGGAAGCCTCATGTTTTCTGTCACAATAAACAAATACAAGTAGATGTGTGACTTAACAATAAAAGGACTGGCTGTGACAGTAGGACCATTCACTATCACACGGCCCATCAGCATCATAATCCAGACATCAGTCATTCCATGCTCTTCAGGGGCATCCTGCATCCCTCCCATCATGGGACTTGCCTGTAGTGCCTATCAGGAGGGTATATACCCCAACCTCACAGACTTTGGACTTGCCCATATAATATGCTTTGGCCAGCTTTTATATACAGAAAAATATAATGTTTACTTCTGAGCATCAAGGGCCTTTTAAGAGACATCATGAGTTTACACCAACCCTCTTGCTCTTGCTGCCCCTTCCCCAAGAACAGAGTGTTCTAGTTCTAGACTGCACTATGCCTTCAGCCTACATTTCAGAAGAAAGAAGACACAGGCAGCATGTCTGAACTTAGCCCATAAAGTGAAGGCAAGCTGGGGTTGACCAACAACCTAAACGTGGTATGAGTGAGAAATAAACCTTTGTGGAGGAAGTCACCGAGATCCTGCACATGACTGTTCACAGCCCAAGCAGCAAAAGAAAGTGGTGTGGATACATGCTTCTCGACAAAACCAGCAAATCAGACTAATGCAATACACTCCTAGCTTCCATTTCAACCCCACTGCTCAGTGGGAGGTGATTCATCTTGATTCTTCTATGCCAACCAGCACTTGGCATTTCCCTAAACTGACCTTCTTTGAAAGAAAAGTCTTATATTTCATAACTCAGGGAGAGAGTTCAGTACAAATATAGACTTGCCAGGTGGCAATAATCTGAGGCATCTTTCGTTTCTACTGTGTCCCATTTTGTGTTAGTCACTCAGTTATATCCAATTCTTTGTGACCCCATGGGCTGTAGCCCACCAGGCTCCTCTGTCCATGGAATTCTTCAGGCAAGAGTACTGGAGAGGGCTGCCATTCCCTTCTCCAGGGAATCTTCCTGAGCCAATGATCAAACCTGGGTCTCCTGCAATGCAAGCAGGAGCCACCAGGGAAGGCCGTGTCCCATTTAAACCATCCCAGACAACCAAGTCCTCTCCTTTTTCTTTTTTATAGCTACTGCTTTTTCTCTTTAACTGAAATTCCAAACTCTTTATGGTCATTTTTCCCCCAGTTTCTGTCAACTCCCAGGTCAAATTTCTTCCAGTGGTTGTCAGGTCAGGACCCCTAGGGCATCTCCTCCTCCATGTTTCCCACAAGGAAACATTCTCTGCTCATAGGAGGAAGGCTGGACCCAATTCTGCAGCTGTAGTGCTGTGTTCCTGCTATTTGCTACTAGTTACATTCTTAGTTTTCACCAGGTTTTTATGTCAAAGCATAGAAAACCAGGGTAAGTAAACCTCTAGCACCACCCAAGGGCTACTTCTCCTCCTTGAATCTGCTGTCTTGAGTCCTTTTCAATCTCTTAGCTGGCAGACAGCAAGTCTGAATTAGGGCACTAACTCCATAGCAATATCAGAGGTTAACAGACTTAAACCGGGTCCTCCTGGAGGCATTTACACTTCAGAGTGAAGAGCAGTCCTCACATCATGGCAGCTGGAACAGAGAGGGAGCAAGTGGGAGGAGACCTGCCAGGCGAGGTTAGCATCTGGTCTCTTTTCACTGTCTACCATGGCCAGGAGGGCCTTCTGACAAAATAGAGTCGGAGTGTGTTAGAGACTGCTCATGTCAAGCCCAAGAGCTGAAAGGATCTCAGATCTACAGTCTTAATGGAATAGGTCACTGCTTCATTTTCTCTATCCAAAATTCAATAGTTTAACGGGTTTGGGGGCAAGACTTTAACGTGATTTTAGTAGTGGGATGCTGAGCCAAGTGCAGTAGCACATCCTGGTGTAAATAGGTTTTGGAAATTCACATGGGCAGGGACCACACAGATGCTTTTAGGTGGATAAGTATCGCCCCCACCCCTGCCCCGACACACACACACACAGAGTTGCACTGAAAGGGTTGCAATAGGAGAGACGGATGATTCCTGGTTATGGAATAGACAGATGAGCAGAGGGAGGCAGAGGAGCCCGAATTCAGCTCACTCTGCCGTTTCTGGCTCTGGGATCTTGATCAAGTTACTTAACCTTTCTAAATAGTTTATTTACTTATACATGAGGATTATAACTGTAACCACTCCACAGCCCTGTCAACTGGAAAGATAGAGACAAAAGTCTTACTAGCACTAAAATACATGGCTGCTGCTGTTTAATAGGACAGAGAGAACTCAGTGAGAAAAAAGTGGATCAAGTGGAACAGATAAGGAGCCTCTATACTCCAGCTGGGTCCTAATGATATAGTAACCCTTGGCTGAGCAGGCAAACACCTGGCCACTTTCTGCTCAAACTTTTGGAAAAGTTACAAGAATATTACAAGGAAGTCTCCAAATATTAATATTTTGCTGTATGTGTATTTCCTTTCTCTCTATAATTATACACACATACATATCTGTGCATATCTAATTATTTCTGAACCACTCAAAAGTAATCCGGGAACTTCCCTGGCAGTCCAGTGGTTAAGCCTCCACACTTCCAATCCCCAGTCAGGGAACTAAAATTCCACGTGCCACATAGCAGAAATAAATAAACAGAAATTAAAAATTACTTCTTTAAAAAAAGGAATCTGCAGACAGGATGTACCTTTACTCCTAAAAACTTTGGTGTGTATTGCCTAAAAATAAGAAATTCCCTTATATAACTATAGGACAAATTATAAAAATTAGGAAATTGACATGGTCATAGTTCTATTATCTAATCTACAGACCTTATTCAGAGTTCACTATTTTTTTCAATAATGTCCCTAATGGCAAAGGAAAATCCAGGATCCCAGATCACGTGTTATGTTCATTGCCTTTCTTTGTCTTTCATGACACTGATAGTTTTCCAGGGTACAGGCTGGGGATTTTGAAGAACGGCCCTCACTTTGAGTCTGTGTGATGTTTCCTTGCGATCTGAATTCAAGTTAAGCACTTTGGCCGGAAATACCACGGAAGGCATGCTTGCTTTCTGTGTGCCATACCCAATGCAGACGCTGTCGCTAGCTTCATTTCTTGTGATGTCAACTTTGATAGGTGATCTCTGCCAGATTTATCCACTGTAAAATTACTATTTTATCCTTTGTAATTGTAAGTATCTCATGGAGAGATACTTTTAGAGATTATGTTAATACATTATTATGCCTTAAACTTTCACCTGCTTCCTGTAGCATCCACTAATTATTTTTGCCTGAATCAGCTATTGTTTTGATGGTCCCAGCCTCTTTCTTAACAGATGTTTTGAATTTTGACTTTTGAGAAATGTCTTCCGTGGTAATGGATTTTATAATGAGTCTCATTAATGACACTACAGTATAAATCATCTTTATACAGTAAAAACTGAGTTCCTGTCTAGTGTCAGCTGGTTACAAAGACTTCATTTTGAGGAAGGTGAGAACAATGAACACTGGAAATGCAGTTTATTTGCCAGAAAAGGAATAAGAATTCAATTCCTCTTGAGTTTAAATTACAGCCATTTCACATCTGGTTTCAACACAATATTGCTAGTTCTTCCTTTTTTAAAAATTATACAAGTCATTTTTATTGTGGAAAATTTGAATGCTATAAAAAGCAGAAAATAGAAGGAAAAAAGACCCCCATGATCCTGAATTTAACACCACTAACCAACTTGGTATGTTCTTTGCATTCATGTTTTTCCCTTTTAAGACATATAGTCTATATCATTTTACATACTAATTTTTCAACAAAATATAAGCATTTCCAATGCTGTTAAGATTTTCTCATAAATAAATCTAAATGGATAACTCTGATAAACATCTAGGTGAATATATTTTTAATGTCATTTTGTTATGAAGAGCAATTATGGTCCTCAAACATAAAACGTGATCATAGGCAGTTTTCATGACACTGTTTCATGGCTCACATATCTCTGACAGCTAGAGGTGGAACCCATGACCTTCACACCATCCCAAGGCCTCACCTCTATAGGCAGCTCCCACCAAAGGCTGAGTATGCCCGAGTATGCCCATTCCTGGGAGAGGAAAGGTACTCTGATGGGTGATACTGAGAATCACACTGTACCTGTGAGGCTCCCTCAACCTTGCCTTCCAGACCACCCCCCCCACACACACCAGGCCCAGTCCCCCTGGCTCCTCCCACCTTGGCACCTGCTGCTCAGAGCACCCAGAGTAACACAGACACAAACTGTTTTGTTCTGTTTTGGTCCATGCAGAGTATATTTAAGATTCAGCTGAGTGACAATGTTATTTTGAAATCTATTACTTCAGTGAGATTAAAAAAAAAAAAAAAAAAAAAAAAGGCCAACAGCATTTGGGGAGTGAATTAACAGAGGCAAGTATAGAGGCATTTGCAATGTTCAAGCCCTTTCCTGAAGGGAAAAGGCTCACCATCACACTGTCAGAGTCAGGGCAGGCATGCCAGTCCTCATATGACAACAAATGACAAACAGCAGAAATCCTAGAGAGTTGGTGACATGAGCAAAGTTACAATAATAACAAAAACAGAACCAAGGTCAGTGCTTATTATAGCCTTTTAATTTTTATTCCAAACTCTTTCCACTTTAACTCCCATATTCCCTAAATCCACACAAACCATGCTATTTTTATTATTTATTATATGTATTATATATTTATTATATTTTTACAAAGAAAAATATGCCATTTAGTGGCATTTTGACTTTTCATATCAGCATCTAAGAATAACTTTAAAATGCAAAGCAGAGGTTTATTCTACTGGTAATCATTGAATCCTATGAGTATTCTGTATTTTTCAAAAATATTTATTTATTTTTTAGCTGGGCTAACCCTCAGTTGTAGTATGCAAACTCTTAGTTGTGGCATGTAGGATTGAACACAGGCCCCCAGCATTGGGAGCACAGAGTCTTAGCCACTGCACCACCAGAGGAGTCCTGTATGTTCTATACTGATCTCAGAGAAAATTGACAGAATTTTCTATTATTACGGGTGGCTTTTAACTAACCTTTTTGGTAGCATGAATGATTTCACATTAGTAAGAAAAAAAGTTCTTCACGCTGTAGAAATAATAATTTTATATTTGGAATATTTACCTATATTAACATATAGCTCTCAATTTCCAGTTTGAGCATTCTAGAATTCCCCATTAATGCATATTCCAAAATGTATTTATCTAGTCTCCTTTCAACAAGCATTTAGCTTGCTTTCTTTTCTTCTCTTTTGCTATTACAAGCAATGTCACTTTCTTACCTGCAAGTCATTATGCACATGCATGAGAGGTTCCCGAGAATATACACGGGTATAGGTTCATTTCGGAGAAGGCAATGGCAACCCACTCCAGTACTCTTGCCTGGTAAATCCCATGGATGGAGGAGCCTGGTGGGCTGCAGTCCATGGGGTCGCAAAGAGTCGGACACGACTGAAGCGACTTAGCAGCAGCAGCAGCATGGGTTTATTTGAACAGGAAGACTACTCCTCCCCACTTTGGCAGGTGGAGCCCTGGTACTCACTCACTAGAGGGGCAGACCAGTTTATTCTCCCATCGTCTGCATAGATTCCACATTCCTAGAAGTCTTGCCAAACTTGCTCTGTCAGCCTTTGTTTTTAATGGAATGGATGTGAAACGGCATATCATTGTAAGTTTAATTTCTCATATTACTGGTGCTTATGACTTATTTCCTATTTGTGACTCTGGGAACTAAAAATAGGCCCATCACCTCTTTGTGTACCTTGGTCATCCTTATTCCACTACCAGGCCCCAGACAAAGCTGTAGCTTCTCAGCAATTGACCTTCATTCTCCCTCATCCTCCTGCACTTCCACTAGAAGTATTTACCTGCCATCAACATAATCATGTTATTTGTTTGCTTAAATCATTAAGTCCGTCATTGCCTTAGAGTAAAATACAAATGTGCCAGTACTATAAACTCACCCTCCAAAGACTGGCCATACCTCTTTTTCCTTTCAGGATTATTCCAGCCACTCCTGCCCACATCCTGCTGTCCAGTGATTCCAGAAACACTTCTTATCCACGTACATTGTCACATGGTGCTGTCCCTAGCTCATAGATGCATGACTAATGTTTTACTGACCCATGTCACTGGTGTTGGGTCTGGTACATACTGGGTGACCCACACATGATATTTTACATTAAATAGGGCTCAGTCTTCTTTAGAACAGAAAACACTTCCATTCATTCATTTTGTGTGCCTTTTCTACATGCTAGGAATACAAAAGTGAATCAAACAGTGGGAACTCATTTTTTAAAAAAAATCATCATGGCACTTATATTCTAGAGTGAGAAGACAGTTAATGAACAAAACTGGAGTTATCTAGTGTTGTAGGAAGTGATGTGCACTCTGGGGAAGAAGTGAGCGTAGACATGAAATAGGGACTGTGGTAGCAGCAGGGGTAGGGGTGCTGTGATAGGGCTGAATCCTAGAAGGAGATAAATGGGAAGGAAGGAGAGAGGGAGACAGGCGACTGTCTAGGGGCCACACTTTCCAGGCAAAAGTCATGGCAAGAGCAAAAGCCCAGAGGAGGAAGCATGCCAGCTCGCTGCACTGGAGGAAAGCTGGAGCAGAGACTGGGGAGGAAGGTCGGAGACACAGGTGGAGACAGGAGGGAGGGAGGCCTTCAGGCAGCTCATGATCTGACTTGGCTCCTAAGAGACAGGAAGCCATGGAAGGGATTTGGGCAGAGAAGTTGTAATGGGCTCCCTCAGAGTGTGATGCTATGAACACCCTGAAGGTGACCAAGAGGAACAGGGACAAACTAGGAGACTTGGCAATAATTCCAGTGAGAAATATTGGTGGTTTGAACAGGATGGTGGTGAAAAGTTGCTGATTCTAGACATGCCTTGAAGAGAAGCCAAGTGTCAGCTGCTGGACTGGACATGCAATATGAATGCAAGAGATGGATGATTCCATTTTTTGACATGAGCAAACTGTAAGGGTGGATCTGCCATGAACTGAGATGGAGAAGGGTGTGGAGCAGGGTTTGAGAGGAAAAACAAGAATTCCATTTTGGACATTTTATCTTTGAAAATGATTATTAGACATCCAGGTAGACCAATAAAAACAAGTCTGATATTCAGGGGGAGGCATGAAATGGGAATAAAACTTTTCAAGTTAGCAGTATATAGGTGAAATGGAAAGTCCTAAGAAAAGATGGGATCACTGGGGTGGTGAGTGGAGATAAGGGAGGAAGCCAAGGCTAGAGCCCAAGGGCACCTCTATGAGTAGAGAGGAATGAGGAAGAATCTGCAAAGGAGACACAGAAGTCAAGGTGGCCATGAAGGTCTTTCCATGGCTATGGGAAGATAAAGTAAAGGTCACAAACCTCACACAGATCAGGTTTCCAGATTAATTTTATAAACTGAAGCAGCTGTGCAAGCTGCCCCCTACTGAAGTTGGCTTTTTGTAGAAGAAAAATAATTTCTCCAGATTCTAATTCAGAAATAGCAGCAGCAAAAAAGAAAAAAAAAAGTTATTAAAAGATTTGACCCCAGAAACTGCCAAGTTGTTTCAGTCGTGTCCAACTCTGTGTGACCCCATAGACGACAGCCCACCAGGCTCCTCTGTCCCTGGGATTCTCTAGGCAAGAATACTGGAATGGGTTGCCATTTCCTTCTTCAATGCATGAAAGTGAAAAGTGAAAGGGAAGTCTCTCGGTCATGTCCGACTATTCACCACCCCATGGACTGTAGTCCACCAGGCTCCTCCGTCCATGGGATTCTCCAGGCAAGAGTCCTGGAGTGGGGTGCCATTGCCTTCTCCATGACCCCAGAAAGAGGCACTGTAATTTTCTTGTGCTGGTCTTCAAACCACTTCAACCATCTTCCTCAAAGTCCACTTTAGGAAAATAGCTGATTTTATACTAAACATGCCTCCAGTGCAAACACTCTTACACAAAGCACCATCCAGACATAAATGTACCATAATTTTATAAGACGTGTGAGATAAAGAGATGGAATCGGACTTTATCAGAAAGAAAGGTGAGTTGGTTCACAATGGTGGCATCTGATTTCTGATAGGAACAGCATAAAGAGACAAAGTAGGGGATTAAATAGCTAATTTCACTAGGGGATAGTAGCAGAAAAAATATGGGAGACCCCAGTAAGTTAACGATCACTCAAGAAAGCAGGTTTGCTTAACCACAAAACCAAGCAGGCTTGCTTGGCAACAAAACCATGCAGCAGAAGCATGCGACATGGCCCAGAACAATGAAACAGTGGTGGCATGAGACCCACATCCTGCCCAGTGAGCTCAGCAGGTTAATGATCTCTAGGACATGCTCTCTGCACACAAAAATACTTTATAGAAAGGGGCTCACTGTACAGAGAACCGAAACAACATTCACAGTCCTGGCTTGACCGTGTAGAGACAAGAAAACTTCTCCGCCCAACCTGGAGGAGGAACTGAGGATGGAAGCATGATGTCTATTCAAGAATTTTTCCTCTGATTATAAAAACGTAGCCCATTAAGTACATGGCATAGCACCCTCTTGTTCTACTGCTTATAAGCCTCATAAGCGTCCTATTCTAATCCATCACTTACCACTGCCTCTCACTAAATTCTTTCTGTGCTAAAGGATAAAGGATCAGAACTCTTCAGAGTCCTCTGAAGCACCATCGGAGTCCCCTGAAATGCCACCTAACAGTTTCATTCCCAGAGCAAAAAAAAAACCAGACTGTCCAAACGGATCAGGACTGCTTCCTCCTAACTTACAGTACTCTACCCTACTGGTTTTCCTGGGGAACTGTGAAAAATACTGAATTTCCCACAGACTTAAAAGGCAGACCCTGATTCTGTTAAGTATGGGTAAGGCCTGAGACTCCACATTACTATAACCTCCCAGATGAGGACACGATCTGGTCCAAGGATCACATGTCAAACAGCAAGCATCTATACTCTATAATCATCTCTACAAAAGTTATTTGACATCACCATGTATGATAATAAAATGCAGTCAACTAGACTATTAAAAGATAGTTCTCCAGACATTGCATGTAGCAAATATTTACTGAACATTTATTATGCATGAGGCTTGACATGAGCGGCTTCAAGAGACACAGAGACACAGTTAGGAAGGACCAATAGACTTCCACTCAGGTATTTTCTTTGATTGACCTGTATATACATCATTTTTGAGCTACAGAGATCAAAATATAAAACGACCTGAATACTCAGCACCAGAAAACAAAGACTCTCCCTAATCCTCTAATGTGGTACCAGGTACCATCTCAGACCTTGTTCTATGTGTTTCTTCTTTGGGCTGGTTCTGATTTACATCCTTTGCAGTGATAAAACTGCAGTTTTAAAGATAGCACTTTCCTGTGTTCTGAGTCATTCTGGAGAATTACTGAACTGGAAGGTAATAAGAACTCCTTAATCCTCTAATGTGGTACCAGGTACCATCTCAGACCTTGTTCTATGTGTTTCTTCTTTGGGCTGGTTCTGATTTACATCCTTTGCAGTGATAAAATTGCAGTTTTAAAGATAGCACTTTCCTGTGTTCTGAGTCATTCTGGAGAATTACTGAACTGGAAGGTAATAAGAACTCCGGAATTTGTAGCCAGTTGGTCAGAAGAGTAAGTGACCTTGGGGCCCCAGAAGTCGCTTGTGGGGCTTGTGGTAGTGACGTATGGAGGCCTTAGCCTCTGAAGTGTGGCCCAGTGCCAGGTAGTTGGCACCCGAGTCTGCCTCAGTTTCCTGAGCAGCACTGCCCTGGATGGCTGCCTGACTGACTGATGCTGTATCAGTGTCCTCTGCCCAGAAGAAGCTTTCCCTCTACATCTCCCAACCCTCCTGGGGATTTGCTCCTAACTAATGAAGATGACATTTTCTTCACCTTTAACTTTGCTCATCAAGACTTCAACGGTCCATCAGGAAGATGCCCACGGATATAGATACAGACCACGTTCAGGCTTGCCATGCCTCCCAGGACACTGAGATGTGTGCAGTGTGTCACAGGTGCAAGCAGCCAGGCTTTCATCTGAGCCCAGCCACAACCCCTTCTCACCTCCTCTTTCTCCACTCCAACATGTCAGTTCCCAGGTGCTTCTAGGATAAGGCCATCCACCCAGGCATGCTATACTGAATCTCTGTCATTTTCAAATCCATGATACATCTTATGCTCTTGTTGCCAAAATAACCTGAGCTCTAGAGAAGTTAAAAGCAAGTTCTCAAGGTGACCCAGCACTGCTGCATGAAAGAACAAGGACCTCCTGACTTCTCTCACTGTTCTCTCAGATCATGTTGCTGCTCAGAAACAAGAATTGAATCACAATCTAAAATAAGTTGAATGGTCCAGCATTGTGGTATTGATTTTTAAAGTTAAAAAACAAGATGAACTATCAGTTTTCACCTACAAAATTCTGTTCTAAAAGCTTCACAATCCTTTTTGACATGGACTTTGTTGGGCCATTTTCATGGGCCTTTTCCAAAGGGGAGGATAAAACTGCTTCTAGGACTTTGTTGTGCTCTGCCCCTCTGCCTCTTGACCACCACACATGCCTCCCTGCCTTTCCTTCCAGCTCAGACTTTCCTCTTCTGGAAACTTCTTCTCTCTCTAGCTTCACAAGAGCAAGTACTATAATCCAGGCTTGCCCTAGATAACAGCACTCCTGGGCCAATGCAGAGATGAATGTGGCAACTACTGGAGCTAATTGGCTAGACAGTGACCAACAAGATATCCTTTCCTGCTGATTCCAAGACACGTAAGTGGTAGATGTTATTTCCATGAGATCACCCAAACCTCAGGCCATGCAAAGACATGGACAAGTAAAGGAATACAGTCCGGAAAGAAAACTGGAGAGAAACCTAAGCCCCTCTCGATTTTGCAAGTGAATCTGTCTGTTGTATCATTTTACAAGACTGCTTCTTCTCTACTTTTGTCATCATTTAAATAGGTTCTCTTCCTTGCAAGCCATGATTCTAGAGGGAATAAGACATACCTTCCTCTCTAGGACACTGAGATTCACCCACAAATGGACAGAAGCTGCAATAGATCTAATTTGATATAGACATTCAACCATAATCCAATGCCCACCCTATTTAACAGAACTCATGCATTTTAAACTAGGAAGAAACATGTTTCTTATTTCTTATCTGCATTCCCAGGGGAGGGACTTCATTTAGCTGTAGCCAAGAATAAATTTCACAAATCTGAGACTCAACTATAATTTATAGTACTGGATTCAGGATCAGAATTCAGGCATAAATTGTCTATGAAGCAAAATATGGAGAAAAGATAAAAGAGAGTCTCAAATTTCTCTAGTAAGATTTTAAAGTTTCATTTTATTAGATCAGAGGCCAGTTTGGTAGTATAATTGGTAATAAGCTGTTGTCATTAAACATGTGTGTGGTCTAGGGGTGGGACGTAAGACAGTGTAATCAGAGCAGGCCTGTTTAAAAGGTGCCACAATGGACTCTGATTCCACTTATGATTAGATCTTGAGTAGTATTCCCTTGAGAACTAGTCCAAGGGTCTTTTAGTCCAGGAATGCTTTAAGGATGTGACAAGTGTGTAACGTTTGTCACTCTGCTAAAGGCACGCAGGATGTGTGCCGAGACCTTGGCCTCTGGGCTGACCGAACATCTGGAGAGCAGTATCAGGCAATGTCTTCAGCTTATTATGGCCCAGGAAACAGAAAAAGGCAACCGTGCTGATGACTAGGCTGGAGGGGCTGCTTGCTGACATAGCAGAGCTCTTTCAGGTAAAATCTGTTTCATCTCACCATACTCAAATTTCATCTCATAAAACCAAGGTCGCACAGAGTGACAGATTCATCCACACATCTTATGAGTCTGCTCTCTGACTCAGAGGGCCTGAGTCTACTCCCATAAAACACTGGGAAAGCATTTCTCCTTCATGGGGGCCAGGCATTTCAAAGAAACTACAGTGGTTTCTTCCTGACCCCTTCCTGTGCGTGAATCTCCCATACCATCCCTACAAGTCCTCTTGAGTCAGCAAAGACCAGCAAGATAAAGAGGAAAGCTTTCAAGAGCATGATAATCAAAGAGGAGATTTTATTTTCCAATATCTGTGGACCATTTACAAAAAGTATTATACAAG
This sequence comes from Oreotragus oreotragus, assembly GCA_006410675.1. Lineage (NCBI taxonomy): Eukaryota > Metazoa > Chordata > Mammalia > Artiodactyla > Bovidae > Oreotragus > Oreotragus oreotragus. The sequence goes on along the minus strand of SJYX01007878.1, from coordinate 188,790 downwards.
GATCATAAACAAACACTGGATAAATTACAAAATTTAGCACAAAGATGGATGACATTTTCTGACCACAAAGAAACTACACTGCATGCTTAGTCACATCAGTCATGTCCGACTCTCTGCGACCCCATGGACCCCCTGCCAGGCTCCTCTGTCCATGGGATGCTCCAGGCAAGAATACTGGAGTGGGTTACCATTTCCTTCTCCAGTGATAAAGTATGAAGTGAGTGAAGTGAAGTCGCTCAGTAGTGTCCGACTCTTTGCGACCCCATGGACTAGCCTACCAGGTTCCTCCATCCATGGAATTTTCCAGGCAAGAGTACTGGAGTGGGTTGCCTTCTCCTTCTCCAGAAACTACACTAGATATTAATACTCTAAATTTGAATTTTAAGAATAACTCAACCAATTTAAAACTAAGGACCCAAATAGCTTTTTGGTGAGAAAGTAATTTTAAATTACAGTTACAGACTTTAGGAATTAATGACAATGAAAAGGAACACAAACAGAATTGTTTTCAAGAGGAGAATCTGTAGCATGAATAGAATTGCCAGTCAGCCAGCACTCACTGGTTCTGCCATCTGACTGTTAAGATATGAGAACATTTTTGAGTGGATTGGTGAATAGCACCACTGCCCTGAGATTACCAATCCTCCAATTCTGGTTGGTCTATTCCTATACAGGACTGGTAATTAAATACTGCATAGTTTAATTATTTTTGTGATTAAAAAAAAAAGTAAACCAATGAACTGAGCATTCAATCCTCACATTTTTAAAAATTAGGGGCAAAAAAAAAAAAAGGGAGCAAAGTCAACCCAAAGAGAGCAGGAAGAATGCGTTGAGGAGGACCACCAATGTAAGGGATATTCTGTTTGCTTCTCTGGTCCCATCTCCTCTTCCTGACCCAGGGGAGGCACTAATGTTCTCTTTCACCTTCTGTGATCCAGTCGAGTTTAGCCAGCTGTGAGCACAGCAGAAGCAGAAGGAAGGGAGAAGTGAGAGGCTAAAGGGTGTCCCTAAGGCCCCTCACTGTTTGAGGCCCCAGACCCCTCAGGAGACCCTCTCTACTGGGCTTTGAATTCATAAATGCTTCTCCTTCCAGATTAGCTCCCATGCTCAACCAGCCACGGAGTGGTTTTCTTCAGTCCCTTTACTAAACTCTCCTCAAACTAACCACTTTGAGTTTGTCATCATTTCCTGATGGGACTCTGATGATGCACCAACGAAAATAACAGAATAATACAAAGGAAAATGTAGGGAGGAAAATTAAACAGCCCAACTCCAAGTTGGTTTAGTGTTCTGAATATACATTATTCAGGAAATATACTTGAATATATTATTTCAGGAATATGTTATTTATTTATGATATCTAGACTTTTAAATAGCTTTCTNAAGCTCCAGTACTTTGGCCACCTGGTGCGAAGAACTGACTCATTTGAAAAGACCCTGATGCTGGGAGGGATGGGGGGCAGGAGGAGAAGGGGACGACAGAGGATGAGATGGCTGGATGGCATCACTAACTCGATGGACGTGAGTCTGAGTGAACTCCGGGAGTTGGTGATGGACAGGGAGGCCTGGCGTGCTGCGATTCATGGGGTTGCAAAGAGTCGGACACGACTGAGCGACTGAACTGAACTGAATATTCCATTATGTTTACATACCACAACTTCTTTATCCATTCATCTTTTGATGGACATCTAGGTTGATTCCATGGTCTAGCTATTGTAAATAATGCTACAATGAATATTAGGGTATATGTGTCTTTTTCAATTTTGGTTTCTCAGGGTAAATGCCTAGGAGTGGGATTGCTGGGTCATATGGTGGGTTTATTCTTAGTTTTTAAAGGAATCTCCATACCATCTTTCATAGTGGCTGTATCAATTTACATTCCCACCAACAGTGCAAGAGCATTCCCTTTTCTCCACACCCTCTCCAGCATTTATTGTTTATAGACTTTTTGATGATGGCCATTCTGACTAGTGTGAGGTGATATGTCATTGTAGTTTTGATTTGCATTTCCCTAATAATGAGCGATATTGAGCATCTTTTCATGTATTTGTTAGCCATCTGTATGTCTACTTTGGAAAAATGTCTGTTTAGGTCTCTTTCCCACTTTTTGATTGGGTTGTTTGTTTTTCTGGTATTGAGTTGTATGAGCTGCTTGTATATTTTGGAAATTAAATCCTTTGTCAGTTGTTTCATTTGCTATTATTTTCTCCCATTCTGAGGGTTGTCTTTCCATATTGCTTATAGCTTCCTTTGCTGTGCAAAAGTTTTTAAATTTAATCAGGTCCCACTTGTTTACTTTGGGTTTTATTTCTGTTACTCTAGGAGGTGAGTCATAGAGGATCTTGCTTTGATTTATGTCGAGTGTTCTGCCTATGTTTTCCTCTAAGAGTTTTATGGTCTCTGTTCTTACATTAATGTCTTTAATCCATTTTGAGTTCATCTTTGTGTGTGGTGTTAGGAAGTGTTCTAATTTCATTCTTTTACATGTAGCTGTCCAGTTTTCTCAGCACCATTTATTGAAGAGGCTGCCTTTGCTCCATTGTATATTCTTGCCTCCTTTGTCAAAAATAAAGTACCCACAAGTGCATGGGTTTATTTCTGGGCTTTCTATCTTGTTCCATTGGTCTATGTTTCTGTTTTTGTGCCAGTACCATACTACCTTGATGATTATGGCTTTGTAGTATAATCTGAAGTCAGGAAGGCTGATTCCTCCAACTCCATTCTTCTTTCTCAAGATTGTTTTGGCTATTCGGGGTTTTTGTGTTTCCAAATGAATTGTGGATTTTTTTTATTCTAGTTCTGTGAAAAATGCCATTGGTAATTTGATAGGGATCACATTAAATCTGTACATTGCATTTGGTAGTATAGTTGTTTTCACAATATTAATTCTTCCAACCCAGGAACATGGAATATCTCTCCGCCTGTTTACGTCATCTTTGATTTCTTTCACTAGTGTCTTATAGTTGTCTGTGTACAGTTCTTTTGTCTCCTCAGGTAAGTTTATTCCTAGATATTTAATTCTTTTTGTTGCAATGGTGAATGGGATTGATTCCTTAATTTCTCTTTCTGATTTTTCATTGTTAGTATATAGAAATGCAAGTGATTTCTGTGTATTGATTTTATATCCTGCAACTTCACACTAAATTCACTGATTAGCTCTAGTAATTTTTTGATACTATCTTTAGGGTTTTCTATATACAGTATCATGTCATCTTCCAACAAGGAGGGCTTAACTTCTTTTCTGATCTGTATTCCTTTTCTTTCTTTTTCTTCTCTGATTGCTTTAGCTAGGACTTCCAGAACTATGTTGAATAATAGTGGTGAGAGTGGACACCCTTGTCTTGTTCCTGATCTTAGGGGGAATGCTTTCAGGTTTTCACCATTGAGAATAATGTTTGCTATAGACTTATAATATATGGCCTTTACTATGTTGAGGTAGGTTCCTTCTATGCCCATTTTTTGAAGAGTTTTCATCATAAATGGGCGCTAAATTTTGTCAAAGGCTTTTTCTGCATCTATTGAGATAATCATGTGATTTTTATCTTTCAAATATGGTTATCACATTGATTGATTTGTGTATATTGAAGGATCCTTGCATCCTTGGAATAAACCCAGCTGGACCATGGTGTATGAAATTTTTGAAGTGTTCCTAAATTCTGTTTGCTAAAATTTTGTTGAGGACTTTCACATCTATGTTCATCAGTGATACTGGACTATAGTTTTCTTTTTTTGTCTTGTCTTTGGTTTTGGTATCAGGGTGATAGTGGCCTCATAGAATGAGCTTGGAAGTGTTCCTTCCTCTCCAATTTTTTGAAAGAGTTTTAGAAGGATAGGCATTAGCTCTTCTCTAAATGTTTGATAGAATTCTCCTGTGAAGCCATCTGGTCCTGGGCTTTTGTTTCTTAGGGAGATTTTTGATCACAGCTTAAATTTCAGTGTTTGTATTTGGGTTGTTCATAATTGAACTTTTCTAAGAATCTGTCCATTTCTTCCAGGTTATCCATTTTATTGCAATACAGTTGTTCATAATCATCTCTTATAATCCTTTGTATTTCTAATAGTCTTTTTTCATTTCTAATTTTATTGATTTGATTCATCTCTCTTTTTTTCTTGATGAGGCTGGCTAAAGCTTTGTCAATTTTGTTTATCTTCTCAAAGAACCAGCTAAAACTAAAAGTTTTATTAATCTTTACTATTGTTTCTTTCATTTCTTTTTCATTTATCTCTGCTCAGATCGCTGATTTTTATTTCTTTCCTTCTACTAATTTTGGGGTTTTTTTGTTCATCTTTTTCCAGTTGTTTTAGGTGTAAAGTTAGGTTGTCTATTCGATGTTTTTCTTGAGGTGGGATTGTATTGCTATGGACTTCCCTCTTAGAACTGCTTTCAGTGCCTCCCATAGGTTTTGTGTTGTCATGTTTTCATTGTCATTTGTTCCTAGGAATTTTTTTATTTCCCTTTTCATTTCTTCAGTAACTTGTTGGTTATTTAGAAACATGATGTTTAATCTCCATGTGTTTGTGTTCCTTACAGTTTCTTTCTTGTAACTGATATCTAGTCTCATAGCGTTGTGGTCAGAGAAGATGCTTGGTATGATTCCAATTTTCTTAAATTTACTGAGGTTTGATTTGTGACCCAAAATGTGCTCTATCCTAAAGAATGTTCCATGTGCTCTTGAGAAGAAGGTGTATCCTTCTGAATTTGGATAGAATGTCCTGAAGATATCAATGAGATTTATCTCATCTAATGTATCATTTAAGACTTGTATTTCTTTATTAATTTTCTATTTTGATGATCTGTCCATTGGTGTGAGTGGGGTTTTAAAGTCTATTATTGTGTTCCTGTCAATTTCTCCTTTTATGTCTATGATGGTGACTGCAGCCATGAAATAAAAAGGCACTTACTCCTTGGAAGAAAAGTTATGACCAAACTAGAGAGCATATTAAAAAGCAAAGACAGTACTTTGCCAGCAAAGTACTGGTCAGGTCCTCCTGTCTCCTCTCAGCAGGTGTTCTGCATGCACGTCTGTCTGAAGGTGTATTCTTGATGTATCCATGGAGAGAGATGTACTCCACATCCACCTGCTCCTCCACCATCTTGTTCTCTTACATGGTAGATTTTTAAGTCAAGTAATAGTTTACATTTGACATTTCTATTTGGGCTGGATTGGTCTTCCTCTCCCTTACCTTTTTTTACTTAAGCTAAAAAAATCTCTATTCATCTTTGAAAAAAGAGCTCAAGCATGACCTGTTCCTGGAAGTCTTTCTTTCTCTTGCTAACATAAGAACTGGCCACTCTCTCCTTAGTTCCCCCATGCAAGCAAGCATAGATTCTCATCATGAAGCCTACTCTACTTCTTTGCACTCATACCACCTCTCTCTCTACTTGAATGTAAAGTGTTTAAAGCAATTCTGTGGCATGTGGTAGTGACAGAATTAATGATTGCTGAATGAATGGGCAAAGCTGGGGGTTTTACCACAGACTGAAAACATAGGTGGGGATTCCAGTAGTACCTATTACCCCATCTAGTCAAAGAAGAACTAAATAAATGAGTCGTCCTGTTTTCTTCTAGGCTGAAATTTTGGACAGTTTTTGTATATCTTAGCACTGGAACGTGCATACCATATGCTAAGTCACTTCTGTCATATCTGACTCTGTGCTACCCTATGGACTATAGCCCCCCAGGCTCCTCTGTCCATGGGATTCTCCAGGCAAGAATATTGGAGTGGGTTGCCATGCCCTCCTCCAGGAGATCTTTCCACCCAGGGACCAAATCCATGTCTTACATCTCCTGCATCTGCAGGCAGGCAGGTTCTTTACCACTAGGGCCACCTGGGAAGCCCTGGTGGTACAGTGCTTGGGGATATTGCAAGATAAGGTAGCAAAGAACTGAATAAGGGTAGCCTGGGCAAGGAGTCAGTTCAGTTCAGTTGCTCAGTCATGTCTGACTCTTTGCAGCCCCACGGACTGCAGCACGCCAGGCTTCTGTGTCCGTCACCAACTCCTGGATTCTACTCAAACACATGTCCATTGAGTCGGTGATGCTATCCAATCATCTCATCCTCTGTTGTCCCCTTCTCCTCCCACCTTCAATCTTTCCCAGGATCAGGGTCTATTCAAATGAGTCAGCTCTTCCCATCAGGTGGTCAAAGTACTGGAGTTTCAGCTTCAACATCAGTCCTTCCAGTGAATATTCAGGACTGATTTCCTTTAGGATAGACTGGTTGGATCTCCTTGCAGTCCAAGGGACTCTCAAGAGTCTTTTCCAACACCACAGCTCAAAAGCATCAGTTTTTGGGTGCTCAGCTTTCTTTGTAGTCCAATTCTCACATCTATACATGACTACTGAAAAAAACCATAGCCTTGACTAAATGGACCTTTGTTGGCAAAGTAATGTCTCTGATTTGTAATATGCCGTCTAGGCTGGTCATAAATTTCCTTCCAAGGAGTAAGCATCTTTTAATTTCATGGCTGCAATCACCATCTGCAGTGATTTTGGAGCCCCCCAAAATAAAGTCTGACACTGTTTCCCCATCTATTTGCCATGAAGTGATGGGACCAGATGCCATGATCTTAGTTTTCTGAATGTTGAGTTTTAAGACAGCTTTTTCTCTCTTCTCTTTCACTTTCATCAAGAGGCTCTTTAGTTTTCTTCACTTTCTGCCATAAGGATGACATCATCTGCATATCTGAGGTTATCAATATTTCTCCCAGCAATCTTGAATCCAGCCTGTGCTTCATCCAGTCCAGCATTTCTCATGATGTTATAATTGCATATAACTTAAATAAGCAGGGTGACAATAGATGGCTTTGATGTACTCCTTTTCCTGTTTGGAACCAGTCTGTGGTTCCATGTNTTAATTTCATGGCTGCAGTCACCATCTGCAGTGATTTTGGAGCCCCCCAAAATAAAGTCTGTCACTGTTTCCACTGTTTCCCCATCTATTTCCCATGAAGTGATGGGACCAGATCTTAGTTTTCTGAATGTTGAGTTTTAAACCAACTTTTTCACTCTCCTCTTTAACTTTCATCAAGAGGCTCTTTAGTTTTTCTTTGCTTTCTGCCACAGTGTGGTGTCATCTGCATATCTGAGGTTATTGATATTTCTCCCTGCAGTCTTGATTCCAGCTTGTGCTTCATCCAGCCCAGCATTTCTCATGATGTACTCTGCATATAAGTTAAATAATCAGGGTGACAATATGCAGCCCTGATGTGCTCCTTTCCCTATTTCAAACCAGTTTGTTGTTCCATGTCCAGTTCTAACTGTTGCTTCTTGACCTGGATACAGATTTCTCAGGAGGCAGATAAGGTGGTCCAGTATTCCCATCTCTTGAAGAATTTTCCACAGCTTGTTGTGCACACAGTCCAAGGCTTTGGCGTGGTCAATAAAGCAGCAGCAGATGTTTTTCTGGAGCTCTCTTGCTTTTTTGATGATCCAACAGATGTTGGCAGTTTGATCTCTGGTTCCTCTGCCTTTTCTAAATCCAGCTTGAACTTCTGGAGCCTCACAGTTCATGTACTGTTGAAGCCTGGCTTGGAGAATTTTGAGCATTACTTTGCCAGTGTGTGAGATGAGTGCAATTGTGAGGTAGTTTGAGCATTGTGCAGCATTGCCCTTCTTTGGGATTGCAATGAAAACTGACCTCTTCCAGTTCTATGGCCACTGTTTAGTTTTCCAAATGTGCTGGCATATTGAGTGTAGCACTTTCATAGCATCATCTTTAAGGATTTGAAATAGCTCAACTGGAATTCCATCACCTCCACTAGCTTTGTTTATCGTGATGCTTCCTAAGGCCCACTTGACTTTGCACTCCAGGATGTCTGGCTCTAGATGAGTGATCACACCATTGTGATTATCTGGGTCATGAAGATCATTTTTGTATAGTTCTTCTGTGTATTCTTGCCACCTCTTCTTAATATCTTCTCTTCTGTTAGGTCCATACCATTTCTGTCCTTTATTGTGCCCATCTTTGCCTAAAATGGTCCCTTGGTATCTCTAATTTTGTTGAGGCAATCTCTAGTCTTTCCCATTCTATTGTTTTCCTCTATTTCTTTGCATTGATCACTGAGAAAAGCTTTCTTATCTCTCCCTGCTTTTCTTTGGAACTCTGCATTCAAATGGGTATATCTTTCTTTTTCTCCTTTGCCTTTAGCTTCTCTTCTTTTCTCAGCTATTTGTAAGGTCTCCTCAGACAACCACTTTGCCTTTTTGCATTTCTTTTTCTTGGGGATGGTCTTGATCACTGCCTCTGGTAGAATGTCACGAACCTCTGTCCATAGTTCTTCAGGCACTCTGTCTATCAGATCTAATCCCGTGAGTCTATTTGTCACTTCCACTGTATAATCATAAGGGATTTGATTTAGATCATGCCTGAATGGTCTAGTGATTTTCCCTACTTCCTTCAATTTAAGTCTGAATTTGGCAATAAGGTGTTCATGATCTGAGCCACAGTCAGCTCCCAGTCTTGTTTTTGCTGACTGTATAGAGCTTTTTCATCTTTGGCTGCAAAGAATATCATCAGTCTGATTTTCGTATTGACCATCTGGTGATGTCCATGTGTAGAGTCTTCTCTCGTGTTGTTGGAAGAGGGTGTTTGCTCTGAGCAGTGCATCCTCTTGGCAAAACTCTATTAGCCTTTGTCCTGCTTCATTCTGTACTCCAAGGCCAAATTTGCCTGTTACTTCAGATTTCAAGTTACCAACGGTTTAAAACCAGGCTCCCCAAATTCCTGAAAAAGTAGCAATTATTTCTTGTGAACCACTGTCTGAGCAACCCATTGCCCTTCCATGTGGCAATACCACCTCTAGGAAAGTAAACTGAAAATTCACATCCAGAATATGAAAACACAGATGCATGAGGGTATCCACTGAAGTCTTACTATAACTACAAAACACTGAAAACCATCTCAATGATCATGCATAGGATGTTGCTGAATAAACTTTATACAGTACACACCTTAATAGGCACCTTCACTTTCCCTAAAGGGTCCTACACTCTATTCCACTTTGGTTGACTGCTCCTCACCTTTTTCTAGTTCCAGGTCAGTTATCAGTGACTCTGGGAAGTTTTCAGTTACATACTGGCTGAGATATGTGCTATATATTTATCATGTTTATCATTACACTAACATAACCATGTGAGAGTTATTTCCATGTGGGCTTTATTATAGATCTTTTTCTTTGTTTAAACATTCTGATCACATAACCACTAACTGTATCATTAAAAACTATGTAAATCATTCCAGGGTCACAAGGATGTTTCAATATATGCAAATCAATCAATGTAATACACCACTTCAAAAAAAGACAAAACCACATGATCATCTCAATAGATGCAGTAAAAGCACTCGATAAAATTCACCATCCATTTCTTTACACTAACAATGAAATATGAGAAAGGGAATGTAAATAAACAATCCCTTTTAAAATGGCATCAAAAATACTAAGGAATAAACCTTAACAGAACTATAGAACATTAATAAAGAAATTGAAGATGATGAAAATAAATGGAAAGCTATCTCATGTTCTTGAACTGGAAGAATGATTATTGTTAAAAATGGCCATACTACACAAAGCAATTTACGGATTTAATGAGATCCCATGACATTTTTCACAAAGCTAGAACAAATAATCCTAAAATTTATATGGAACTGTAAGAGACCCAGAATTGTCAAAGCAATCCTTAGAAAGAAGAACATAGTGGATGGCAGACTTCAGACAAGCTACAGTACTACAAAGCTACAGTAATCAAAACAGCATGGAATTGGCACAAAACACGTATAGATCAATGAAACAGAATAGAGAGTGTAGAAATAAATCCACACATCTATGGACAATTAAACTTTGCAAAGGAGGCAAGAATATACAATGGAAAAAAGACAGTCTTCAGCAAGTGTTGTCAGAAAATTTGGATAGCCACATGTACATCAAAGAAGTTCGAACACACCCTAACGCCATATATAAAATAAACTCAAAATGGCTTAAATACTTAAATATAAGGCATGACACCATAAAACTCTGAGAAGAGAACACAGGCAAAACATTCTCTGACACAAATCATACTAATGTTTTAAGTCAGTCTCCCAAAGCAATAGAAATAAAAGCAAAAATGAATAAATGGGACCTAATCAAACTTACAAGCTTCTGTACATCAAAGGAAACCATAAACAAAAAGACAACAAAAATATTCAGAGAAAATATTTCAAATGAGGAGATCTACAAAGGCTTAATTTCCAAAATACGCAAACAGCTCACGTGACTCAATAACAAAAAAACACAAAGCCATCCAATCAAAAGATGGGCAGACGACCCGAACAGACATTTCTCCATAAAATACATACAGATGGCCAATAGGCACATGAAAACATACTCAACGTCACTGATTATTAGAGAAATGCGAGTCAAAAATACAATGAGCTACCACCTCACGCCAGCCTAAACGGCCATCATTAACAAGGTTGCAAATAATCAATGCAGGAGAGGGTATGGAGTAAAGGGAATCCTCTTACACTGTTGGGAATGTTAATTGGTGCAGCCATTATGGAAAACAGTATGAAGATTCCTCAAAAACCTAAAAATAAAGTTGCCATATGATCCAGCACTCCCACTTCTGGGCACCCACCCAGACAAAACCTGAATTCAGAAAGACACATGCACCCCTATGTTCACAGCAGCACTTATTTACAACAGCCAACACAGAAGCATCCTAAATGTCCAACAACAGATGAATGGATGAAGAAGATGGGGTGTATATAAATATACAATGGAATATTACTTAGCCATAGAAGAGAATGAAAGCAACACGAAAGGACCTAGAGATGATCATATTAAGCACAGTAAGTCAGAGAGAGAGAGACAAATGCCATATGATATCACTTAAATGTGGAATCTGAAATTTGACACAAAGGAACTTACCAATGAACTCATGGACTTACAGAACAGACTTGGGGTTGGCAAGGTGTAAGGGTGGGGAAGAATTAGGAGTCTGGGATTAGCAGATGCAAACTAGTATAATTAGGATGGATAAACAACAAGGTCTTACTGTATAGCACAGGAAACTATATCCAATATCCTGTGATAAGCCATAATGGAGAGAATGTGAAAAACAATATAAATATGCGTGACTGAGTTGCTTTGCTGTATAGCAGAAGTTAACACAAATTAGGCCTTGGCCTTACAAAAAGATGGCAGAGTAGAAGGATGTGTACTAATCTTCTCCTTCAAGAACACCAAGATCATCACTAGCTGTTGAACAACCACCGATAGGAGAATCTTGTTCTCCCATCTTCATTTTGGTAGGATCTATCTGCCAAAAGAAGATGACCTGCATTCAAAGGCAAAGGAGGAGCCCCAACAAGATGGTAGGAGGGGCAAAATCACATTTAGAATCAAACCTCAGACCTCCCAGAGATGCTCAGAGGGTGCAAACAAAATCTTGTGTGCACCAGGACCCAGGGAAAGAAACTGAGTCAGATGTGCCTTTGAGTGTTTGAGTCTTTCCTGAGGAGGCACAGGTCAGCAGTGATCTGCTGTGGGGACAGGGGCTCTGGCTGAAGCAGACCTGGGAGGTGCAGCACATGGCATAAGTCCTCTTGGAGGAGGTCGCCATTAGTGCCACTGTAGAGCCACCAAGCAGACAACCCAAAAGCTGGAGAACACTTACACCAAAAATGTTCTCCCCCGTTGTCAAAGTTTCAGGGCCCACAACAGGTTTCCCAACCTGGAGATCCAGCAAAAGGACTTAGAACTCCCAGGGAAACAGGCTCTTGGAGGGCACAACAAACACCCAGGAGAAAGGGGCAGTGACAACACAAGAGGCTGACCCAGTCTTGCCTGTGCGTGTCCAGGAGCCTCCGGCAGAGGTGTGGGTTGACAGCGGCTTGCTACAGGGTCAGGGGCACTGACTACAACAGTCCTGGGAACTGCAATGTGCTGGCATAAGGACTTTTGAAGGGGGTCACCATTACTGCCACTACCCCTACCATAGTTTGGCCTCAGGTCAAACTACAGGGAGGGAACACAGCTCCACCCACCAGCAGAAAACTGGATTAAAGATTTACTGAGCATAGCTCGCCCACCAGAGCAGAGCAAGACCCAGTTTGACCCATAGCTAGTCTCTCCCACTTGGATGCAATCTCAAAAATAACAGAATGATCTCTGTCACTTCCAAGATAAACCATTCAATATCACAGTAATTCAAGTTGATGCCCTGACCAGTAATGCTGAAGAAGCTGAAATTGAGTGATTCTATGAAGACCTACAAGACCTTCTAGAACTAACACCCAAAAAAGATGTCCTTTTCATTATCGGGGACNCCATAGCTAGTCTCTCCCACTTGGATGCAATCTCAAAAATAACAGAATGATCTCTGTCACTTCCAAGATAAACCATTCAATATCACAGTAATTCAAGTTGATGCCCTGACCAGTAATGCTGAAGAAGCTGAAATTGAGTGATTCTATGAAGACCTACAAGACCTTCTAGAACTAACACCCAAAAAAGATGTCCTTTTCATTATCGGGGACTGGAATACAAAAGTAGGAAGTCAAGAGGTACCAGGAGTAACAAGCAAATTTGGCCTTAGAGTATAAAACAAAGCAGGGCAAAGGCCAACAGAGTTTTGCCAAAAGAACTCACTGGTTATAGCAAACACCCTCTTGCAAAAACACAAGAGAAAACTCTACATATGGACATTATCAGATGGTCAACACCAAAATCAGATTGATTATGTTCTTTGCAGCTAAAGTTAGAGAAGTTGAAAAACAGTTAGCAAAAGCAAGACTGGGAGCTGACAGTGACTCAGATCATGAACACCTTACTGTCAAATTCAGACTTAAATTGAAGAAAGTAGGGAGAATCACTATATCATTCAGTTCAGTTCAGTCGCTAGTCGTGTCCGACTCCTTGCAACCCCATGAATCGCAACACGCCAGGCCGCCCTGTTCATCACCAACTCCCAGAGTTCACTCAGACACACGTCCATCGAGTCCGTGATGCCATCCAGCCATCTCATCCTCTGTCGTCCCCTTCTCCTCCTGCCCCCAATCCCTCCCAGCATCAGAGTCTTTTCCAATGAGNAGAGTCCCTTGGACTTCAAAGAAATCAAACCAGTGAATCGTAAATGAAATCCTGACTATTCATTAGAAGGATTGATGCTGAATCACCAATACTTTGGTTACCTGATGTGAAGAGCATGACTCAGCAAAGACTGTGATGCTGGGAAAGATTGAAGGCAGGAGGAGAAGGGGATGACAGAGGATGAGATGGTAGGATGGCATCGCTGACTTGATGGACATGAGTTTGAGCAAGTTCCAGGAGATGGTGAAGGACAGGGAAGCCTGGTGTGCTGCAGTCCATGGGGTTGCAAAGAGTCGGACATGATTAAGTGACTGAATAACAACAAGTTAATACAACAGTGAAAATAAAGTATATCTCTGTAAAATTTAAAAAGGAATCATGCGGACATTTTTAGGATGAAAGAGATAATTTTTCATCAAAATTTAAATTACAAAGGATGTTATAACTGATATATCTTAGTTATTGATATTTATAAGAAAAATGGCTACATCCCTCTTTTAAATGTATCCAGCAGATTCTATCATACTAATTTGATGCTTACAACTTACAGACAATTTACACTTTTGTTAATCCCATTCCAATTTCCTGAAATAATTCAATCCTAATGCTATATATTTATGATATAAACATTCATTAATTATGCTTTCCTGGAACAAAGCATATATATACATATGTATATATATACACATTTACATTTAATTTAAAAATTCCTATGATCTTCAGCTCTAACTGTTAAATAATTTCTTCTGGGCTGGGTGATCAATTATTATTGTTAAAATTAATGTAAATTGGTACAGCCACTATGGGGCTTCCCAGGTGGCTCACGGGTAAAGAATCCACCTGCCAGTTCCGGAGACAAAAGAGACTAGAGTTCGATGCCCGGCTGGGGAAGATCCCGTGGAAAAGGAAATGGCAACCCACTCCTGTATTCATGCCTAGAAAATTCCATGGACAGAGGACCCTGGTGGGCTAGTCTATGGGGCCACAAAAGAGTCAGACACAGCAGCACAGCACAGGATAGCCACTGTGGAGAACAGTATGGATATTCCTTAAAAAACTAAAAATAGAACTAGCATATGACCCAACAGTTGCACTCCTAGGCATATACCCAGAGAAAACCATAGTTTAAAAAGATACATGCACCCCAAGTTTCATTGCAGCACTATTTACTATAGCCAGGACATGGAAGCAACCTAAATGTCCCTCAACAGAGGAACAGATACAGAAGATGTTGTACATATACACAATGAAATAGTCAGTTCAGTTCAGTCGCTCAGTCATGTCTGACTCTGCAACCCCATGGACCACAGCACGCCAGGCCTCCCTGTCCATCACCAACTCCAGGAGTTTACTCAAACTCATGTCCATTGAGTCGGTGATGCTATCCAACCATCTCATCCTCTGTTGTTCCCTTTTCCTCCAGCCCTCAATCTTTCCCAGCATCAGGGTCTTTTCAAATGAGTCAGCTCTTCACATCAGGGGGGAAAAGTACTGGAGTTTCAGTTTCAGCATCAGTCCTTCCAATGAACAATCAGGATTGATCTTCTTTAGAATGGACTGGTTGGATCTCCTTGCAGTCCAAGGGACTCTCAAGAGTCTTCTCCAACACCACAGTTCAAAAGCATCAATTTTTTGGTGCTCAGCTTTCTTCACAGTCCAATTCTCACATCCATACATGACTACTGGAAAAACCATAGACTTGACTAGACAGGCCTTTGTTGGCAAAGTAATGTCTCTGCTTGTTAATATACTAAGTTGATCATAACTTTCCTTCCAAGGAGTAAGCGACTTCTAATTTCATGGCTGCAGTGACTTTGGAGACCAGAAAAATAAAGTCAGCCACTGTCTCCACTGTTGCCCCATCTATTTGCCATGAAGTGATGGGACCAGATGCCATGGTCTTAGTTTTCTGAATGCTGAGCTTTAAGTATAACTCAACCATAAAAAGAGCAAAATAATACCATTTGCAGCAACATGGATGGATCTGGAGATTGTCATTACTAAGTGAAGTCAGACACAGAAAGAAAAATATCAGATGATATCTCTTATATGTGGAATCTACGAAAAGGGTACAAATGAACTTATCTACAAAACAGAAGTAGAGTCACAGATGTAGAAAACAAACTTATAATTACCAAGAGATAAGGAGGGGAGGGATAAATTGGGAGATTGTGATTGACATATACATACTGCTATATATAAAATAGATAACTACTAAGGACCTACTGTGTAGCACAGGAAACTCTACTCAGTACTCTGTAATGGCGTATATGGGATAACAATTTTTTTTTTTAAGTGGATATATGTATACGTATAACTGATTCACTTTGCAATATACCTTTAACTAACATAGCATTGTAAACCAACTATATTCCAATAAAAATTTTAAGAAAGAAAGCATACTTCTAACAAACAATAATAAATAAGATACAGTTTTGATCCAAATGTAATACAAAGTGATTTTTTAAAGTACTGATATTAAAACATTATTAGAAATGCATCTCCCAATCATACAAATAGGGTCATTTCAAGTAGTTCATGTATTCGTGACTAATATGACATTGCTAGAATGATTTTGGCTTCCAAGTTAATGCAATTCCTTTTAAAAATTATTATTATTATTACTAAAGAATTAAGGGATAAGGTATATTAGTAATATAAATAAATAGATATGAGTGGAAATGACTTTATTATAGTAATATTACACAAGTCTTTGAACTACTTCCAAGGTTTATACTCTAAGTCCCATCATCATTCTTCTTCAAAATTATTTTTAATGATCATACACCAACAACTCAATTAGTTCCTGCTTCAGTTTGGCAAAAGTAAAAAACTGAACACTTGACTTGAAAAAGATTTGTTCAGTGTCGTTCATTTTCTGGGAAGTATACACAAAAGATTTACCAAGATTTATCAGGTAATTAGGATTAAACTTTCACTTAGAGGTATATCAATTAACTCATGAAAAGGTGGGGAAATGTATATATTATTAGTTTCATTGTACTTTTACCAGTAAATATTTTTAATAAAATTATTTTGTATTAGTTTATGTTTTAAGTATACTTTTGTCATAATCCTGGGGCTACAGATCTAATCATTTCTATTTATAGAAAATATCTACCATATAATATAAATGGTAAAGTCAGTTCTTTTTATCAAACCAATTATACAAATTAGACTTTTTTGATTCAAAAAGGTCTGACCTCATTCTAAAATCTGAAACTAATGTGCTAATGCACATTTCAAAGAGTATTATAAATATGACTAGAAATAAAGCGAAAGATGCAACTTTTAAGTTAGATTACTAAAAATTCCAGTAAGGTCAAAATGATAAAAAAAAATCTAATACTTGTCCTTTTTATGGTAACTTATATAAACAAGATAATAAATCATTCTCATTACTTACTTTGTTCTAGTGAAATGTAATTTGCAGCTAAAATTACCAGTTATTTGAGAAGAGAAGAGCATGATAATAGCTTTTCCATTCCTTCTATAATTGTGTGTATATGATTTGCTTCTGAAGGACAATTAAATGAATCTCATGTATTATAATAATCCAAAATAACTCCAATAATTTCATTAGATGTAGTTATTAAAATTTTTTAAAGTGAAAAGAATACAATGCTAAAAATAATTATGTAGCAGCTAGATACATTAAAATTTTATTTTTTATTAATTGTAGTAGGAAGAAACTAGTAAACATTTCATAATATGAAAAACAATGATAAAGAAAGAATCTATGATATGATTTGAAAAACTAGGATTTGCTTGCCCTAATTAAACAACATACTGCTAATCTGAAAGAAGCCAGGTAAAAGTTATCCTGAGGAATTTTATTTAATAGCCTTGAAAATGCTGATCGTTCCCGGAAACATCTGGAATCAATGGCCCTTGTGGTGAGAACTGAGGACAGATGTGAAGTGCTTACATTTAAATATGGGTAAGCTGCTGCTTTTTTATTGCAGGCCTTCATTGGTGGCCACCTTTTATTGGTGGCTCAGATTCTACAGGCAGATTCTTTACCGTCTGAGCGAGAGAAAAGTCCTCCACTATATCGCCTTAAATGGAGAAGCCATGGGCCTCTGGACGTCAGATCATCCCATCGCAAAACACCACTCCTGGTTCTCCTCTGTGACTCTGTGATATTACTTACTCCTTAACGTGTGAAAGTGATAGTCACTCAGCCATGTCTGGCTCATTGTGACCCTATGGACTGTAGCCTGCCAGGCTCCTCTGTCCATGGGATTCTCCAGGCAAGAATACTGGAGTGGGTTGCCATGCCCTCCTCTAGGGGATCTTCCCCACCCAGGGACAGAACCCGGGCCTCCCACACTGCAGGCAGATTCTTTACCATCTGAGCCACCGGGGAAGCCCTAATTACTCCTTACTCTCCTGGAAGCCCAGCCTCATTTCACTTTGGTTTCTTCTCACAAGCATTCGAACACACTGGCTCCTCTCTTATGTTCCTCTCACCCTGATTAATTAGTTTATTCTCTTCCTTTCTCAGCAGACTTGTAGAAAGACATACTCGAAGCTTCACTCCTCCACATCTCTCTCAAAGTTTTGCCAGTTGTATCCTGGTTGCAAACCCACCCTCCAACTGAAACTTCTCTCACAGAGGAAAAAAAATGAGGTGGGGGCTCCTTCTTGCTAATTTCAATCAGTAAGAGGCAGAAGGGATAGGGAGAAGTTCCCTCGCAAATATTACAGGGCTTCACAGAGCAGACAGAGAGCTAACATATCCCTGAGAAAGAAAAACACGTCAGCCTGAAGTAGAGAACCGGAATCCAGGAGCTACTCTGGAAGCAAAGTGATGCCTCTTGTGTCTGCAGAATGTCACACAGCCACGGTCACTGACTGAGGACATCTGCCTGGGAGGGGTCATCGGCTTCTGAGTCACAGGAGTGACAGGGAAGCATCCATTTTCAGAGCACCAGTGGGCCCAATGCCACCCAGACACTATTCATCACCACAGGATCGTAGGCAAGTTTATCAAGAAGGCTTGGTGGCTTTGATGTCAATGTTATGCTAGCTTCATAAAACTACCTGAGATTTCATGAAACAGGGCCAGTTGAGCTGATGTGAAAGGTCCCTGCCTCCCACTCCTGATGCTTTCCTACCTGCTTCAAATATAGCTGACCTTTGAAGAACATAGGTTTGAACAGCCCAGGCCCACTTAAATGTAAACTTTTTCCAACAGTAAATATTACAACATGACAGAGTCCTCACTGGTTGAATCCTTGGATGCTGAACCACAGATATGGAGGGCCACCTATATGTTATATGAGGATTTTTTGACTGTGAAGAGTCAACACCATAACTCCTAAGTTGTTAAGTCACTTGTCATGTTAAGTCATGTAAGTGTCATGTTAAGTCGCTTCAGTCCTGTCTCTTTGTGATCTCATGGACTATAATCTGCAGGGCTCCTCTGTCCGTGGGATTCTCCAGGCAAGAATACTGGAGTAGGTTGCATGCCTTCTTCCAGGGGATCTTCCCAACCCAGAGACTGAATCTGCATTTCTTGTGTCTCTTGCATTGACAGGTGGGCTCTTTACCACTAGTGCCAACTGGGAAGTCCTTGTTCAAGGGTCGACTGTACATAAAAATGTTAAATGAGAGATGCTATTCTGTGTCTATATCCAAGTTCAATATCAAAAGAGATGTTAAGAATGAAGAGAAAACTAAAAGCCAGAGCAGTCTGGCTAAAGCTGAAGCCAAAGGCAGGCACAGATGTTTCAGAGCTGGATGCAAAGGAAAGCACAGATGGTCTGGAGCTGGATGCTGGTCTTAACCCTGAGGAACCTGGCTTTTGATGAGTCCAGGCCCTCAGTTCCGTGCTAAAAGCTGGAAGCCATGGAGAGCTGACTTGTGCTTAAGTAGCGAAGAAACACCAGCCCAGGGAAACAGAAGCAACAAAGAGGCCAAGAGTGATGGGAATTATGTAAGAGAACCATGCCCCCAGACCTAACCCACCAACAGACATGGGCTGTCAAAAATTACTACACAGGTGATCAAAAATTAACACACATAGCCAAAAACTACCATTAAAAAATCACCCTGNTGGACTGTAGCCTGCCAGGCTCCTCTGTCCATGGGATTCTCCAGGCAAGAATACTGGAGTGGGTTGCCATGCCCTCCTCTAGGGGATCTTCCCCACCCAGGGACAGAACCCGGGCCTCCCACATTGCAGGCAGATTCTTTACCATCTGAGCCACCGGGGAAGCCCTAATTACTCCTTACTCTCCTGGAAGCCCAGCCTCATTTCACTTTGGTTTCTTCTCACAAGCATTCGAACACACTGGCTCCTCTCTTATGTTCCTCTCACCCTGATTAATTAGTTTATTCTCTTCCTTTCTCAGCAGACTTGTAGAAAGACATACTCGAAGCTTCACTCCTCCACATCTCTCTCAAAGTTTTGCCAGTTGTATCCTGGTTGCAAACCCACCCTCCAACTGAAACTTCTCTCACAGAGGAAAAAAAATGAGGTGGGGGCTCCTTCTTGCTAATTTCAATCAGTAAGAGGCAGAAGGGATAGGGAGAAGTTCCCTCGCAAATATTACAGGGCTTCACAGAGCAGACAGAGAGCTAACATATCCCTGAGAAAGAAAAACACGTCAGCCTGAAGTAGAGAACCGGAATCCAGGAGCTACTCTGGAAGCAAAGTGATGCCTCTTGTGTCTGCAGAATGTCACACAGCCACGGTCACTGACTGAGGACATCTGCCTGGGAGGGGTCATCGGCTTCTGAGTCACAGGAGTGACAGGGAAGCATCCATTTTCAGAGCACCAGTGGGCCCAATGCCACCCAGACACTATTCATCACCACAGGATCGTAGGCAAGTTTATCAAGAAGGCTTGGTGGCTTTGATGTCAATGTTATGCTAGCTTCATAAAACTACCTGAGATTTTATGAAACAGGGCCAGTTGAGCTGATGTGAAAGGTCCCTGCCTCCCACTCCTGATGCTTTCCTACCTGCTTCAAATATAGCTGACCTTTGAAGAACATAGGTTTGAACAGCCCAGGCCCACTTAAATGTAAACTTTTTCCAACAGTAAATATTACAACATGACAGAGTCCTCACTGGTTGAATCCTTGGATGCTGAACCACAGATATGGAGGGCCACCTATATGTTATATGAGGATTTTTTGACTGTGAAGAGTCAACACCATAACTCCTAAGTTGTTAAGTCACTTGTCATGTTAAGTCATGTAAGTGTCATGTTAAGTCGCTTCAGTCCTGTCTCTTTGTGATCTCATGGACTATAATCTGCAGGGCTCCTCTGTCCGTGGGATTCTCCAGGCAAGAATACTGGAGTAGGTTGCATGCCTTCTTCCAGGGGATCTTCCCAACCCAGAGACTGAATCTGCATTTCTTGTGTCTCTTGCATTGACAGGTGGGCTCTTTACCACTAGTGCCAACTGGGAAGTCCTTGTTCAAGGGTCGACTGTACATAAAAATGTTAAATGAGAGATGCTATTCTGTGTCTATATCCAAGTTCAATATCAAAAGAGATGTTAAGAATGAAGAGAAAACTAAAAGCCAGAGCAGTCTGGCTAAAGCTGAAGCCAAAGGCAGGCACAGATGTTTCAGAGCTGGATGCAAAGGAAAGCACAGATGGTCTGGAGCTGGATGCTGGTCTTAACCCTGAGGAATCTGGCTTTTGATGAGTCCAGGCCCTCAGTTCCGTGCTAAAAGCTGGAAGCCATGGAGAGCTGACTTGTGCTTAAGTAGCGAAGAAACACCAGCCCAGGGAAACAGAAGCAACAAAGAGGCCAAGAGTGATGGGAATTATGTAAGAGAACCATGCCCCCAGACCTAACCCACCAACAGACATGGGCTGTCAAAAATTACTACACAGGTGATCAAAAATTAACACACATAGCCAAAAACTACCATTAAAAAATCACCCTGAACCAGGGAATGGCATGTGGTCTGGATAGTAAACGTGACTATCCCACTGAGATACAATGGTGGCCCAGAAACATGGTATGCTCCGTCAGAGATAGTCATCAGGTCAAAAAAAAAAAAAGTTGGGGTTGGGGGGACGGACTTTAAACCTAAAACCAGAAAGAGCATAACAATCTGAGAGAACCTCTAACTTGGTTAACATGAAAAACCACAGGCTCATAAATGGCATCACTGGGGCTCGCTGGTAGCACACCTAGATTTAACGCCTCACCTAACTACAGTTTCAGCTTTCCCCAGAAATGTACTCTTAATCAACCAGTTTGGAATCTTCTGGTCAGCAGCAGTGAGGTAAGCCATCAGGTGGGCCCTGTCCATCCCCCAGAGGAAGAGAAGAGGGGATGCATGATAAAAGATGATCTGGCCCCACAAAACCCTTTCTTTCCCTTTGCTAATGACTACCTTACCCAACCTTCCTATCCATAAACCATCTTCCATTCTGTACCCCTCCAGAGTTGCTATACGGGATACTGTCAATTATTAAATAAAATCAAGTAGATCTTCAAATATATTTAAATTTTGTTTTTTAACAGCTCGACGGTAGGATCAAGACTGAATCAGACTGAATCAAGGCAGGGTGCCCTTGAATCCCACCTTAAGTACACTGTCTTTCTTGCTATTTCCAAGGGCTGTTGGTGAGTTTCTCTCAGTTGATCTCTGCTCATTTTGCATTCAAACATCAGATCTAATTGATTTTTTAGACCACAGTTTCCTTGAATGGAAAACTCCAGGCCTTAATTCTACCCCCAGATTCCATGTTGGGAATTGCTATAGTTCCCCTTGTTGGGAATCCTTCTTCCAAATTCCAGGTCATTGGGAACTCTTGGTGGCTGCTGCAGGTCTCCATTTGTTTGGAGTCAGTCTGCAGTCCCCATACTTTGAGGTTTGCTGATTCAACTGGTTATTTTATGTTTAACAACTGTGGCCCTGGAAGTTGCATACATCTAACAAGAGGGCAAGATTTTACTAAAACCCTAGATTTACAATGGTCATCTTGGAAAATGTTTCAATTAAACAGGATTGTTTATCTAAGAAAGTACTTGAGAGCAAGGAATACCAAACTAGACAAATAGAATGGGATGCCTGCTTTAATTGGTATGCAGAGGCTTACAAAAGCCTTCAAATTTCCAAAATGGCTTCATTAAAAGACTCATTACAAAAGGCTAATGAAAAATGAAAGATGCAAGAGGTAGCTAACAGGAAAGACGATAGGACTGAAATGTCTGTTATGGCTGCTTCCCCTTCCTTCTCATCAGAGTATGCACATTTTACTAATTCTCTGTCTGAACTCTCTTCCTACTTCAAAGAGACTATTAGATAGTTGGCCTTTAAAACAAAAAAACTACCTGAGGTCACAGACAAACCTCCTCGGGTATTTTTCACACCTTGGTCAGAGACTGAACTAAGAGCACAATTAAAGAATTTCCTAGGACTTCCCTGGTAGCCCAGTAGCTAAGACTCCACCGTCCCCATGCAGGGAGACCACGTTCCACCCCTGGTCAGGGAATTAGATCCCATATGCCACAACTAAGAGTTCGCAATGAAGATCAAAGACCTCAAGTGCCATAACTAAGACCCGGAGCAGCCAAACAAATAAATAAAAATAAAATTTAAAAAATGAGCTTCTTAAACCTAGGGAGGAACCCCCAAATTTTTTGAAGAATTTAGAGTTGTTATCATGGCTTATGAGCCTAGGTTGCCAGATCTTTATCAACTTGTGCACATGCTGATAGGACCTGGGGAAGCCCCCCTACACAATGAATGCAGAAAGCAAGATGGCAAGAACTGGAAAGGGCTCAAAAAATAGCAAGTAACTTTCACAAGCTATTCTTAGTCTTCCCTGCCTTCACTGACCATCTATTATTCAAATATGAAAACAAACAAATAAAAAAAGATGAATCTGACCAACTTTAAAAGTCCTTTAGAAGCCCTCTGCTTTTAGCAACCTGGGTTCCAAAAAAATAAATAAGGTTACCCAGGCTGCTCTAGATGCCCTCCTTGTAAATGGATTGTCTCCTGAGATTAGGAGATCAATAAAAAGGCAGAAAATAGGATGGGAGGCTATGGGCCTGACAAAGCTCATGACTACATTTGAGCATTTTTAAAGGACCCTGGAGCAAGATCATAAACAAAAATCCACCAGGCTAACAGCACTACAGCTAAAACAGATACCAAAGCCAGAGGCCCAAAATGACACCCAGGCCTCCTTCACTGCGTCCCCCAGGGGCCATCATCCAAACACTGGTCCAAAGATCGATGTCTCAATTGCGATCAGCTGGGTCACTGGAAAAGCGGCTGTCCTCAAAGGTCCTATGCAAACTCCTCTTCAGTGCCCTCATATCTACCTGTAAGTGGGCCCCTTCCGCAGCTGACAGGGCTCTGAGGGGATCTCTGGGAAACTATTAGCAGTAATCTCCTTAAACAGACAAGGGGAAATCAAAATTAAAACTAATCACTCTGTCAAATTCTAGCTGATGCTGGAGCTACGCTTTCCACTCCACCCTCAGAGAACAACACAACACAACAAATCTTTGAGAGTAAAAAGGCGGTTTCCATACTGGGGGTATCTAATAACCTTAAGACAGAATTTGTATCTCAACCAATAAACAAATGACTTTGGGATTTTTTAGTAAAAAAAAAAAAAAATTCCTTGTTACTATGTGAAAAAGCCCCAGACAATTTATTAGGCAAAGGTCTCCTGTCTAAATTGAAAGGACTGATATGTTTTATCTTCAATGGAGACCTCACTTTAGAATTCCCTTGACCAACTTGAACCTGCTTTTTTATATTCCTTGGTGTCTGTCCTTGATTTAGACGAAGAAGAATTTCCAACAAAAGTCCCCTGACTTAGTTAAGTTGCCTAAAAATTTGTGGGCTACTTATAACACTGATATTGGGAGAGTAAAAAATTCATAGCCTATATCTGAAAGGATACATACACCCCAATGTTCACTGCAGTGCTGTTTACAATAACCCAGATAGAGAAGCAACATAAATGTCCATCAACAGAGAAACAGATAGAGAAGATGTAGCACATATACATACACAAGGGATATTACTTGGCCATAAAAGGAATGAAATAATGCCATTTGTAGGAACAGGGATGGATCTAGATATTATCACCCTAAAAGTGAAGTAAATCAGACAGAGAAAGATAAATACCATATGATATTGCTGATATGCCAAATCTTTTTTAAATGATACAAATAAACTTATTTACAAAACAGAAACAGATTCACAGACTTTCAGAATGAACTTACGGTTACTGAGGGTAAGGGCGGGGGCAGGGATAGTAAGGAAGT
Organism: Oreotragus oreotragus; assembly: GCA_006410675.1. NCBI lineage: Eukaryota > Metazoa > Chordata > Mammalia > Artiodactyla > Bovidae > Oreotragus > Oreotragus oreotragus. Next base: position 164,447 of record SJYX01007878.1, on the reverse strand, counting down.
TAGGGACTGACATGTACACACTGCTACATTTAAAACAGAAAACCAAGTACCTACTGTATAGCACAAGGAACTCTGCTCAATATTATGTAACAACCGAAAAGGGAAAATAATTGGAAAAAGAGGCCACATAAGGCCTCATACCCACAGTGTAAGACAATCACTCAGGGACTAATCATTACCTGCACCAGTCCCTGTAACACACCAATCTTACTAGTCCAGAAGCCTAATAGATAGGAATGGAGATTTGACCCGAAACTGAGAGCTATTAATAAGATAGTTATGCCTCCATCTTCTAGTTGTTCCAAACCTGAGCCCTTCTAACACAAGTTCTGCCTGACTCAGAAGGATTCACTGCTGTAAATCTTTGTTCAGCGTTTTTGGGCATCCCTGTAGAACCCAATACTTGATATCTATTTCCCTTTACTTGGAAGGATCGACAACGCACCTGGACACTCGTGCCTCAGTCACTCACTGAAGCCCCTTCTTATTTCTCCCGTGTGCTCTTCTAAGATGTAAGCACCCTCCAGTCCCTGAAAAATCAGCCTTTACACAATTTGTAGACAGCCCCATGCTGTGCTCAGTAACCCAAAAGGTGTCCAGAAAAGATTCCATTTATTTGATGAAACAGATAGCTGTAAAAGGACACTAAGTCTTTAAGGAAAAAATATTATTATCTCTAGATACTGTTTATTACTTAGGTCAATATCTAAGTGCTAAAGAAATCCACCTATCTCCAAAAAGAACTGTATCAACCCAAGAATTTCCTAGACCCATAGCTAGTGACAGCCTCATGGATTTCTAGGTCTGGATGGTTATTGCAGAATATGGGTTCCTAATTCTTCTTTATAGTTTACTATTAGTTTCCTATTAGCTTCTATAAACTTACTAACGTTTCAGCCCCTGTACCCTTCCCTTAGGAAGATAAACATGAGCAGACTTTTATAAGACTAAAACAAGTACTCCAAGAACCGCCTCCTTCAGGGCTATCCAACTATTCAAAATCATTATTTGTGGATGAAAAAGATACCCAAGCCCTGGGAATGCCCATGCAAGAGCATGGTGATAAAGATGGCAATAAATATAGGCCTGTTGCCTATTACAGCATTCTGCTTGGTTCAGTGGCTCATGTCTATTCCAGCTGTCTTTAGATTATCTAAGGATATTGCTACAACTGCAAATTTAGGAGAAGTCTCAGCAGAACTATTCCCAGGAAATGACATTTGTTTACAAATTCTTTATGCTGTCGAAAGTCTTAACTGAATTGACTCAACTTTTCTCCAAAAGCAGATCAACCTCCTATGAGACCCTTCCGCTTTCACCTTCTAATCTGTATCTTCAACACTGCAACATTCCTAAATCCTGCTATGTTACAACCTCTCCCTGGTAAAAGGCAAACCCCATGACTGCAACCTAATAAGATTCCATTCTGTGACACTACATCCTGATTTACAAGACACCCTTTAGCCAATCCTGATTTAATCTTGTTTACTATGGGTCATATTGTAGAAATAAAAAAGGGAATTTTCAGGCTGGTTATGCTGTTACTACCCAACATGACCTACTCAAAAGGGGAAATTTCCCACAAGTTAAATCAACCCAAGAAAAACTGCATGTCCTTACCCAAGCCATACCAGTTATCAGAAGACAAATTGTTCAGATTTATACTGACAACTGATGTGCCTTTGGGGTTGTCTATGATTTAGTGATGTTATGGAAACAAAGACATTTTTCTTATGTCCTCTGGGACCCCAATCAAAAATGGAAAACAAGTAAACAGATTTTCTTATTGCTATTCTTTTACTTCTTGAAATTGCTGTCATCAAAATTGAGGCTCAGACTAAAAGGGCTGCACCCGAGTGTCAGGGAAATGCCCTGGCTAACTTTCATGCAAAGAGATATGAGCAACAGAATCTATAAAGATTGCAGCACGTGTGGATGAAGTTGACATTTTTTGCTTCTGCAAAGAACGGCCCCTCCTTGCCAGACTTTTGCTGTCCTAATGTCCTTGTAACGTGGAAACAGTCTGCTACTGAATCAGAGAAATTAATCAGAGAAATTAATTTGCAGTACACAATGACTGCAAATTAAACAATTAGTTGGGGGTTATGGGAAACCCAAGATGGCCACTTGGTTTTTCCCAGCTTCCTGGCAAATCCTATTTTGGTTTTTGCCATCATTCATCTGCCATGGTGCATTTAGGATGACTCAAGGTGGCACAGTGTTAAAGAGACCACCTGCCAACGCAGCAGATGTGGGTTTGATCCCTGGCTTGGGANTACTGGGGGTATCTAATAACCTTAAGACAGAATTTGTATCTCAACCAATAAACAAATGACTTTGGGATTTTTTAGTAAAAAAAAAAAAAAATTCCTTGTTACTATGTGAAAAAGCCCCAGACAATTTATTAGGCAAAGGTCTCCTGTCTAAATTGAAAGGACTGATATGTTTTATCTTCAATGGAGACCTCACTTTAGAATTCCCTTGACCAACTTGAACCTGCTTTTTTATATTCCTTGGTGTCTGTCCTTGATTTAGACGAAGAAGAATTTCCAACAAAAGTCCCCTGACTTAGTTAAGTTGCCTAAAAATTTGTGGGCTACTTATAACACTGATATTGGGAAAGTAAAAAATTCATAGCCTATATCTGAAAGGATACATACACCCCAATGTTCACTGCAGTGCTGTTTACAATAACCCAGATAGAGAAGCAACATAAATGTCCATCAACAGAGAAACAGATAGAGAAGATGTAGCACATATACATACACAAGGGATATTACTTGGCCATAAAAGGAATGAAATAATGCCATTTGTAGGAACAGGGATGGATCTAGATATTATCACCCTAAAAGTGAAGTAAATCAGACAGAGAAAGATAAATACCATATGATATTGCTGATATGCCAAATCTTTTTTAAATGATACAAATAAACTTATTTACAAAACAGAAACAGATTCACAGACTTTCAGAATGAACTTACGGTTACTGAGGGTAAGGGCGGGGGCAGGGATAGTAAGGAAGTTAGGGACTGACATGTACACACTGCTACATTTAAAACAGAAAACCAAGTACCTACTGTATAGCACAAGGAACTCTGCTCAATATTATGTAACAACCGAAAAGGGAAAATAATTGGAAAAAGAGGCCACATAAGGCCTCATACCCACAGTGTAAGACAATCACTCAGGGACTAATCATTACCTGCACCAGTCCCTGTAACACACCAATCTTACTAGTCCAGAAGCCTAATAGATAGGAATGGAGATTTGACCCGAAACTGAGAGCTATTAATAAGATAGTTATGCCTCCATCTTCTAGTTGTTCCAAACCTGAGCCCTTCTAACACAAGTTCTGCCTGACTCAGAAGGATTCACTGCTGTAAATCTTTGTTCAGCGTTTTTGGGCATCCCTGTAGAACCCAATACTTGATATCTATTTCCCTTTACTTGGAAGGATCGACAACGCACCTGGACACTCGTGCCTCAGTCACTCACTGAAGCCCCTTCTTATTTCTCCCGTGTGCTCTTCTAAGATGTAAGCACCCTCCAGTCCCTGAAAAATCAGCCTTTACACAATTTGTAGACAGCCCCATGCTGTGCTCAGTAACCCAAAAGGTGTCCAGAAAAGATTCCATTTATTTGATGAAACAGATAGCTGTAAAAGGACACTAAGTCTTTAAGGAAAAAATATTATTATCTCTAGATACTGTTTATTACTTAGGTCAATATCTAAGTGCTAAAGAAATCCACCTATCTCCAAAAAGAACTGTATCAACCCAAGAATTTCCTAGACCCATAGCTAGTGACAGCCTCATGGATTTCTAGGTCTGGATGGTTATTGCAGGATATGGGTTCCTAATTCTTCTTTATAGTTTACTATTAGTTTCCTATTAGCTTCTATAAACTTACTAAAGTTTCAGCCCCTGTACCCTTCCCTTAGGAAGATAAACATGAGCAGACTTTTATAAGACTAAAACAAGTACTCCAAGAACCGCCTCCTTCAGGGCTATCCAACTATTCAAAATCATTATTTGTGGATGAAAAAGATACCCAAGCCCTGGGAATGCCCATGCAAGAGCATGGTGATAAAGATGGCAATAAATATAGGCCTGTTGCCTATTACAGCATTCTGCTTGGTTCAGTGGCTCATGTCTATTCCAGCTGTCTTTAGATTATCTAAGGATATTGCTACAACTGCAAATTTAGGAGAAGTCTCAGCAGAACTATTCCCAGGAAATGACATTTGTTTACAAATTCTTTATGCTGTCGAAAGTCTTAACTGAATTGACTCAACTTTTCTCTAAAAGCAGATCAACCTCCTATGAGACCCTTCCGCTTTCACCTTCTAATCTGTATCTTCAACACTGCAACATTCCTAAATCCTGCTATGTTACAACCTCTCCCTGGTAAAAGGCAAACCCCATGACTGCAACCTAATAAGATTCCATTCTGTGACACTACATCCTGATTTACAAGACACCCTTTAGCCAATCCTGATTTAATCTTGTTTACTATGGGTCATATTGTAGAAATAAAAAAGGGAATTTTCAAGCTGGTTATGCTGTTACTACCCAACATGACCTACTCAAAAGGGGAAATTTCCCACAAGTTAAATCAACCCAAGAAAAACTGCATGTCCTTACCCAAGCCATACCAGTTATCAGAAGACAAATTGTTCAGATTTATACTGACAACTGATGTGCCTTTGGGGTTGTCTATGATTTAGTGATGTTATGGAAACAAAGACATTTTTCTTATGTCCTCTGGGACCCCAATCAAAAATGGAAAACAAGTAAACAGATTTTCTTATTGCTATTCTTTTACTTCTTGAAATTGCTGTCATCAAAATTGAGGCTCAGACTAAAAGGGCTGCACCCGAGTGTCAGGGAAATGCCCTGGCTAACTTTCATGCAAAGAGATATGAGCAACAGAATCTATAAAGATTGCAGCACGTGTGGATGAAGTTGACATTTTTTGCTTCTGCAAAGAACGGCCCCTCCTTGCCAGACTTTTGCTGTCCTAATGTCCTTGTAACGTGGAAACAGTCTGCTACTGAATCAGAGAAATTAATCAGAGAAATTAATTTGCAGTACACAATGACTGCAAATTAAACAATTAGTTGGGGGTTATGGGAAACCCAAGATGGTCACTTGGTTTTTCCCAGCTTCCTGGCAAATCCTATTTTGGTTTTTGCCATCATTCATCTGCCATGGTGCATTTAGGATGACTCAAGGTGGCACAGTGTTAAAGAGACCACCTGCCAACGCAGCAGATGTGGGTTTGATCCCTGGCTTGGGAAGATTCCATGGAGGAGGAAATGGCAACTCACTCCAGTATTCTTTTTTTTTTAATTAATTATTTTAATTGGAGGCTAATTACAATATTGTAGTGGTTTTTGCCATACATTGACATGAATCAGGTACGAATGTACATGTGGAGAATCCCATGGACAGAGGAGCCTGGTGGGCTATGGTCAATGGGATCGCAAAAAGTCAGACATGACAAGCACATAGCACACACACAAATTATAAACAGACATCAACGGGGAGATGTTCATAAAATTACAAAAAGAGTTTACCAGCAGTATCTGACCTGTTGGGTCTGTAACCCTGGAAAAACTGTTTTTAGTTCCCACGTCTCCTCCCTCTGGGCCCTTTGAGCACGTGCATCTGAACTTCATTCAGCTGACACTCAGGATGGGTTGTCAATATGTTCCTGTTATTGTATGTATGCTTCCTGGATGGGTTGAAGCCTTCCTCTGCCACAAGGATGATGCCCTCATGGTAGCAAAGAAATTGTTAGAACACACCTTTCCCACTTGGGGTGTTTTTTCCACAATTGCCAGTGATCAAGGCACCCACTTCACTGGACAAATCTAAAAACCTTGCAAATGTCAGAATTATCACTATCCTTACCCCTCTCCATCATCAGGGAATATCAAAAGAACGAATCAAAAAACTGGATTCAAGCAGAACAAGAATGAATAACATGAAACATGAATGTACTGATGAGTATAATTATCATTTTTATGACTTTGTCTTTCAAATATCGTTGGTTTTTTAATGTTTTTCCCCGATTTGAATAAAATTTTCTCTTAAACTATCAGTAATTTAGTAAGATATACCTTTGTGAACAAAGATGAAACACTTACTTTTTCTTCCTTCCTGATCTCCAGAATTCAGAAACTTAGTATTCATTCTTATTGTCATGCTCCTTATAACAGGATACAGTTAGAAACACTGGCTATTTTACCAAGGCTTTGGTGGGAATGTCCTATTTGAGAGAGGTGTGCATAGGCTCAGATATGCCCAGACATCTTGGAGGAACCACTTCGAAAAACTGACCTGGTACCATGCCTATGGTGTTCCAGGAAAGAAGTCTTAAGAAGTATTTTTACAGTCAGGACTAGTCTTATTTATATAAATACTTAGGCAAGGAGATCCAACCAGTCCACCCTAAAGGAGATCAGTCCTGAGTGTTCATTGGAAGGACTGATGCTAAAGCTGAAACTAATACTTTGGCCACCTCATGTGAAGGGCTTACTCATTGGAAAAGACCCTGATGCTGGGAGGAATCGTGGGCAGGAGGAGAAGGGGACGACAGAGGATGAGATGGCTGGATGGCATCACTGACTTGATGGATGTGAGTCTGAGTGAACTCCGGGAGTTGGTGATGGACAGGGCGGCCTGGCATGCTGCGATTCATGAGGTCGCAAACAGTTGGACACGAATGAGTGAACTGAACTATTAAAACATCAGTTTTACTGTGATTATCTCTGGTAAAAACATGGAGGTAATTGTGGAGAGAAGAGTGATGTTTGTACCTTTGTAGATGTTAGATTCTAGTCCTATTAATTGTCTTTTGTTATATACCTGTAAACCTGCCTTGATCCTGAATTCTTCTAGTTTCTTCAAATATCTGGTTAAAATTCACAAAATTAATATTTCAAATTCTATCCCATCCTTCTGATTTAGAATCACTAAGAAAAAAGCCATCCCTCAAGCCCTATTCACTGATCCTGCTGAAAAACTAGAAAGTATTGAGCCGTGAGTATACATTTCATAACTAAAGAGGACTCCACCTGACACTTGGTCCTGCACAGTTGGAGGGCTTCAAGTACAACTGACTAGGAAAAGAAGAAGTTGACACTGAGGTAGCCTGCTTCCACCCAAGATGACAGATCAAGACTTTATACTTCAGTTTTAACATGAAACTCATTTTCTTTTCTTTCTTTACTTTGGCATTGACCTAGAAAACTAACAACATCATCCATACCTCTGAGGCATGCTCAGGGGGACAACCTCTGGAATTTATAACAACTTTACTTTGGGCTGGGGACTTCCCTGGTGGCTCAGATGGTAAAGCATCTGCCTACAATGCAGGAGACCCGGGTTGAATCCCTGGGTCAGGAAGATCCCCTGCAGAAGGAAATAGCAACCCACTCCAGTACTCTTGCCTGGAAAATCCCTTGGACGGAGGTGCCTGGTAGGCTACAGTCCATGGGGTTGCAAAGAGTCAGACACGACTGAGCGACTTAATTTGGGTTAGGATAAAGTCTAACTGACTCCTTACTTGAACGGGCAGATACAACAAATTTTTGTGAATGAATCCATCAGCAGTGCCATCTTTGTGGAAATGGTTTGTGCCCTAATAAGCCATTGTCTGTATGGTTATCATTATCCTTGGGCCTATGAATGCCTAAATAACCGTCACATAACTAGACAATGCCTCTCAGGTTATCTAAGTATGCCCCTCCCTGTTCTAGAAAGAACCTACCAAGAGGTGTTCACTATTCAGGTGTCACCTCTTTGACAGGGCCATGTTTCCCTGATTAGGAATGAATATAAATGAGAATGTGATCTTGATTCTTAACTCTTGACAGTATTGTAGAATCCACAGCTACAACATAAGCTGCCCAGCAAAAATCACGGGACTCTCTGGCCAAAGCTGTTCTTAATAATAGGGTAGCCTGCTCTATCTGGATTAACACACCTAGGGAAACTGAAACAATTACACAAGATCACTCAGCAAGCCACTTGGCTTGAAAAGGAAACTCCTTCAAAATGGTCTTTCTTTGACTGGTTTGGTCTTAGGGACTGTGGTTTTGAAGTTCTTCTGTATGGGAACAAAACTGCCACCCCAAAATGTCTCTTTGATATGTGGATTATTTTAAGCTAAAAACAAGGCCCAAAAGACTCAAGAAGCAGCTTTCCCCCAAATGCCTAAAAGAATGCAGATGGAGAACCTGTTCCAGGAGGAGAGCTATTTTTGTAGATATCTATAGTACAGACTAGGTGTGTAGACAAGAAGGAACTAGCAAAGTCTGTTAAACTCCTATGTGTCCCATTGTCTCTGCATGGCCCAGCAAATACTTTTTTTGTTTAAACCAAACATTTGCTTTTCATTTCCATGTCAATTGCCTCTTTCCCCTTTGAGGTTCCCAACTACTACCCCAATATGCGCCAGTCTTTAGCTGAAGGTGGTGTTTAAGGTGAGGGTTTCAGCTGTTCTGGTGAGGCATCCAGTTTTCTTGCACCTCTCCCATGTACACATGTTATTAAATTTTTGCTTAATTTTCCCTTGTTAACCTATCTCATGTCAATTTAACTCTTGGACCATCCAGAAGAATCAAAAAAGAGAGGTAAATTATCCTGTTTATTAAAATCATAATAACCCTCCTGCTGCATCACTTTATTTCAAAACCTTTAAGTGTATGTTTGCAGCTGCTAAACATCAAGCAAATATCTCCCTAAGACTGGAACATCAGAAAAACAACAGAGAGAATGACTGTCAAAGATAGTGAATCTGAAACTGTAACCGGTGAACATCATAGAAATTAAGCAAAAAACATGACTTCTGGGTACCTGAAAAATCAAAAACTCTGTAAGAACCTTAGCTGAGAGTGGTCTTAAATTTTGATCATATCCTTCAGGTTCAGAATTGTTAAAGAGAAAAACCATGGGCCTAAAATGTCATCACTTGTGCTGCTGCTGCTGCTGCTAAGTCGCTTCAGTCATGCCTGACTCTGTGCGACCCCGTAGATGGCAGCCCACCAGGCTCCGCTGTCACTGGGACTCTCCAAGCAAGAACACTGGAGTGGGTTGCCATTTCCTTCTCCAATGCATGAAAGTGAAAAGTGAAAGTGAAGTCACTCAGTCGGTCCAACTCTTAGCCACCCCATGGGCTGCAACCTACCAGGCTCCTCCATCCATGGGATTTTCCAGGCAAAAGTACTGGAGTGGGGTGCCATTGTCTTCTCCGACACTTGTGCTAAAAACCCATAATACTAAACCTAAATTTAATACCTAACCTAATTGCAGTTTTGACTTGCCTCTGAAATATAATCTTAATCAGCAGTTGGATTTTCTGGTTAACAATGAGGTAACCTGCCATGGGGGCCTTCTCCATTCCCCCAGAGGAAGAAGAGGATGTCTGTATGATAAAACCTTCGCAATTCCCTTCCCTTAAAAAAGAGATGACCTGACCCCAAATAACCCTCTCTTTTCTTTTGCTACTAATTTATTTGCTCCATCCTTTTTCCATAAAGTTTCCCATTTTGAACCCTTCCTTGGAGTGTCTTCTGCTTGCTAGGTAGAATGCTGCCCAATTCACAAATCATTAAATAAAGCCAACTATATTTTCAAATTTACTTGAATATTGTTTTTTAACAAATGAAGTACGTCATCTTAAATTGTTCAAAGAGACAAAGGAAGGCACACATCATAAGACAATAACAGGATCCTATGGCACCCCACTCCAGTACTCTTGCCCAGAAAATTCCATGCGTCCATGGGGTCGCAAAGAGTTGGACACGACTGAGCGACTTCACTTTCTTTCACTCACTGAAAAAGAACAAGCTGATTTGCCAAAGAGGCAAAGAAAGTCTACATATGAAATATCTAGTCATGAAAACATATAAATCAACACACAGGCTGAAGAGAACTCAGAGAATTAGCCTATTAGAAGATAGATATGAGAAAAATCACCCAGAAAACAGAAGTAAAAAGCAAAGATATGGAAAACTGGGTTTAAATAATAGTGAAGAAGAATGAAAAATGTCCACCATGTATTAACAGGAGTTCTAAAAACTTAGACTAAAAATGGGAGAGGGGTGATGTTCGAAGGAATGACAGTGGAGAAGTTTCCACACATGAAGAACAATATAATTCCTAAGGTTTGCAGCAGCACAGTGAGTCCCGGTCAGCATAAGGCAGTGGTCCCCAACCTTTTTGGCACCAGGGACCGGTTTCATGGAAGACAATTTTTCCATGGACCAGGGCCTGGGGGGTGGGGAAATGGTTTCAAGATGATTCAAGTGCATAACATCTATTATGCACTTTATTTCTATTATTATTACATCAGTTTTTCTTCAGATCATCAGGCATTAGATCCCAGAGGTTGGGGACCCTTGGTACAAGATAATCTACAGAATATACAGAGAAAAATACTTTAAAAAATCACCAAAAGGAAAAGGAAAGACTCTCTAAAGTGCAAATTAGGAGCACACTATTACCCTAAGCAACAAAAGACTCTAGAAGACAATGTAATAATACATGCAAAGTGCCAAGGAAAAACAGAGCAGCTAGCCTAGAATTAGATACTTAGCAAGTCTGTAATTCAAGAGCAAGGGTTAACTTTCAGACATAATGAAGACTGAGAGCACTTCCCACTCTAAATAGTTTACAGACTATTGAAGCACACAGGATATTGAGTCTAGAAGTGAACTGGATTTCAGACACCATATGAATCAAAGAAATTGGCCAACACTTTGGTTCATCTAAATGTGAAATGACTGTAAAAATAATGATAAATGACCAGAATTGAAAGTTCATGAAAAGAAGGAAATGAAAGCAGTGCCAAATATGGGAGACGAGGGAGAAGGAGCTGGGCATTTTAAAGCTTTTGTGTTGTTAGAGGACAATGGAGGGATTAATGAGTTTTAGTGTTGATAAAGTGAACTATGCCTCTTAAAAGCGTAAAGTTAACCAATAAATGAACTGAAACAAAACACATTACTTCCTGGGAGAGGGGATAAAACCATAAAGAAAATGTGACTGATTCTATGGCAAGAAGAATCAAGGAAGACAAACAACAAGCATGGCAAGCTTTTTCATCCAGCCCTCCCTTTGCACTGTCTTCCTCCCTTTTGCCTACCTTGTTGAGGGAAGTGCTGATGCCTCCTGGAAGACCCCCGTGTCTCTTGCAGCCTGGCTGATGTGTCCCTGGGATCTTGTTTCCAGAGCTCCTTTACATTCCCACCAGAACCTTTAAACCTTTTCCATTAAGTGTTCCTGGCAGAGTCTCATCTAGATGTATTTGACTGTGTATTTCCTGTATTCTTTAATTTGTTGCCCCCACTGCAAAGGGGAAAAGAAGACAGGAAGGAGGCCCAGCTGTAGGTGTCAGATGATGTCTGCTTATAGAGATTTTAGTCTCCAAGCAGAAGGATGTCCTGGATGGGAAAGTAAATAAAAAACTTTCTCCCTGTAGGACTAAGGGACAGGATGAAAGGAAGTTGGGGCTGAGCTCTGCTCAACATATGCATCCACCACCCAGCAACTTTTGATCACAAACAGTCCAACAGACTTACTCTCCCCAGAAGGAGAATGAGGGAGTTATATATCATGGGTGGGGATAAGATAGAAGGAAACTTGCTCACTGACCAAGATGGAACTACAGAGAACCAACTGGGAATTTTTTTTACCGTCTAAAGTAGCTGTGGTCATAGGATTCTTGCATGCAGTTCTGTAGGCTATGCATTGCACAACTCATGGGTAGGCAGTCATTCACAAAGACTATGAAGTAAATGGCACCTCTAGAGTTGTGCAGTGTACAACTTGCACACCCTTCCTGGCACTGACATGATCAGCCTTGTTTTAATTGGCTGTATCCTGACAAAGACTCTTTTCTTGACCAAACTTTAGTTATTAGGTTCCTGAACCCAGTCCACTCGGATTCAACCTTGGCCTATAAGAAGTGCAACACCAGCATAATTTTATTCATTCCCCCCACATCCTCTCCCACACACAAATACTAAGAGATCTGAACAAACACTAGGACAGTTCCTATCAGCTCAAGGTTGTGTTTCTATGATGATGCTGCCTGAGAAACCTCAATGCTGCAGAATTAACTGCTTGTTCTAGCCTAAAGCACTTAGAGAGTTTGCTATTATAAATCTTTCCCCTGCCTCTTCTAGATGTAAATCTTCTACCACCCATAAATGTCTCCTAGAAGTCCTAGAAGCCACCTCTCAGATGCGAACACCTGGGAGATACTCCTGTCTCCCAATTTCTGTGGAAGAGTAAGACCCTAACTTCTATGACTGCCTTGCTCCTATTTGCAGGCTCAGACGGTAAAGCATTTGTTTACAATGCAGGAGACCCGGGTTTGATCCCTGGGTTGGGAAGAAACCCTGGAGAAGGAAATGGCAATCCACTCCAGTACTATTGCCTGGAAAATCCCATGGACAGAGAGGCCTGATAGGCTACAGTCCATGGTGTTGCAAAGAGCTGGACACGACTGAGTGACTTCACATGCATNGGGTTGGGAAGAAACCCTGGAGAAGGAAATGGCAATCCACTCCAGTACTATTGCCTGGAAAATCCCATGGACAGAGAGGCCTGATAGGCTACAGTCCATGGTGTTGCAAAGAGCTGGACACGACTGAGTGACTTCACATGCATACATGCAAAAATATGAGAAGGTTATTTCTCTTTCAGAAAACCATAAACGAACAAACCCAGGGAACTTAATCATCAGCCTAACCCTCCTCCCGACCCCCTGCCCCTTAACATCCTTATTACCTTTAAGCAGTCCCAGGTTTCAAAGGCCTTCTTCCTTTTGTTTTGGCAGAACTGAGTTAAGGTTACACTGCAGTCTCTCTCCCCTATTGCACTCGCACTGAGTAAAATCTGTCTTACTGCCTTTAACTAGTAGCCACCTTTGTTTTCCTTTGACAGCCCCAACTGGGCTGTAAGTTTCATCACAGCAAGGCTATGCCTATCTTGTACAACTGCTTATCAGAAGAGTCAAGGTACTCAATAAATATTTGTATAATGAATAAGTGAGTGTAAGGTTTTTTTCTGTTGTCTTGGATTCTGATAATGCCTTGCTCCCTTTAACTGCCATCTTGCAAACAATACAGTTCTGGACAAACTGACTCACAAAGAAAATGAGCTAGGGTTTCTTAAACAAAACTGACTGCAAATTTGATTTAAAAAAGGGAGTGATCTCACTGCTTAGATTACTTGTTTATTCAATAAACTATGCATGATTCATTCAAAATAGTCTTTAGTTTCAAGCCTTCGTCAGTGATTTCTTCATCAGAAGAATGAACTTACACAATGACAGAACAACAAAATCTGCTGTTTTGACACCTACTATTGAAGCAAGCAAAAATATTTATTGTGGTGCAAGGATAGGTAAAGTTTTTCTAAACATAATCTGCCAAGAAACACAGGAATTATTCATACCCCTGAGTTAAATAGCCCCATCAGTATTCTTGTTAAACAAAATTTCATTTGCAATTACTTCAAAATAAATCCTTTGAGTAAGGCAAAGATATTTTTTTTATAATTCAATTTTTGCTTTTTTCAGCAATACACAGCTCAAATTATGAATACAAGCTATTACTACATGAGAGTCAGTATTAAATACATATAACTTAATAAAGTAGGGATTTTTTTTTTTTTCCAATCAAGGTGTTTTTCGCAAAGTTTTATAATAATTTTTGTTAAGGGCAAAGCATGGAAACACAGGGTCAGAAATGAGCATTTTAGCTCATAGTGCCAGGCTTGGTAATAAGATATACTATCGAATGGGAAGACTAACTGGTAATGAAGACCCTTCCTCTCCTAGACTCCTGCAAGAGCAAAGCAGACCGCACTGTACAAAATATTGATGGTAGAGGGCTTTACTTCATCGACAAGAGATGTATGGCAAAGCTCAGGGTCTTATCTCTGTAATTATCTCAGAAGGAGAATTCAGAAGTGAGATGGCTGTCTCAGCAACATGTGTTAACACACACTGTGTGAATCTAAAAGAAAAAAATAGAAAAATAAACTTTCCTGACACAGAGTAAATCTGATTTGACTAACTGATTTGTATATTTGATTAAAAGTGACTATTTCACCAATTAAATGACATTGGGACAGGAAGGAAGGAGGCAGGGTGCAACCATTAAAAGAGTGACGTAACCATTAAAAACAGCTCAGGGAATGCTGTTGCTGCTGTTGTCTAGTCATCCAGTCATGTCCCACTCTTTCTGATCCCATGGACTGCTACACGCCAGGTCTCTCTGTCCCTCATCATCTCCTGAAGTTTGCCCAAGTTCATGGAACTAATAGGACTTGACAAAACCAGTTAGAACCTACTAAGCCCAAGATGGTGGGAGACGTGACTTCCTGTAGACCTTAAGCCGCATCAGATGCTGACTGTAATGCTTCAGCATCTAATGGCACATGCACAGGCACTATGACAGTACCAAGACTGAGCCTAAGGGGCCAAAACTGGGCAGTGACCCAGTTCCTGGGAATCCCCACCACTTCCCCAAAGCAGCTGGAATAATCCTCCCACTTGTTAGCCTATAAAGCTACTTGGCCCCTCAAAACTAACCACCCCCACACCTCAGGGCCACTCTCACCTTCAGTGCCTATCCCACGCCCTGAAGCCACCTCTCTCACCTTCTGAGAAGGTCTACCCTCTGTCTTTGGAGTATGTATCTCTCTAAATAAACCTGCTTTCACCTTACTATATTTCACTCTTGAATTCTTTTCCTGCCCGAAGCCAAAGACTCTAACATGGTGGGCCGTCCCAGGGGCTCACTCGAGACCTGAGACCTGACCATCCTCTCGTGTGTCAGTTCTCCTAGAACAGCATAGTGAAGTCGAAAGTGAAGTCGCTCAGTCATGTCCGACTCTTTGCAATCCCATGGACTGTAGTCTACCAGGCTTCTCTGTCCGTGGGATTTTCCAGCCAAGAGTACTGGAGTGGGTTGCCATTTCCTTCTCCAGGGGATCTTCCTGACCCAGGGATCGAACCCAGATCTCCTGCATTGCAGGCAGACGCTTTACCCTCTGAGCCACCAGGGAAGCCAACATAAGTGAGCTAAAATTGGCAACTCTGAAGTTTGAGAAAAACATTAAAAATGTAGGATTAAAAAATATTATATCACATTATCAGAGGCACATTAAATTCAAAATACTTCAATCCTACATTTTCTAACTATGTAGATCAAGTCATAGAAGGTGCCTCTGAAGTGAGTGACAGGTTTAACTAATATTCATTTAGGAAAGCCTTTTCTGTTACATATTCCAGAAACAGGGGAAATAAATGACTCTGATGACTAGGCCAATCTAGTCCTTTTAAAAGTCAGTTGGTTTCTATGCCTTTAGAAACAAATAGAAGGAGAACTTAATCCAGTTATCAGATATTAGAACCACCACTATATATAAATAGATAACTAATAAGAAGCTACTGTATCATACAAGAAACTCTACTCAATACTCTGTAATGACATATATGGAAAAAGAACTTGAATAAGAATGAATATATGTATAACTGATTCACTCTGCTGTACACTTGAAACTAACACAACACTGTAAACCAATTATATTCAAATAATTTTTTAAAATAATTTTTGTGATTTTTGCCATGGACCCTAGAAGGAGTTTTAAAAAACTGAGTGACATCAAGTGACTTCTCCATTTCATTCACAGATTATTATTACAACCATGTCTCCACAACTGAACAGAATTAAAGCTGAAAATTGTTCTCATGACTTTTAAATATGGAATTTTTAAAAATACACAGGGTTGATACTAAATACTGTCTTAGTCTAGCAGCAAATAATATTCATCCATGGATAGATGAACATGGGAGAGATAAATGCCCCTTCCTACTCACTAAGAGATACAATTCTAATAAAATTGTATATTTTCCTTGCTAAAGACATATTTATGTTTGATCTATTGTGTACTAATCATAACTGCAATAATATAAAGACTCATATTTTTAACATATAGAAAAACTTAAATGTTCACAAGGAGTTTAAAACTTAATTCCTACTCATGCACATAGTTTTGTTGCAACAAAATATGGCACAATGGTGAATAAGAGTTGCCTGCATAAGAATATATTTATATTAAATTCATGAAGTCACTGAAATTAGAACTATTAGTTCCAGAGGACAAAGTGTAATGCAAATGTCCAACTGTTAAAGGAAAGCTTTACAAGTATTTTATCGATCATGCTGGTGACTACTGAAGTACTATAATATTTAGATTCTACTGGGTACATATTTTAAAAATAAAGAATTTTCCCTCAGAGTCCATAAGTCCGCTCTACACATCTGTATCTCTTTTGCTGTCTTGCATACAGGGTCCTCATTACCATCTTTCTAAATTCCATATATATGTGTTAGTATACTGTATTGGTGTTTTTCTTTCTGGCTTACTTCACTCTGTATAATTGGTTCCAGTTTCATCCATCTTATTAGAACTGATTCAAATGTATTCTTTTTAATGGCTGAGTAATACTCCATTGTGTATATATACCACAGCTTTCTTATCCATTCATCCGCTGATGGACATCTAGGTTGTT
>SJYX01007878.1:61293-147620 GCA_006410675.1 Oreotragus oreotragus | reverse complement strand
TTGGGAGAATAGCATTGAAATATGTATACTATCATGTAAGAAATGAATTGCCAGTCTATATTCAATGCAGGATGCAGGATGCTTGGGGCTGGTGTATGGGGATGATCTGGAGGGAAGATGTGGGGTGGGAGGTGGGAGGGGGGTTCATGTTTGGGAGTTCGTGTAAAAAAATAAATAAATACAAAAAAAAATAATAAATAAATAAAATTTAAAAAAATAAAAATAAAATAAAAATAAAAATAAAGAATTTTATTGTAAAATCTCAATACTAAAATAAGAAATGATACGGTGGCTCAGCTGGTAAAGAATCTGCCTGCAGTGCGGGAGACCCGGGTTCGATCCCTCGGTTGGGACGAACCCCTGGAGGAGGGCATGGTGACCCATTCTCGTATTCTTGCCTGGAGAATCCCCATGGACAGAGAAGCCTGGAGGGCTACCATCCATGGAGTTGCAAAGAGTTGGATACAACTGAGCGACTAAGCACAGCACAGCATACTTTGCAACTGTTTAGACTTAATAAAGAACATTTTTGAATGTCAACTTAAAAATGCATAAAGCTACAGTTAAAAAAAATTATTTTAGGGAGGATTTGTGTGAAAGAGTTTGAAGACCATTACTGCAGTGACTATCTGGAGAGAGATACACAGTGTAGGCTGAAAAAAATCTGTGAACCAAAGTGGGCGATAAGGACAGGCAGGAACGACAGAATATTTCAAATATACGAAGGGAATCAGAGGATGATCCCTGAGTGAAAGGCAGTTTAGCTTCTCTGAAGAAAGGAGTAGAGTGAGGAAGAATGGAATGAAGGCCTAGAGAATTCTGAGCACTGAGCTGGAATGTTTGGACTTCGTTCTACAGACATTATGAAGCCATTCAAGGCTTTGGAGTTGGGAAAGGAAAGCATGTAGCATTACTGAACAGACACAAAATAGGAAGCACACTGTTAGAACCTTGAGAAAGACAATACACAGTAGGGTCTTCATAATAATGGAAAAGTGGAAAAGTATGGTTCCATTTTACCATTGTCTGTGGTCCAAAGTGATCCTGTGTGTGTGTGTGTGTGTGTGTGTGTGTGTGCTGAGGGTCAGAGGCAGAGCCATGAAGATGTGGGTTTTCCTGCTCAGACTGCACAAGACACTGACAGCTAAAAAGGCCCACTAGGGTCCAGGGTAAGTCTCACGGGCAATGAGACCCGTACCTGCACTCGGAAGGACCGCACTTGAAAAACCACCTTGAAATTCTGAATAATTTATTCACAAGGTATGCCACATTTTCACGTCTCACCGGACCTCACAAATTATGGAGCCAGTCCTGGAAGGGGATGCCCTGATAATAGGGTCCCCACCCGCTCAACCTGTTCCATCATCTCCCTATAACCACCAGCCCTGATGATGAGCATATGTGCCACCGGTTTTTTCACTGGGCAGAGCCTTGCATAGATTTAGGAGATCAGGAAAGGGCTCAGGGCTGGGGAAGATAAGAGAGAAGACTCATAGCCACCACCTGGGTCATGACACCTCTGTCCTCTCTGCAGGGTCACTGCCCGCAGCTGTCCAGATGGCCTTGTATACCTTCAGGGGAGCCATTCACTCAGCAGATATCACAGCATTGTAGCATATTAGCACTCAGTTGAGTTCAGTCATTCAGTTATGTCTGACTCTTTGCGACCCCATGGACTGTAGCATGCCAGGCTTCCCTGTCCATCACCAACTCCTGGAGCTTGCTCAAACTCACGTCCAAGTTGGTGATGCCATCCAACCATCTTATCCTCTGTCATCCCCTTCTCCTCCTACCTTCAATCTTTCCCAGCATCAGGGTCTTTTCCAATGAGTCAGCTCTTCGCATCAGGTGGCTAAAGTATTACAGTTTCAGCTTCAGCATCAGTCCTTCCAATGAATATCCAGGACCGATTTCATTTAGGATGGACTGGTTGGATCTCCTTGCAGTCCAAGGGACTCTCTAGAGTCTTCTCCAACACCACAGTTCAAAAGTATCAATTCTTTGGCTCTCAGCTTTCTTTATAGTCCAACTCTCACAACCATACGTGACCACTGAAAAAATCATAGCTTTGACTAGACGAACTTTTGTTGGCAAAGTGATGTCTCTGCTTTTTCATATGCTGTCTAGGTCGGTCATAGCTTTTCTTCCAAGGAGCAACTGTCTTTTAATGTCATGGCTGCAGTACTGCCCTTCCGCGAATGCCAGGAAAGAGTTCTAAGGAAGCAGTGCCTTTCTCTAATTCGTATGAGGTCATTATACAGAAAATGTTTTTAAGGAGGAAGGAGCTTTCTGCTTCCCTCTCACTTAATGAGTGCCTCCCATGGTAAGACAGTGAGCTTCACTGATACCCCCAAAAGAAAAAACAAATTCTGCTTTTTTCTTTCTTCTTTTCTCTTCCTTCCTAATTTCCTTGAATGTACACAGAATAAGAAATATTTTTCTAACAGGTGTCCTTTTGACTATATCACCTTATAGAAAGGTACACTAGGACCACGGAGGGGATGTCTTTATTTTCCAATTAATAATACATTTTCCTTTTATTTAAGAATTAACTGGACTATGTGAGTGGGTTCAAGACAGATGAACCTGTCCTCAAAATAGCTCACTGGTATCCTATAATGAGGCTTCCCATGTGTCTCAGTGGTAAAGAATCCACCTGCCAAGCAGGAGACACAGGTTTGATCTCTGTGTCAGAAGATCTCCTGTAGAAGGAAATGGCAACCCATTTCTATATTCTTGCCTGGGAAATCCTTACAGACAGAGGAGCCTCGGGGGCTACAGTCCACAGGATTGCAAGAGTCAGACACAACTTAGCAACTAAACAATAGCAACAATCCTATAATGAACGAGGGCTTTTATGAAATGAACATACAGACACACGAACATGCACACACAAATGCTTGGGAAAAAAAAAAAGAAACAGCTCAAGTGGAGAGGAAAAATAAAAACTCTTATACGTAATTTATTTTTTTTCTTATCACAAACTATTCTTTATGGCTTTTAAACCCACTAAGGGCTTAAATTTTCAGTAAATAAAGGTATGTATATTGTCACATTTAACTTATATGCAGAGTACATCATGAGAAACGCTAGACTGGAAGAAACACAAGCTGGAATCAAGATAGGCCTGGTGTGTTGCGATTCATGGGGTCGCAAAGAGTCGGACACGACTGAGCGACTGAACTGAACTGAAAGGTATGTAGTTTAACTCTAAAACTTAATTAAAAACCAACAGAAGTGACTTACTAGCTAATATGTATGGTGAAAGAAGCCACAGAACCCACACTCCTAGCATCTCAATCTGATCCCAGTCACATCTTCAACTCAGGATGGCTCTGACCCTGGAGCAGGCAGCTGCATCTCTGAGGGTGTTGAATCAAGGAAGCAGGCGATTTCGTGCACAAACAATTACCTTCTGAGAGTCAGAGCCAAATAGCTGAGAAATGTGACAGCCTCAACCTTGGACAACACAAATGCTGATTAGGTTGTCACTCAGGGGCTGGCTGTTTGTCACCAAAGTGCAGTCCACTCCCTACAAATCAAAACAACTGAATGTGAACAATCCTATCTAAGCCCTAGATATTTAATAAAATAATTGTCTTAGAAATAGTAAGACACATTTGGGTCAAGATAAAATCAAACTTATGGTTACCAGGAGGGAAGAAGGGGAAGGGATACTGGGAGATTAGAATTTACATATACACACTACTATATGTAAAATAGATAACTACTATTAATAAGAACCTTTTGTACAGCACAGGGAACTCTACTCAGTACTCTGTAATGACCTATGTAAGAAAAGAATCAAGAATGGACATATGTATATGTATGACTGGTTCTTTCTGCTATACACCTAAAGCAAGACTCTGTAAATCAACTATACTCCAATAAAAAATTAATTAAAAAAACATAAAATCGGGTGAAGAGACATCTTATTTTTTGAATTAAAATAACAAAAAAATTTAAAATACCAAAAAAACTGAAGTTCTACAAAATGTCAAAATTAAGAACAAACAAAAAGGACTATCTTCTAATAGAATCAGGGAGGAAGGAAGACAGGCATATCATTAGAAAGGATCTCCATTGATCGTAACACTGATGGTGCCAGCCTGAGAAGCAACGCATCCCACAAGATTTGCCCTATGAAGCAGAGGAGGGAAGGATCTGGCTCCACCCAGGAACCCTGGGTTCAAGTACCAAGTACATCAGCAGCCCAGCTGGTCTTTCCTAATGGAGGTGCCTTTCTGTGTGTGATCAAGCTGAGTGTTCTGTTAGGAAACATGGTGGAAGGTAACAGAGCACACCCTGGACCGTGCAACTTGCTCACATAAAGCACAGAACACAGCCACGCTGTTTCAGAAGACCCAAGTTAACTGCCCCCTTACAAGCCTGTAACCCCAGTAATAATCACCACATCATTAATGATTCGTTTTCTTTCAAGATATGTAGAATTAGTGACATGTGACAGTTACCTACAGTTTTCAAGTCAGTTGTACCATCTAGGTGTCCCTCTGTCTAGAAAACATATTATACCTGTTGCAACAGCAATGGGAATACAGTGATTTACAAATTCCTGTGGGAAAAAACCTCTCGCTCATCAAACAATAGGCTTGCCTCCTCTTTCAGTGTCTCCTTCAGACCAAACTTTCTCAGAACCTGCATCACAGGAGCTAGCAGAGGGCTTAACATTTGCTGCCACAGCCCACCTTTTTGGCTCATGGAAAGTAATAACAGGTTAAAACACCATCTCTGCTACTGTTGATGCATTTGCCTGGCTGTACCCACAGAGCTGGGTTGCCACGAGGAATTAAAAAGAGGGGAGCTAATCAAGGAAAGACATCATCTCTGAAATTTGGTGAGGTTTTATGGAAACAAGTGAGAGAGGGGGAGGTGGGCACACACATGGGGATTATTAGTGTTTTATATACTGCTTCTAATCGGAGAATGACCGAGTGTCCCAAATTCTTAAAGACAGAAAATCTCATATTAGGTCAGCATTTAACACAAGATTACATTCCCAATAAATGCAGAAATTAGACTATATCCTCAACCCAACCTTTCTAGCTTCAGGAACCATGGGTATACAAGCAGAAACAACCCTAATGGAATCTAGTTTTTCCATATCTCTAAAGCCTTAAAAATATTAGTTCTTTTCAAATAGTTATCCTACCACCATTCTTCATAAATAGTATGAGAGGAAAAAGCCTTATGCATAAATCCATTCAGGCAGGGCTACATACATTATAGAAAACCTGAAACACTCAATAAATCCAAAAAGAAGGACATGATTCACTGAGTTACAAACTCTAAGATCTATTTGCACCATTAAATGAATTAATGGCAGGAAGATGTGTATGTTGTATGTTGTAATATCTAGGGGAAAGTCAAAATACAGAAAAAAATGTAAAATCTTAACAGTTGAGGAAAGATGTCTATTAAAATAAGACTAAAAAAATACAGCACACCAAAATGTTGCCATTGATTACCACAAGGTGGTGGTATCAAGGATTATTTTCATTTCTTTTTTATACTTTTCTGTATTTTCTGATTTCTTAAAATGAATAATGTACAATCAGGAGAATTAGTTGAAGAACTTCTTTAAAAAGAATCTTCAGTAATGTACCATTTGTTAAAGCAGCAGCAATTTTAGGCTAAGCCATCAAAAATGCATTTTTCACATTGTATTTTCCCATCGGTCCTATTTCACTGCATTATGTGAATCTGCTGTATCTTTTGAGATTATTCAACTCAGCTAAAGAGACAAGAAAAGCAAATAAAATGAAGGCATGCATAAGCGATATAAGGCATAGAAAGTGACTTAGCTAGTGGCTTGTGAGGCACTGGATAGACTCAGTACAGATTAAGTATAGACGATGATTAAGCAAGTGGCCTGCGAGGCGTGGACAAAAGTCACAGCATGTGCTATATACTGACAGTAAGTTAGAAACCCATAATGCTAAAAATACATAGAAAATAGAATATACTGATCCATTATTGTTCAAGTTCATTCGAGTTTTTCTGTAAGACCGTATGGAAAAACCCAGATGAACTTTTTGGCACAAATGTGAATGTTAGTCAAAGCTAGGAGTGGATGGACAGAGTCAAGAGCTGACAGCTAGGTCACCCCTGACATCAGTCACCCATTTCCCACCTCCTCCTCCAGTACCTCCTCCAGTCTTGCCGGTAGGTACTTGCATGGCGGTCCCACTCAGCATGCACATGGAAAGGGAAATGTTTTCTTCCAGTCTGGTCTCAAGACGAGTAGGAGACTGGGATCGACATTTATACACTATTGATACTAGGTATAAAACAGATGATTAGTAAGAACATACTATAAGGCTCATTGGACTCCACTCAGAGCTCCACAGTGACCTAAATGGGAAGAAAGTCCAAAAACAGAGGGGAAATAATATTGCTGATTCACTTTGCTGTACAGTAGAAACTAACACAACATTGTAAAGCAACTATACTCCAATAAAAATTTTAAAAAAATAAAGGATGATACTTGAGATAGACTCTAGCTTGAGATTTAATGTTAATTCACCCAGTGAACCTATCAGCAGTCAAAAACCAAGACTGGACCTAGATCAGGAATAAATAAATAGCTTGTGTAGAATACTCCTTTACAAACTTAACGGAATGAAACAAGGTAGAGCAGAGTTTAGAATATGGAAGGTAAGCACTGTGGGAAAAGGATGTGTGTACAGATGGGTTTATTTGTAAACCATCACACTTCCCCAGTTGGGATGGCTGTTAGAGGGGCCATTTCTCAATTCATCCTACAGCTGCAAGCTCTCTGGTCCTTGGACAGTCTCTAGAAGATGAGGACCTGAAATTATTCTTGTTGTAAATACATCACTGACCAACTGGATACTTTATGAGAAATAATTCTCAACCCATGACTCCCCCACACTAATATATTTCATTGTCATTATTCTTTTGAAAATCACTCAAGCTTATCAGGATTTAATCATACCATGAAGAAATTCTCCTTCCCCTTTCCCTCTATGACTATAAAACACATTTCCTCACCAATAACCATGGTTGAGTGAAGGCAAGATCAGAGTGAAGAGGATTATTTACTTTGAATCCACTTAGCTCAGCTGCTTCTCTCCCCAGAATATTCTGAAGTGTTGAATATCTACCACAGTTAATAATCTTCCCTGCATTAGAAAACAAAGCAATACACAAAACACTCCAAGGTTCAAGATATGCTGCAGGTCTGCTATCATATTCCATATAAAAGGTATCCTGGAAACTTAGCAATAAGGTGGCCTTGGCTGGAATTTTCAGATGCCTCTGCTTGGAGTCTGGTTAATTGCGAAAAGTGTTAGTGACTTTCACTGGTAAACAGAAATGCAACACTGCCTACCATATCAGTAAACAAAGGATGTCACAATCATCAGCAGTTGCAGCGCTCCAACGGGCGCTGATGAGCCCTGAAGGAACTCACGCAGGAAAAGAATACCTGCCATGGAGCAGCTTTAGACAGCAGCCATTCTCCAAGGTGAGCCCTGAGGAAACTCAGGATGTGAAAAACAAAGGATACTGGCCCCTGAGTAGAGCTGAGGTGAGGTGCACATCAAAGGAATGATTTCAGTGAGTCCAGACTCTACTATCTTCCCATATATAGAAAACTGCTAACTTCTTTCACTTGGGATATATGGTTTTCTTTAATTAACAATAAAGTTTTGACATTCAGACTACTTGCCCACTGTTGCAAAACTTTTTATAATCTGGTTCCCCACCTTGCCTCCTTGGAATTCTTTCAGGGTTTCTTGAGATGCTGCCTCTGGGGCCTGAAGTCCTAAAAATTCCTGTAATATGGAACTAGCCTTGTAAAATCACACACTCCATGTAATATGGAACTAAGGCGATGAAACAAGGTAGAGCAGAGTTTAGAATATGGAAGGTAAGCACTGTGGGAAAAGGATGTGTGTACAGATGGGTTTATTTGTAAACCATCACACTTCCCCAGTTGGGATGGCTGTTAGAGGGGCCATTTCTCAATTCATCCTACAGCTGCAAGCTCTCTGGTCCTTGGACAGTCTCTAGAAGATGAGGACCTGAAATTATTCTTGTTGTAAATACATCACTGACCAACTGGATACTTTATGAGAAATAATTCTCAACCCATGACTCCCCCACACTAATATATTTCATTGTCATTATTCTTTTGAAAATCACTCAAGCTTATCAGGATTTAATCATACCATGAAGAAATTCTCCTTCCCCTTTCCCTCTATGACTATAAAACACATTTCCTCACCAATAACCATGGTTGAGTGAAGGCAAGATCAGAGTGAAGAGGATTATTTACTTTGAATCCACTTAGCTCAGCTGCTTCTCTCCCCAGAATATTCTGAAGTGTTGAATATCTACCACAGTTAATAATCTTCCCTGCATTAGAAAACAAAGCAATACACAAAACACTCCAAGGTTCAAGATATGCTGCAGGTCTGCTATCATATTCCATATAAAAGGTATCCTGGAAACTTAGCAATAAGGTGGCCTTGGCTGGAATTTTCAGATGCCTCTGCTTGGAGTCTGGTTAATTGCGAAAAGTGTTAGTGACTTTCACTGGTAAACAGAAATGCAACACTGCCTACCATATCAGTAAACAAAGGATGTCACAATCATCAGCAGTTGCAGCGCTCCAACGGGCGCTGATGAGCCCTGAAGGAACTCACGCAGGAAAAGAATACCTGCCATGGAGCAGCTTTAGACAGCAGCCATTCTCCAAGGTGAGCCCTGAGGAAACTCAGGATGTGAAAAACAAA
Organism: Oreotragus oreotragus; assembly: GCA_006410675.1. Classification (NCBI taxonomy): domain Eukaryota; kingdom Metazoa; phylum Chordata; class Mammalia; order Artiodactyla; family Bovidae; genus Oreotragus; species Oreotragus oreotragus. The sequence continues at coordinate 138,840 of SJYX01007878.1, read as the reverse complement.
GGATACTGGCCCCTGAGTAGAGCTGAGGTGAGGTGCACATCAAAGGAATGATTTCAGTGAGTCCAGACTCTACTATCTTCCCATATATAGAAAACTGCTAACTTCTTTCACTTGGGATATATGGTTTTCTTTAATTAACAATAAAGTTTTGACATTCAGACTACTTGCCCACTGTTGCAAAACTTTTTATAATCTGGTTCCCCACCTTGCCTCCTTGGAATTCTTTCAGGGTTTCTTGAGATGCTGCCTCTGGGGCCTGAAGTCCTAAAAATTCCTGTAATATGGAACTAGCCTTGTAAAATCACACACTCCATGTAATATGGAACTAAGGCGATGGCATTCCACTCCAGTACTCTTGCCTGGAAAATCCCATGGATGGAGGAGCCTGGTAGGCTGCAGTCCATGGGGTCGCTAAGAGTCAGGCACGACTGAGCGACTTTGCTTTCATTTTCACTTTCATGCATTGGAGACGGAAATGGCAACCCACTCCAGTGTTCTTGCCTGGAGAATCCCAGGGACAGAGGAGCCTGGTGGGCTGCCATCTATGGGGTCACACAGAGTCGGACACGACTGAAGCGATTTAGCAGCAGCAGCAGCAGCAGCAGCCTTCTTCTCCAATGTAACGGCCAGTAGAAAAAGTGCTTTGAGTAGAGAATTACTTAAAAACAATAAAAAAGCACCAGAAACTTTCATTCCTAACAGCAAATATCTACTTTTTCATAACTGGGTCAAGGTCTTTTCTTTGGCTATTTCTCCAGAGTGGGGTTCACACAACCTTTGTGACACAGTTTGCAACTCTGAGCAACTCTGTTGCAACTCTCATGCAACTTCTGAGTGGGGCAGAGTAAAGGGACAAAGTAGGTAATTAAATAGTTAATCCCACTAGGGAACTGTAAGAAAAAATATGGAAGACCTCTGTAAGTTAGTGATCACTTTAGAAAACAGGTTCGCTTAACCACAAAACCAAGCAGGCTTGCTTAGCAACAAGCCATGCAGCACAAGAATGAGTTATGCCCCAAAACAATAAACTCTGGTGGCATGAGACCCACATCCTGCCCGGGGAGCTTAGTAAGTTAATGGCCCTTAGGACACACTCTCTGCACACACAAAACACAATAATTCATGGAAAGGTGACATGTCAAAGTGAAAGAACCTCACTGTACTGAAACCTGAACGGATTTTTCCATAGTGCCAGTGACATTCCAGCTTGACCATGGAGGGACAAGAAAACGCCCCTGCCACATGGAGGAAGAGGCGATGACGGATGCATGATGTCTACCCAAAAGTGAGGGAGAAAGCGGTCTTCTTCCCTCCCCACTTTTCCTTTGATTATAAAACTATAGTCCACTAAGTTCTTGGTGCAGCACTCTCTCACTGGCCCTCTTGTAAGCCTCACAAGCATCCTATTCTAATAAGTCACTTCTTATCCAACAGTTTGTCTCTTGAATTCTTTCTATGCTGAGACATAAAAGACTGGTGCTCTTCTGAGCTCCCCAAAACACATGGTTTCACTTCCATGCATGCTCCCCACGTCCAGCTTCCTTAAAGTGGAAGAAGATTGTAGAAAACGTTAAGCACAAACAGAGCAACCTGAAAGTCATATCCTTCTGGATTTTAATGAAGTTCCAATTAGCTTTTGTAACTGTCTCAGAATTTTCTTTTAACAGGATCATCTGTGGACTAGCAGTATCACCGTCAATTGGGAGCAAGTCGGAAATGCAAGGTCTCAGGCCCCACCGAGAATCAGATCTGCCTTCTAACACCATCTCTGGGTGATTTGTATGTATATTAAAATCTGATTAGCAATGATGTAGCCTTTACATTTGTCAGTAGCAGTTTTTAAAGAGATCTATCCATGCTTCTTTCTGCTCTCATATTTTATAATATTATGTACTATTTAACTGAATTATATAATTTAACAAATAAGCATAACTGGCATAAACAAGTTTGTGAGAATATACAACTGACTCTTTGGAAGTATTTAACTCACTCAGTGGGAGGGGACATGACTGGTGTGGTTAGCTGAGGGTTCATCACACTGTGGGCACCATTTCAGATGTCTGACAGAGGAGACAGTTTTTATTAATTCAGAGAGTTAGACAGTTTAAAACCACCAGTACTGGGACTTCCCAATGGTTCAGCGGTTAAGACTTTGCTCTTCCAACACAGAAGGCACAGGTTCTATCCCTGGTTAGGGAACTAAGATCCTACATGCCACACAGTGTCCCAATAAAAATAATAAAAGCACCAGTTTTGTTGTTCAGTTCATAAGCTGTGTCTGACTCTTTGCAACCCCCATGAACTGCAGCATGCTAGACTTCCCTGTTCTTCACTGTCTCCCAGAGTTTGCTCAAATTCATGTCTATTGAGTCGGTAACGCTATTTAACTGTCTCCTCCTCTGCCACCCTCTTCTCCTTTTGCCAGTGCTGCCAGCACCAACACTGCCATTATAATTACTATTCACTAATGAAGTTTTGCAAGTTGTTTTTAACCCTAATGACACCATAGGAGGTAGACATTGTACCTTTGCCAAGCATCTCCAATACTCCAGCTTCCAAACACCTGCCAAGATGGCTCTGTCTGGCCCACCTGTAGCTGGGGGCAGGAGGCTCCTAGGGTCAATGAATTGTGAGGACTAACACATGTCATTTTCAGCAAGAGCACGTAATGTTTAGCATGAGACCCTCCACAGAACTCTCTTTCCCTTTGGTCAGCAGCATCAAAGGGACTCAGCAAGCAAGGAGACACCACTGACATTCTGAGATTCTGGGGTTTACTGCAGCAGAACATAGCCCATTCTGACCAAGACAGTATTCTTTCCCTGAGTGTATACTTACCTGTAATTTGGTGACTGGGATGGTTAACTATGTGTCAACCTGATTGGGCTAAGGGATGCCCATATCACTGGTAAAGCATTGTTTCTGGGTGGTGTCTGTAAAGGTGTTTCTGGAGGAGACCAGCATTTGAATCATTAGACTGAGTAAAGACATCTGCCCACACCAAAGGGGTTGGGTATAAGGCAACCCTTGGGTCTCTGTATAGAACAAAAAGGCAGAGAAGGGTGACTTCTTGCTCTCTCTGTGAGCTGACTTTCATCTTCTCTTGCCCTCACACATTGGAGCTCCTTGTTCTCAGACCCTCAGATTCGGGCTGAATCACACCACTGGCTTTCAGATGGCAGATTGTATAACAGAAGTTCTCAGCCTCCTTAACTGTGTGAGCCAAATCCTATAATAAATCTCCCCTTACATCTATCTATATATAGCCTATTGGTTCTGTCTCTCTGGAGAACCCTGACTACATTACAGAATTTAGACAATAAAAGGTGTGAAACAAGGCAAATAATAAAACTTCAATGATTCAAATAAGTGTTTGACAAAGGGAGAATCTTTATTGGTCTACAAGTGTTTAAATCTGTGACTCTCTATGGTTAAACAGGATGAGATGGGGGGTGGTGGTATTGGGAGAATCTGTTTAATTCTCTTTATTAAATCCACTAAGGAGATTCTAAAGCGAGACACAGAGACAGAAAAGAAGAAATATTTCAATCACTACAGTTTATAGCGTGGACTATGCTCTCCATACTCACTGCCGATGATTACAAAAAACAACCCCATAGTAAAAATAAAAGGTAATTAAACCCTTTATTAAGGAAATGTGAGATCCAAAAATGTGCTAAATAAAAAGGTGACTGAGACGGTAAAGGCACAAAGAATCCAATAAAGAGAATAATAGAAATGATTCATATATAAGGTAAAAATAAATTTAAGACTTTAAATTTTATGTTTTTGTAACTGAGCAGGACCCTGTGGGTACCTCTGTCAAGTTCACAACTAATCTCCTTTTATATAAACTTTTATTCCTTTTCTTGTTAAAAAGTTGTTCTCCAAGAGGAGCCTCTAAGAAAGTTGTTGCCAGGGAGGATTCCAGGGGGTCTCGGATTGGGAGGCAAGCCTTCCCCCATATCCTCCTCTCAGAAATACTTTCTTGTTGTTCAGTCGCTCAGTCATGTCTGACTCATGGACTGCAGCACGCCAGGTTTCTGTGTCCTTTACCATCTCCCAGAGCGGGCTCAGACTCATGTCCATTGAGTCGGTGATGCCATTCAACCATCTCTTCCTCTGTTGTTCCCTTCTCCTTCTGCCTTCAGTCTTTCCCAGCATCAGGGTCTTTTCCAATGAATTAGCTCTTCACATCAGGTGGCCAAAACTATTGGAGCTTCAGCATCAGTCCTTCCAATGAATATTCAGGATTGATTTCCTTTAGGATCGACTGGTTTGATATCCTTGCTGTCCAACAGACTTTCAAGAGTCTTCTCCAACACCACAGTTCAAAATCATCAATTCTTTAGGGTTCAGTCTTCTTTATGTTCCAACTCTCACATCCATACATGACTAGGAAAACCATAGCTTTGACTAGACATACCTTTATTGGCAAAGCAATATCTCTGCTTTTTAATATGCTATCTAGGTTTATTACAGCTTTTCTTCCAAGGAGCAAGCGTCTTTTAATTTCATGACTGCAGTTACCATCTGCAGTGATTTTGGAGCCCAAGAAAATAAAGTCTCTCACTGTTTGCATGGTTTACCCATCTATTTGTCACTGAAAGTGAAAGTGAAGTCACTCAGTCGTGTCCGACTCTTTGAGACGCCATGGACTGTAGCCTACCAGGCTCCTCCATCCTAGGCAAGAATACTAGAATGGGTTGCTATTTTCTTCTCCAGGGGATCTTCCCGACCCAGGGATTGAACCCGGGTATCCCGCATTGGAGGTAGATGCTTTAACCTCTGAGCCTAAAGTACCTAGATAATAATGTACATTTCCTGAGTTGTTTTGTAGAGGTAAAAAACCTCCCCTCTCCAACAAATGGAAGATATTAATTACTTGATGGCCAGGAGTACATAGCCCCAGGCTTCCTGGAGCCCAAGGACTGATAATGTTAACCTCTGTGACACCGCCTGGTACCTCACCATCAGCCAACCCAGGAGAACTGCACTGCCACATGGCTCGCACGTGCCGGTTTTATGGTACTGTGACTAGTTTCCAGGTTGTCTTTAGTCAATCATCCTGACTCAGGGTCCTTCCTGGTGGTGCATGCATTGCTCAGCCAAGACGGATGCCAGTGAGGATTCTGGGAGGCAGTGGGACATGTGGCATCTCCTTTTGACCTTTCCTGAGCTCTTCTGGTTGGTGGTGGTTTATTAGTTCTGTGCTCCTTGCTGGGACCTTCTGTCATAAAATAACTCATGCAAATAGTTACTACAGTGCCTGGCCAAGGTGGGCAGGTTCAGTCAGTGTGCTTCCCCTATCTTTCCTATAAAGTGTGTGGCAGAATGCTGAAATGGCAGCAGGTGGAGTCTTCATTTAGTTTATAGACAAGACATGGCTGCTTTGTGTCTGTGCCTGCTCACTCAGTCACATCTGACTCTTTGCAACCCTATGGACTGTAGCCCACCAGGCTCCTCTGTCCAAGGGATTCTCCAGGCAAGAATACTGGAGGGGGTTGCTATTTCCTCCTCTAGGGAATCTTNGCTGCTTTGTGTCTGTGCCTGCTCACTCAGTCACATCTGACTCTTTGCAACCCTATGGACTGTAGCCCACCAGGCTCCTCTGTCCAAGGGATTCTCCAGGCAAGAATACTGGAGGGGGTTGCTATTTCCTCCTCTAGGGAATCTTTACCACCCAAGGATATGGCCAAATTCGGCCAAAGACTTCTTTTGTCCTAACATATCACTCTTTAGTGTGGCTATGTATGACAGGGACAAAGTAAAGGGACAAAGTAGATGATTAAATAGTTAATCCAGCTAGGTGACTATAAGTAGAAAAAATATGAAAGATCCCAGTAAGATAATGATTATTCAAGAGAGAAGGTTTGCTTAACCACAAAAACCAAGCCGGCTTGCTTAGCAACAAAACCATACAGCAGAATCACGAGGCATGCTCCCAAACAATGAAACAATGGTGGCATGAGACCACAGCCTGCCCAGTGAGTTCAGCAAGTTAATGATCCTGAGGACATGCTCTCTGCACACATGAAAAACAATCATTTGTGGACCCAGCTTGACGCTGAAGGAAGAAAACTCCTGTGTTCAACCTGGAGGAGGAGCTGATGATGAAAACATGATGTCTACTCAAGAAAGTCAAAGAAGTTCTCCTCCCCCTCCCCATTTTTCCTTTGATTATAAAACTGTAGCCCAGTAAGTTTTCAGGGCACAGCACCCCCTTGCCCACCCACTTGTAGACCTCACAAGTGTCCTATTCTAACGAATCACTTCTTATCACTTTGCCTCTTGCTGAAATCTTTTCTGTGCTGAGACATAAATGACTATGGTACTGGAACTCTTTGGAACCCCCAAAACAACACCCAACAGTTTCAGTTATGGGGAAACCATAGCTCCCACTCACCTTGAAATGTCTAAACAATGCCATAATTATCAAAGACCTGAGAACTGTCATAAGAACATGTTTGGTTAAATTGGGTCAGTTAAAACATAAAATAGTTCTAAGTTTCAAATCAAGAAAGCAGGCTAATAAACAAGGAAAGCATAGGAAGTTAAAAATAAATCCAATTATTAAAAGATTACAATAGTTAAAATAGAAAACACAAAGTACAAATGAAAACTCTGAATTAAATCACAAAATCAACAAATGTTTCAGATAAATAACATCAATGAATAATACCAGTGACAAAAGTCACAAACAAGTCTTTAGGATGAATAAAAAAATAACAGTGTTGAGAAATGAAATATTTCCTGCCATATCAGTAAACAAGAATGTCACAGTCATCAGTAACTGCAGTCCTCCAAAGTAAACAGTTGAGACCTGATGGGAACTCAGGAAGCAAAAGAATACCTGCCATACAGCAACTATCAGACTACAGCCACTCCCTACAGTGAGCCCTGGGAAAACTCAGGGTGTGAAAACTCAGGATACTGACCCTAGATAGCTGAGGTATGCATATCAAAGGAATGATTTCAGTGAGTTTCCTGTGGTCATGTATGGATGTGAAAGCTGGACTGTGAAGAAAGCTGAGCACCGAAGAATCGATGCTTTTGAACTGTGGTGTTGGAGAAGACTCTTGAGAGTCCCTTGGACTGCAAGGAGATCCAACCAGTCCATTCTGAAGGAGATCAACCCTGGGATTTCTTTGGAAGGAATGATGCTAAAGCTGAAACTCCAGTACTTTGGCCACCTCATGCGAAGAGTTGACTCATTGGAAAAGACTCTGATGCTGGGAGGGATTGGGGGCAGGAGGAGAAGGGGACGACCAAGGATGAGATGGCTGGATGGCATCACGGACTCGATGGACGTGAGTCTGAGTGAACTCCGGGAGATGGTGATGGACAGGGAGGCCTGGCGTGCTGCAATTCATGGGGTTGCAAAGAGTCGGACACGACTGAGCGACTGAACTGAACTGAACTGAGACTCTTGCAACTTCCCATACTTAGAAAAGTGCTAAATTTTGTGCTAAAAGTGCTAAAGTCCTTAATTTTGGATATCTGGTTTTCTTTTAAAAAGTCATCTTTTCTTATTGTGACTACCTACCCTTTGTTGCAAAACTTCTATATAACCTGCCCCCTACCCCTCACCACATCAGAGCAGTTCTCTTAGGGTTACCTGAGATGCTGTCCCCAGGTTTAAGTCCTAAAAATTCCCACTGAATAAAACACAACTCCCAACTTTTAGGTTGTGAATATTTTTTAAAGTCCATAATGTCTATAAAAATAACAACAACAACAAAAAAAAAACCCACAATGAACTAAAAACAAAACACAATGAGCTATTAAAAAGTAAATAAAATTGTAAAGTTTGAAAGCATAAATTAAAATAACAAAATGAACTGAAGTTATCTAAAACTGTGGTATGTGGCAGTTGGAAATACGTTCATAAATTCTTTCATGCTCCCTTCACAAGGTATAGCTTAATCTCCCTTTCTTTGAGTGGGCTGAACATTGTGACTCACTTCTAATGAACAGAATGAAGCTGAAGTGATGGTGTATGACTTCAGACCTGGTCATGGAAATATTCAGGGCCTCCTGCCTTGTTTTCTGGGATCTCTGGCTCTGGGAGAAGCAGCAGCCATATTGTGAGGATACCCAGCAGCCCTGTGGAAAGGTCTGTACAGCAAGGGAAGCAGCCCTGTGATGAGTCATCTCAGAAGCAGCTCTTCTGGGACCAGACAGGGCTTCGGATACTGTAGCCTTGACCTGATATCTCTACTGCAACCTCATGAGAAACTGAGCCAGAACCTCTCATCTAAGCCTCTCTCAGACGTCTGACTCTCAGAAACTGGATGAGAAGATAAGTATTTATTTTAAGTTACTAAATTTTAGGTTATATGTAAAGCAGAAATAGATAATGAATACAAACTGGTAGACTTATTTTTAAAATAAGCAAATATATCATCTATAGACATTAGAAAGTAGTCAAACAAGGTGTGTTTTAACAGGACCCTCTCATTCAAGACAGAGTGGATCTCAAAGCATGAAATTCCCAGAGGAGCTCTCTGAGGATGATCTTACTCTTGACCTTTGGGCAGAGAAGCCCTGACAACTGTCCCTTATCCAGGACCTACCAATTAGAGCAGACCCGTCCTGTCTGTAAACATGTGAGGACTCAATATAGAACCTAACTCATATGCCATTCTGGCTTACTGGAGCCAGTTCACACTGGCTTGTGAGAGAAGACTGTTAAATTTTCAGGAATTCTGCAAGTCAGCTGTTAACTAAAACCATGAAATCATTATGAAAAAGTAAATTACATAAAATTAAATCAGCTATATTAAAGAAATAGGCAATAAATACTGAATATTCATCACATCCTAATTATTTTACTACTTTATGCTATTAGCTAGTTTGTGTGTACTGAGTCTATACGGTAGAAATTCTGACTAATGGTCCAACACTGTGTACTTCTCCCCAGCTGCTTGTGCAGTGGGATCACACTGGTAGCTGGAAATAAGCCATGATGGGAGAATTTACACCCTGGGAATTGGTTAATGCTACAAACCAGGACTTTGGGTTTTTTTAATTGTCTATTCTTTAGAAAATAATGATGAAGAGATTATGAATACACATTGAAGTGTATCATTTCTATACTGGCTACATTTTAATAGCACAAATTCTCCCAGTATTAAAAATCTATCCAATTCACCTTGGAAGAATGAATGAGGGTCTAACATGTATCTTCACTGTTTCACTTTCGTCTTTCTAGTTAAGGTAAATGAAAATATCAAACAATACTCATTCATCTGTCAGTTGTAACCACAGGTTGACTATGGATACAAAAAAATTGTCAAAAATGAACATAAACATGCTATGAAAATCAACTGACTTTATAGAACTGACATAAAAGACTATATATTTCACTGTTTGTAAAATGCATGCTACACATCCTTTATATCAGTACAATTTTCCAAAAATGTTTCATTTTTATAAGAACATATTTCATTTTATAAGAACAGTCAGGTTTTAAACATTTACTAGCATACCACTGACACTAACTCATGCTGACTAGAATGTGTAAATTATTTTTCTTAATAATAAACCGACACTGTATGGCAGGGACCGTGCTGAGGGGCAGGGATGTTCAGGTATCTCATCTGGTGTCAGGAGCAGGAGTGCACGAACAAGGGAGGAGAACCAGGTCTCTCGTCTCCAGCCCGATGGATCTACAGGATCCATCCAGATCTGCAAGACAGAGAGCTGGTGACAGAAGCTATTTTCACAGGGGAAAGGCTTAGGAGGTCAGTTTTATTGTGGCCTCAACCATAACTGAAGCAGTGAAGTCAAATGTAAGTGACAGGTGAGCATCACACACAAATACCACATCTCACACCCTTTGCTTACAACCCAGCTCCTACCCTTACAAGGCACGGAGCCTGGTAGATGCTTGATAAATATTTGGCAAAAACCTGCATTAAAATAAAGATGCAGTGAGAGCTGCTTTCATAACTGAAAACTGTACACAACTGACAGGGACTTCATATGGGCACTTCAGGGAAGTCTGGGGAGGTAGCCTTGACAGTTACAGCCAAAGTTAGTCTTAAATGACTGGAAAATACACAAAAAGCAGACTGTTCTTGGTGCAAATGAGCCTAAGTCGATTTGGATACTCAAAACCTTTGGATTCTCTGGATGGCCTCTAGCCATGAGAGGGGGCAGGCCTAGAGGGGCTTGCACCAGGGGCCAGGGTACAGTGGCAGGAAAGCTCCTTCAGTTAGAAGCAAATGCCCATCACCCACAAGTTCACACAGTCATGCACCTGTTTTGCACACTGGTCATATCCCCAGTCTTTGCTTATATTACCCTCTGCTGGCAAAGGTGCCTGTAAAACTTTCCAGGTCAAATTGGACCTTTACTCATTTCACAAATGAAAAACTACTCCTAACATCCCTTGTGCTTTAGCAAACCTTTTAGGATTGATCTGGTTGGTGATAAATAAAGTTCAGCCATGCTCTGGCTAATGAATTCTTTCTTAGGTGCTTTTATAGAACTTCAAAGCTTCTGACTAAGAAAATTTGGCTGTTACCTAGCTTCTCCAAGATACAAATAAAGGAATCATAGTCTTCACTGCAGTATTTAATATGGACAATATACAATACCAAATATATTAAAACCAAAATTTTTTGGTATTCATCTGTTCTTAAAACTGGAAATATAATTTTTGCATTGGTATATATTTGATCTCTTAGCCAAACAAACAAAAAAGCATATATAACAACCTCCAGTTTTCATTTCCGTCTGGCTCAGCTAGTAAAGAATCCACCTGTAATGTGGGAGACCTGGGTTTGAGCCCTGGGTTTAGACGATTCCCTGGAGAAGGGAAAGGCCACCCACTCCAGTATTCTGGCGTGGAGAATTCTATGGACTGTATAGCCCATGGGGTCGCAAAGAGTCAGACACAACTGAGCGACTTTCACTTCACGTCAGTCTTCATTTTAATGAGTGAACATAACCACATTAAGAGGTTCAGGTACTGCTGCTGCTGCTAAGTCACCTTAGTCGTGTCCAACTCTGTGTGACCCCGTAGACGGCAGCCAACCAGGCTCCCCCGTCCCTGGGATTCTCCAGGCAAGAACACTGGAGTGGGTTGCCATTTCTTTCTCCAATGCATGAAAGTGAAAAGTGAAAGTGAAGTCGCTCAGTCGTGCCCAACTCTTAGTGACCCCATGGACTGCAGCCCACCAGGCTCCTCCGTCCACGGGATTTTCGAGGCAAGAGTACTGAAGTGGGTTGCCATTGCCTTCTCCGGTTCAGGTACTAATAAAATGTAAAAACTGTTCAATTTGAATACCACACCTAGGCTCTCACACACAAGGAACTTCTATGGAAACAAGGTAAAACTCAAGCTAAGGCTGGCATTAATACTGTACTCGGAGCTCTAAGACTGGGAGTAAGACATGATGTTACAATCTCCTTTACTCTCACTGCAGTAGATCTCAGCTTCACTTCTGATGTCTCACCAATAATACAATTTTATTCAAACTGGAGCCCTTGGGTGGAGCTGTCAGCCACTCTCTCCAGCATCCTAGGATGGCTATTTTTCATTTATTATTTCCTGGGGAAAGAAAGAATCTCTCTTGAATGTCAACAATTTTGATGGTTTCTCACTGCAGGAGAAAAGTGGATGAATTATTCTGAAGAAAATGCTTTCTTTTATCTTGGTGATATTTGTGAAAGGCTTGGCACTTCCAAGAAAGTGGTTGCTATTTTCTCGGGCTTTATCCTCTAGACAATATTATGTTCAGAGTTTCATTAATTTAAGTCAGGTATTATCCTCCAGGAAGATGATATTTTCAGGAAGACTTCTGAAAACACCAGCTTTTCAGTTGAGCTTTCCACTTCACTGTGTCCTGTCTAAAGAATGTACAAAGGACCTTTCTAAGATTTTTCTGAGTGGCCCAGGACAAGGCTAGGGCAGGGTGGTGCAGCAGTTCAAAGCATGAGCTCCCTATGGCTGTGTGGATCAAAAATGTCGCCTGCCATATCAGTAAACAAAGGATGTTGCAGCCATCAAGCCATCAGCCATTGCGGCTGCCCCTGATGGGATTCAGGAGGAGAAAAACAGGATACTGGTCAGGGACAGCTGAGATGCATATCAGAGGAATGACTTCAAAGAGTCCATACTCTTGCATCTTCCCATACATAGAAAAGTACTAAATTCATTAACTTGCGATGTCAGGTTTTTCTTTAATTAATGGTAATCCTTTGATATTTTGACTTTCTATTTTTCAGTTGCAAAAACTCCCATATATCCCGGCTCCTCCCTCACCTCTTTGGAGCAATCCTATAGTGCTATCTGAGAGGCTGTCTCCTGGGCTTAAGTTCTCAGAAAGCTTACCAAATAAAAAACCTAATTCTCAGCTTTGAGGTTGTGCTTTTCTTTTTCAGTCAACAGCTGTACAATCTCCAACTGTGGGAACCAGGGCACCTCTTCCTTACCCTTTTAAGCCTTCACATTCTCACTTTTAAATTTCGTGTAAGAGAACCCACATCAAAGGACTACGGTGAGGATTAGAGGATGTAGATCTTTAGAGTGACTAGTCACAATAAACACCAAACAGCTACTCAGTAAATTAAAACTATTACGTTAAGCAGATGACTGCAAAAAGCTGTCTGGAGGTCAAACTGGAGAATCATTTGATATTTGATAATGTCTTCTGTTATAAAGTCCCTTCTTGACTCTAGCAAATTCCTGAGCAACATGATAGACACACTAAATTCCCATCTGTTATGGCTAGTATTCAAACCAACTTCCACCTAAATGTCCATCGACACAGGAATGTATAAAGAAGATGTGGTACATATATGCAACAGAATATTATTCAGCCATGAAAAAGAATGAAATAACATCATTTGGAGCAACATGGATGGACCTAGAGATTGTCATACTGAGTGAAATAAGTCAAAGACAAATATAGTATAATACTGCTTATATCTGGAATCTAAAAAATGGTTGAAATAAACTTATTTACAAAACAGAAAGAGAGTTACAGATATAGGAAGCAATCTTATGGTTACCAAGGGGAAAAGGTATGAATTGGGAGATTAGGACTGACACATACATACTACTGTATATAAACTAGATAACTAATAAGAACGTACTATATAGCACAGGAAACTCTATCCAATACTCTGTAATGACCTATATGGGGGAAAGAGTCTTAAAAAAAGAGTGGAGGTATATATGTGTATATATATATATGTATGTATGTATAACTGATTCACTGTGCTGTATAGAAGAAAATAACATTGTAAACCAACTATACTCCAACAAAAATTAAAAAAAAAATACAACTTCCAGTTGAGTACTTGTGTGTGCAAGAAGGCTTTTGGCTGTGTCCCTGGGGACAATCAGACAAGATTCTTGTCCGCAGGGAGCAAGGGAGATAAGACAGGTATAAAAGTCACACAAAGTAGGGAGTGGCCAAGACCAAAGAAAAAGAAGAATAAAATGTTACCTGTACTAATGAGAGGAAGAGAGGGCCTCCTGCAGGAGGAAGTAATGGGAAGATCCAAGAAGACTTCAAGGAGATGAGCAGGCAGGGAGCAGCGAAGGGGGGAGACGGGAACAACAGCGCCAGTGCTGGTGCCAGACAGCCTGCTAAGCTCCACATTCGCTCTGATGAGTTTAATTCCCCCAAAGATTTGCTATGCCGTTTGCTTAGTTGCTGAGTCATGTTCGACTTCTTGCAGTCCCGTGGGCTATAGGCCCACCAGGCTCCTCTGTCTGTGGAATTTCCCAGGCAAGACTACCAGAGTGGGTTGCCACTTCCTTCTCCAGGGGATCTTCCCAACGCTGAGATGGAATCCATGTCTCCTATGTCTCCTGCATTGGCAGGCAGATTGTTTACCCACCGAGCTACCAAGATTTCCTGAGGGTGAGGCAATTATTCTCACATTGTACTGTTCATAATCCCTCAGTCATGTCTGACTCTTACAACACCATGGACTATCATCTGCCAGGCTCCTCTGTCCATGGGATTTTCCAGGCAAAAATACTGGAGTAGGTAGCCTTTTCCCACTCCAGAGGATCTTCCTGACCCAGGGATAGGACCCACATCTCTTGTGTCTCCTGCATTAGCAGGCGGATTCTTTACTACTGCACCACCTGAGAAGCCCAATAATTCTCATGTTATTAAGGATGAAATTGAGACTCAGTGTGATTAAGTTACTTGCCTGGAATCATACAGCTGACACAAGGCAGTGCCATGGCTGGAGCTTAGGACTGTCTGACTCCGCAATACTTGGGGAATACAGAGATGAATGGTTCACCCTGGCTGGATGACAGCACATGGAGGATGGCTGGGAGGAATATACTAAACAACTTGCTTAGGGATCAGCCCAACTCCAGCTGCTGTTTGAATCAGCTGCAAAAATCATTAGGTAGCAGAAAGCATGGGGAATTTTTGAAATGAGAGGTAACAAGATCAGAACTAAGAACTGGCAGGATAACTGTGAAAATCCTCATCACCTATGGATTAGAGAACCAAGTCCTGGGGCTTGGTTCTGCCAAATCCTTTGAGCCATTAAACTTCCTTGTGTGCCATTTACTATAGAAGCCAAGCCACTCAACCCTAAATCATAAAAGAGTAGTATTAATTTCTTCAGGACTCAAGAGTTCAGTTTTCTACAGGAGTAATTTCCAACATTTTAATATCATGGAAAAATGTTCATATGCAAATCACCAGGATATTTGCATAAAGTTTTAGGAAACTTCGAACTCTAAACCGCTAAAGAAGTGGTCCTCAAACTTCAATGAACAATAAAGGAGAGCCAGAAGAGCTTATTTAAAATGCAAATTCCCAGCAAGAGGTCCCTAGACCCCAGAAGAAGAATCCCTATTTTAGAGCATCACAGACACACACTGAAAAGGGGCCCCGAGATACAAAATTACTCTGCTTCTTCACAGCCCCCTACTACAACTCCAGTGTATAATTCTCCTGACTGTAGCCTGTCTCTTTCCTAAAAAAATATAGCAGGGCAAAAAGAGACATGGAGGTCTCCCAACAGTCTTCCCACAAAGCACTGTGCACACAATAATGGACTCCAGAATTGAAATTGGGGTGCAAAAGGTTCACCACCATTTATCAGTAATTGCCCATTTTGCCACTCTGTTTGCAAATACCATCTCTAGCAGGTAATCCATTTTTCCTCCTCAAGGAGTACTTGCAAAATAGGTAAACATCATGCCAAGAAAATATTATGTGGCTCCCTGAGAAAAATTATCTAAAAGGTTACTCAAATGTGAGCAGGCCATTAGCCACTATGAATATTAAGAGGTAATGTGCTCTGGCGGAGTAAGGAAAAAGATAAAACTTGAGACATAATTAGATATTGAAAAGGCAGCAGAACTCTGTTCAAAGAAGGTATGACTGTGAGAAGGACTAGAATATCAAAAACCCTTCATGAAAAGTTGAACTTATAAAATGGGTAGTTTATGGAAAAGAAATGAATAAAATGCCACCCCAGTGCCCCCATGAGTTCTTAATAAAAGGGCATAAGAGCATAAAAAAGGCTTCCTGCTCTTCCCAAAATAATGCATCTAACACCACGGAGGAGACCCGGCAAATGTTAGGAGATTTACTCTGCTTGCCTTCAAGTCAGCAGCATTTTGGAAGTGATTTGTTATGTTTGTAAATGGCCTTTCATCTGAAAATTCACAACCTACAAGGAGAAGAAATCTCCTACCTACTTGAATAGGTATCAACCAGCACTGGTAAGACTATTTTGTTACTGAAACTCGGTCTTTAACATTCCAGAAGAAATTTTAACTTTAAAAATGGGAATGTTCACACTGAAATGCTTTAAAGCCTCCTGTGCATTTGGACATTTTCCTAATAAAATATTGGGGAAATGATATCAGGAAATCAGGAGGATGGGCAAGGGGAGCACATGTGTAGTTGTGTAATGAAGCAAGACCCTCTAAGGCCTTCCCAGGACAGACCTCCCAGTATCTTCCAGCTGCCTTTTGTCTGTAGAAAAACTTTAGCCAAAAAATAAGCTTGATCAGAGAAGTGAGAAAACGCAGAAGCAAAGGCAAGCAATCACACTGGACAAAATAACAACAGTTCAGTCATTAGGCAAAACCAAAGACCTTTAGTTCCTTCCCCAGGGCTCTAGATAATATTCTAATCCATGTCCTTTGTGTTTGCAGATACTGAAAACCCCATCTGGTGAAAACAGTTAACTACATGATGACCATGTAGTTAACAATACCAATATCTAGGTTTTGGGGCTCCAAAATCACTGCAGATGGTGATTGCAGCCAGGAAATTAAAAGATGCTCATTCCTTGGAAGAAAAGTTATGACCAATCTAGACAGCATACTAAAAAGCAGAGACATTACTTTGCCAGCAAAGGTCCATCTAGTCAAAGCTTTGTTTTTTCCAGTAGTCATGTATGGCTGTGAGAGTTGGACTATAAAGAAAGCTGAGTGCTAAAAAATTGATGTTTTTGAACTGTGGTGTTGGAGAACTCTTGGGAGTCTCTTGGACTGCAATGATATCCAACCATTCCATTCTAAAGGAAATCAGTCCTGATATTCATTGGAAAGACTGATGCTGAAGCTCCAATACTTTGGCCACCTGATGTGAAGAACGAACTCACTGGAAAAGACCCTGATACTGGGAAAGACTGAAGGCAGGAGGAGAAGGGGACGACAGAGGATGAGATGGCTGGATGGCATCACTGACTCAATGGACATGAGTTTGAGTAAGCTCCAGGAGTTGGTGATGGACAGGGAAGTCTGGTGTGCTGCAGTCCATGGGGTCACAAAGAGTCGGACGTGACCGAGCTATGATACAAGCTGCTTCACTTTACACAATTCCTAGAATTGTTCTCAAGAAAATGTGAATACACTGACCCTGGAACTGAAGGTTACCTGTACTTAAAACAATTAAGATGACATCGATGAGACCACTGCATGACTAATTTCAAGGTGACTGTGCTGTTCTGCACATAACCCCCTCCCTCTGCATATACACTTCCTGAACTCCCTTTTAAAAGCTCTTGTCCCATAATCGACAGTAGGGAGTTGACTTGTGTACATGAGTCTACCTTCTCCCCAGGCTGCTGGTTTCCTGAATAAAGCAAACTTCCCTTTCCTACAAACACATGTCTCTCAAGTATTGGCTTTCAAGCGGAAGCAACCAAACCTGAATTAGGTAACAGTTTCAGTGTTCTGATTCTTAAGTTTTGAGATGGATTTGTTTCATTAATAAACTCATCATTTATATATACATCAAATACTTATTTCTTTTTACTAAATATTATATAATAAAAATTTTAAATGGAGCAACATGAGATGATCACAGGAAATTAAGTGTATTTCATTTGAGTTGCTTTGAGAGTAGAGCAAATGCCAACTATTTCAAGTCATTCTATTTTGCTTGCTATCTATGGACAGCCCAGAAGAGACACTTTGATAGTGTTCCCCGTGTATCAACCAATTGGTTGAAATAAAACTTTTGTGCATCCGGGAATAAGGAAACAAAATTCTCTGGAGGTGATTTTGTTATTGTGAGCTAAATATCTGTTTTGCTATAAGCAAAAAGACTGAAGACTTATTCCAGCACCTAAGAAGCAAGAGCCCTGATTCCAGATTGGGTTGCAAAGTTATTTCTTGGTCCAGTCTGACACTGGAGAAGACTGAGGAAGCAGGACAGGAATTAGGGATCATCTCTCAGTCATGTCAAAAGTACGCATAGCAAAGACACAGTTTGGAGTGAGGAACAGAACAGTTTCAGAAGCTAAGGAAGAGAGAGTGGGGACTGGGACAGGAGGGGGCACTGCTCTGAGATCATCTACACATGATGCAGGAAACCCAAATTAACACAGTTTTGGCTTCTTCAAAAAAGAGATTTCCATGGATCCTTCAGTGGCAAGGATGATGCCTTAGACACTGTGGCTGTTCCAGGCACTAGGATACAACCCCCTCCCTAAGCAGAAGGACATTTGTGCCATCTTTACTTCAAATACC
Source organism: Oreotragus oreotragus (assembly GCA_006410675.1). Lineage (NCBI taxonomy): Eukaryota > Metazoa > Chordata > Mammalia > Artiodactyla > Bovidae > Oreotragus > Oreotragus oreotragus. Next base: position 120,857 of record SJYX01007878.1, on the reverse strand, counting down.
ATTTAATAGGATTCTTTTAAAGTAACAGGGAATTAGGTAGCTGGTCATAGCTATACTGAATCAACCACACCCTGGGTAACTCTTACCAGAGTGTTTTCCTGATACGTGGTTAGGAGTGGACATCCTCTCGAAGGCAACATATGGTCACTGGTGCCAAGAGAGTGACAATCCTATCAGAACTTTACGTCTGACTGTCCACAAGAAGACTACTTTCTTCTCCTTGAGTTCCAAGATTTACTGCTTTCTTCACTAAATAAAGAACCTCTGCTCCATGCCTCATATACCACCAACCTGAGGACGACTCTGACGTGGCCCAGGTATGGCTGGAATGGTCATTTACAACTGAAATCTAGGGTTTGCTGTCTTTATTTTTCCCCAGAGAACCCTAGTTTCAGATAAAATTTTAGACAAAATGAAACATATAAAATAGAAAACCAGGGACCCTTTGGTTGTAAGGGGTGGGAGGTCTGAACTCTCCCTTAGAACCTGAGACTTTTGCAAATACAGAATATAAATCACCACCTTGGAAGGAATCAGGGTTAGGAAACCAAAACGGTGGGTGCTTCAAGGCCAGTTAGGGATTTAACAAGAGCAAACAGCCCAGGTTGAAATGGTCTAGTTGTTTGTGTCTTCCAGCTGCTCATCTGTTCCATCCTGAGTTAAAAGGCATCCTTTTAACTGCACACATGGCTTTCTACAGGGTCTCTTCATGCTGTGACCAATGACTGCTTACAATGCAACTGAGAAAATAAGAGTATTTCCCAACATCATGTATCCCTTTGAGCCTCTTATAACGAGGGCAGCTTTCTAATTGTCACATTGGTTCCCTATAGGGATCTGTACCAATTAAGAAGATTCTGAGTTCTGCGCAAGTGGAATAGGGTAAGAAGGGCTGAGCCCTAAGCATCTCATGTCTCTTTTGATTATTTTCCTCAAACCTAAAACATGTTTATAAAAGTAATACTGAAGCTTAAGGAACACATTTTATTCAGTTGCCTATAGTAACAGTTTAATTAATAGTAAGTATGATTTGACCCTGCCCATAAGTGTGTATATATGTGTTTGATTTCAAACATAGGCATATATGAAAGGATTTATTCATAAAAAATCCTAAAAGTCTCTAAAGCCCATAGTCAAAATACTAAACGCTGTAGGTTTTTTTATTATTCTTATAAAATGGATATGAGTAGCACTCAGTAACTGTAAAAATCTTGTATCTACTCAAATATTCAACTCATCAGACTTTAAGGCTCACAGCACACAAGTAACATTAATCTCAAAAGCTGTCAGATGCAATACCCCAAAAGCATTTTACTTTTATTATCTACAAGAGCCATCTTCCTGGAAACGGTTTCCTGAAATGTAGCTGACAACAGGAAGAAGGGTAAGAGATTCTGAAGAAGACTGTATTAAACACTTCCAAGTCTGATAGTTTATTATTCACGGGAAATTCTTACAATTTCAGAACTGAAGATTTTTCTAGGAGAGGAGCTACATAAAGTTCCCTCCATCTTCCTTCCACTGTTTCTCATACTTCTGTTGTAGTCCATTGCGTTGACTTATATTTTATGATACTGCCATTTCCCACTAGGTTGTTTGACTGGGGCTCATAAGTGTACTCTCCATGGGGTCTGGCTGGTGCACAGTGGGTTTACTGAAAGCATAATGCTTAAATTTTAAATGTTCACTCAAGCTTGCGCATGAGCTAAAGAAATATGAATTGAAAAATGAGACCAGAACTTAAATGTGTATGTGTGTGCGTGTGTGCGTATGTGTGACTCATGACTTTGAGCGGCTCAACACTGACTGAATTACCTTTCTCATCACTCAGGATAGTTTTGGAACTCCTTGGTTATAGAGTCATAATTTTCATCCCATACAAGAAAGTCAAAGTGGGCGTGAATGCAAACCAAGCCTTCAGGTTATTACTGTCAGGTATCACTTTTTCCAAGTTAAAGTGAGAAAGTAAAGTGAAAGTCACTCAGTCATATCCGACTCTTTGTGACCCCAGGGACTATACAGTCCATGGAGTTCCCCAGGCCAGAATACTGGAGTGGGCAGCCTTTCCCTTCTCCAGGGGATCTTCCCACCCAGGGATCAAACCCAAGCTTCCTGCATTGCACGTGGATTCTTTGTTCCCTTTGCTGCCTAATCTTTTGCAGGAATATTCTTTCTTCTCTGTGTGTAAAAGGACCTTTGCCCTGCACATGCACTGACCCAGCCCTATTTCCAGCTGAACCCACTGTTTGATTTCTTTGGGATCCACGTACCTGCTCTGTCCCCACTGATACCATGATCAGTGGAACAACTTTTTCATCTCGTTGGCTGCTGGTATCTGCTCAATAGCTTCTTCCCCACCCTGCTCTCCTTCCCCATCCAGCCTCTAGGCCTGGATAATCTACGACTTAACACCTTCTCTTCCCTTTGGACAAACCACACACAATCCATAATACTGCTGACAAGTTCCCCCACCATCATTCTGACTTTGTTTTCCAGCTCTCTGATCTCTGCCTGTGCCCTCTCCCTTGAGGAGCTATACACAAGCTATAATCTTATGGTGACTGACCCCATCTTTTGGCTTAAATTAGTTCGTGTGGGTTTCTGTTACAACCAAACCCCTAATGCATATATGACTAGAAGGCAAGTATATCCACTGGAATGACAGTCTATACAGTGGTGCTGATGATGCTCAAGCAAAACAACTACTTCCTTTCTGCACTTGCACAGCTGTGAGCTACCCTGGAGGGTCAAAACCCACTGGGCCTTGGAAAGTGGAGAGTTGCCCTTACTTGGGTGTGGGGAGTATATCTACAGTACAAAGATTTTTAAAAAGCACTAAATATAATTTTGTCCAAGGAATATACAGCAGCTGTCATTTTAGGCAATAGAAAAGTACTGTATATCAAAATTAAGTCCATTATATTTTTTTCTTGCAGAAGTAGACCTGGGCTGAGTGGAATGCTTATGTTCTCTTTCTGGGGCTTTCCCTAGACCAGTGGTTCTCACTGAAGGGAAGGTGTGTCACCCAAGGGAGATCTGCCAATGTCAGGAGACATTTTTGATTGTCTCAAATTGGAGGTGGGTATGCAACTGAGCAGGACCCTATGGGACCTTCCCAGGACAGACTCTATGTCGTCTGCCTGCCTCTTGTTTGTAGAAAAGTTTTAGTCTCCCAGGCCTCCCCAGAGTCACAAAAGGCTGGCTCAAAAATTAATGATTGAAATATACGAGTATGTAGTAACAAAAAATAGCAGACAGGCCAGAATAACTCATAACAATTTAAACAGTAAATCAGCCAACAAAGTTATTTCTTGGTCCAGTCTGACACTGGAGAAGACTGAGGAAGCAGGACAGGAATTAGGGATCATCTCTCAGTCATGTCAAAAGTACGCATAGCAAAGACACAGTTTGGAGTGAGGAACAGAACAGTTTCAGAAGCTAAGGAAGAGAGAGTGGGGACTGGGACAGGAGGGGGCACTGCTCTGAGATCATCTACACATGATGCAGGAAACCCAAATTAACACAGTTTTGGCTTCTTCAAAAAAGAGATTTCCATGGATCCTTCAGTGGCAAGGATGATGCCTTAGACACTGTGGCTGTTCCAGGCACTAGGATACAACCCCCTCCCTAAGCAGAAGGACATTTGTGCCATCTTTACTTCAAATACCATTTAATAGGATTCTTTTAAAGTAACAGGGAATTAGGTAGCTGGTCATAGCTATACTGAATCAACCACACCCTGGGTAACTCTTACCAGAGTGTTTTCCTGATACGTGGTTAGGAGTGGACATCCTCTCGAAGGCAACATATGGTCACTGGTGCCAAGAGAGTGACAATCCTATCAGAACTTTACGTCTGACTGTCCACAAGAAGACTACTTTCTTCTCCTTGAGTTCCAAGATTTACTGCTTTCTTCACTAAATAAAGAACCTCTGCTCCATGCCTCATATACCACCAACCTGAGGACGACTCTGACGTGGCCCAGGTATGGCTGGAATGGTCATTTACAACTGAAATCTAGGGTTTGCTGTCTTTATTTTTCCCCAGAGAACCCTAGTTTCAGATAAAATTTTAGACAAAATGAAACATATAAAATAGAAAACCAGGGACCCTTTGGTTGTAAGGGGTGGGAGGTCTGAACTCTCCCTTAGAACCTGAGACTTTTGCAAATACAGAATATAAATCACCACCTTGGAAGGAATCAGAGTTAGGAAACCAAAACGGTGGGTGCTTCAAGGCCAGTTAGGGATTTAACAAGAGCAAACAGCCCAGGTTGAAATGGTCTAGTTGTTTGTGTCTTCCAGCTGCTCATCTGTTCCATCCTGAGTTAAAAGGCATCCTTTTAACTGCACACATGGCTTTCTACAGGGTCTCTTCATGCTGTGACCAATGACTGCTTACAATGCAACTGAGAAAATAAGAGTATTTCCCAACATCATGTATCCCTTTGAGCCTCTTATAACGAGGGCAGCTTTCTAATTGTCACATTGGTTCCCTATAGGGATCTGTACCAATTAAGAAGATTCTGAGTTCTGCGCAAGTGGAATAGGGTAAGAAGGGCTGAGCCCTAAGCATCTCATGTCTCTTTTGATTATTTTCCTCAAACCTAAAACATGTTTATAAAAGTAATACTGAAGCTTAAGGAACACATTTTATTCAGTTGCCTATAGTAACAGTTTAATTAATAGTAAGTATGATTTGACCCTGCCCATAAGTGTGTATATATGTGTTTGATTTCAAACATAGGCATATATGAAAGGATTTATTCATAAAAAATCCTAAAAGTCTCTAAAGCCCATAGTGAAAATACTAAACGCTGTAGGTTTTTTTATTATTCTTATAAAATGGATATGAGTAGCACTCAGTAACTGTAAAAATCTTGTATCTACTCAAATATTCAACTCATCAGACTTTAAGGCTCACAGCACACAAGTAACATTAATCTCAAAAGCTGTCAGATGCAATACCCCAAAAGCATTTTACTTTTATTATCTACAAGAGCCATCTTCCTGGAAACGGTTTCCTGAAATGTAGCTGACAACAGGAAGAAGGGTAAGAGATTCTGAAGAAGACTGTATTAAACACTTCCAAGTCTGATAGTTTATTATTCACGGGAAATTCTTACAATTTCAGAACTGAAGATTTTTCTAGGAGAGGAGCTACATAAAGTTCCCTCCATCTTCCTTCCACTGTTTCTCATACTTCTGTTGTAGTCCATTGCGTTGACTTATATTTTATGATACTGCCATTTCCCACTAGGTTGTTTGACTGGGGCTCATAAGTGTACTCTCCATGGGGTCTGGCTGGTGCACAGTGGGTTTACTGAAAGCATAATGCTTAAATTTTAAATGTTCACTCAAGCTTGCGCATGAGCTAAAGAAATATGAATTGAAAAATGAGACCAGAACTTAAATGTGTATGTGTGTGCGTGTGTGCGTATGTGTGACTCATGACTTTGAGCGGCTCAACACTGACTGAATTACCTTTCTCATCACTCAGGATAGTTTTGGAACTCCTTGGTTATAGAGTCATAATTTTCATCCCATACAAGAAAGTCAAAGTGGGCGTGAATGCAAACCAAGCCTTCAGGTCATTACTGTCAGGTATCACTTTTTCCAAGTTAAAGTGAGAAAGTAAAGTGAAAGTCACTCAGTCATATCCGACTCTTTGTGACCCCAGGGACTATACAGTCCATGGAGTTCCCCAGGCCAGAATACTGGAGTGGGCAGCCTTTCCCTTCTCCAGGGGATCTTCCCACCCAGGGATCAAACCCAAGCTTCCTGCATTGCACGTGGATTCTTTGTTCCCTTTGCTGCCTAATCTTTTGCAGGAATATTCTTTCTTCTCTGTGTGTAAAAGGACCTTTGCCCTGCACATGCACTGACCCAGCCCTATTTCCAGCTGAACCCACTGTTTGATTTCTTTGGGATCCACGTACCTGCTCTGTCCCCACTGATACCATGATCAGTGGAACAACTTTTTCATCTCGTTGGCTGCTGGTATCTGCTCAATAGCTTCTTCCCCACCCTGCTCTCCTTCCCCATCCAGCCTCTAGGCCTGGATAATCTACGACTTAACACCTTCTCTTCCCTTTGGACAAACCACACACAATCCATAATACTGCTGACAAGTTCCCCCACCATCATTCTGACTTTGTTTTCCAGCTCTCTGATCTCTGCCTGTGCCCTCTCCCTTGAGGAGCTATACACAAGCTATAATCTTATGGTGACTGACCCCATCTTTTGGCTTAAATTAGTTCGTGTGGGTTTCTGTTACAACCAAACCCCTAATGCATATATGACTAGAAGGCAAGTATATCCACTGGAATGACAGTCTATACAGTGGTGCTGATGATGCTCAAGCAAAACAACTACTTCCTTTCTGCACTTGCACAGCTGTGAGCTACCCTGGAGGGTCAAAACCCACTGGGCCTTGGAAAGTGGAGAGTTGCCCTTACTTGGGTGTGGGGAGTATATCTACAGTACAAAGATTTTTAAAAAGCACTAAATATAATTTTGTCCAAGGAATATACAGCAGCTGTCATTTTAGGCAATAGAAAAGTACTGTATATCAAAATTAAGTCCATTATATTTTTTTCTTGCAGAAGTAGACCTGGGCTGAGTGGAATGCTTATGTTCTCTTTCTGGGGCTTTCCCTAGACCAGTGGTTCTCACTGAAGGGAAGGTGTGTCACCCAAGGGAGATCTGCCAATGTCAGGAGACATTTTTGATTGTCTCAAATTGGAGGTGGGTATGCAACTGAGCAGGACCCTATGGGACCTTCCCAGGACAGACTCTATGTCGTCTGCCTGCCTCTTGTTTGTAGAAAAGTTTTAGTCTCCCAGGCCTCCCCAGAGTCACAAAAGGCTGGCTCAAAAATTAATGATTGAAATATACGAGTATGTAGTAACAAAAAATAGCAGACAGGCCAGAATAACTCATAACAATTTAAACAGTAAATCAGCCATATGGCAGTCACATGATTTTTAATTCCTCCCTGAAGGACACAGATAATAGTATCTGATTCACATTCCTCAGTTGTTTTTACAGATACTTTTATAAAACCCCCATCAAGAAGTTAACTGCATGATGACCATGAACACACAGCCCTCAGACCAACAGGAGCCTGAAAACTGATAATGTTAACCCCTGTCACACCCCACTCACCCCCTTACCTCACCATAAACCAATCAGAGAACTGTGCACAAACTTATCACACACCCTGCAACTTCCCTCCCTCACCTTGGTTTAAAAAACTCTTCCCAGAAGTCTGTCACGAAGTTTTGTCTTTTGAACATTAACTGCCCAGACTCCTTGCTTGGTGCTTGCAATAAACACTGCATTTTCCTTCACCACAACCCAATATCAGTAGATTGCTTTTACTGCACAGTTAAGCAGACACAAGTTTGGTTTGGTAACAGGTAAAAGCCAGGGACGGAGAAGGCAATGGCAACCCACTCCAGTACTCTTGCCTGGAAAATCCCATGGATGGAGGAGCCCGGTGGGCTGCAGTCCATGGGGTCACTGAGGGTCAGACACGACTGAGCGACTTCACTTTCACTTTTCACTTTCATGCACTGGAGAAGGAAATGGCAACCCACTCCAGTGCTCTTGCCTGGAGAATCCCAGGGACAGGGGAGCCTGGTGGGCTGCCGTCTATGGGGTCGCACAGAGTCGGACACGCCTGAAGCGACTTGGCAGCAGCAGCAGCAGAAGCCAGGAATACTGAACATCCTACATTGCACAGGACAGCCTCCAACAACACAGAAATGCCTTGTCTAAAGTAAACAACAGCCTTCCTCTTGAATAATCCTGTTCTAGACATTATATTTCCCCTTCTAAATTAGCATTTCCTTTATTTCCAGATTTCATCTCACTCACCATCAAAATGAGATGGAAAGACACAGAGCTGGTAATGTAAGTCCTAATTTTTCTGCTGTGAAAGTAACAATGATTCCTTGTAATTATCCAATAACACAAAATGAGGGGAGATAATGATTTCTTTATTAATTTTAAATAGACAAGAAATGCATGAACACATTCTCCTAGTAAGACAATTTAAACATTACAGATAAAAATAGAGTTTCCCTAGCAACCAGCCCCCTTTGCCCTCAGAAGTAACCATCTCAGTTTATTCTCAGTTTGGTTGTATTTTTCTGTAGTGATAACAAATTTCCTGCCCTCCTTAAATTGTTTATTTCAGCAGTCTGGTGGTAGTCAAATAATAGCTGTTGTTGTTTAACTTGCATTTTGCTAATTGCAGGTGAAATTGAGTATATGTTCCTTGATTATTTTTATTTCCTCTGAGAATTGCCTTTTCCTTTCCTTTGTTCATTTGTATCACTGCTGCTGCTAAGTCGCTTCAGACTTATCCCTTATCCCTATTCATTAGCACATAAATACTATGACAATTATATCCACATATACTGCAAGTAGTTTCTCCCAGATCTGCCTCCTCTGTATTTTATTTTTGTTAGGCTCTCTTTAACAGCAGCTTTCAATATTAAGTCAAATTTGCCAAGTGTTTCTTTTAAAGGTCTATCTTTTGTGTTTTTTTTTGTTTAAGAAGGTCTTCCCAACTAGGTAATTCCCAACACTGCCTCCCAACTCTAAAATTCATTCTTTTAGAACGCAGACCTCCTATTATTCAAACAGCTCCTATAATGCCAGGGGTTTAGGATGCAAGACCCAGCCACCCCTAAGATATCTGCACAGAGTTGCAAGCTCACCAAGCCACAAGCCAAATCATTAACTTCCCTTCTCCCAAATGCTGCTCCCCTGAGGCCCACATCCTAGGTCAATCTTGACCCTTTCCTCTCTCCACTCCCACTTTATTTATAGTAATTTGCATTTATGCAGCAACAACATCATTTGTCACACTTCTTACAGTTCCATAAAAATTAGTAATATTTGGACAGTAATAATATAACAAGGTAGGAATCCTGCTACCATCTCTCCCAGCTTTTACTCACATAAGGAAGTGAGAAAAAATGACAAACATTAACTAATTGGATGCTTCTAATATGATAGACACAGTGTTACTTATATGTGCCACAACATATTACTTGGGTTAACATCAAATTCTCATATAAAGTTTGTGCTGTTGTCATTCTTTGCCTTCCACATCCTTTTCACAGTCAGTGATTTCTATGTTCTCTGGACAGACAAACTCAACATAATTATATTTTAAATGTTCAGAGATACAGATATTGGTATTTAGCTACAATCCTTGACTTTCCTGAGCCCTAGAAGCTCGGTAAGAAAAAGCCAAATCCCATACCCATTAATTAAGCTAAAGCCTTATATAGACATGTCTGATGAAATGAACAGGCATGCAAAGTCATGGCAGAAAAGAATATAAGGCCCCCAAATAAAATCACTACAAGTTGCAAATTAGAAAGACAGGACTTCACAAGAGTGCTTGGACATTGGAAAGACCTAGTTAAGTGTCCCTGTTACAGGGAGGAACACAATCGGACTCTGACTCCATGCTGGATCTGTTTCTTTAACTGATGCTTCCCATTGCTTTTGTTCACTAAAAGGATACTGTCCATACATAATAGCCTGCCTCAGGGAACCCTGCTCCTCTGCCTGAATATTCTACAAGAAAGAAGAAATCAACACATCTCCTCCCTGAGGCTGGTCATTTCAGGAGGTATTTATAAGACTAATGACCTGTTTACTTCTCACCTCCTCTCCTTCTCTATTCAATGAAAGAACCTGGCATCTAGACCCGCCCAAAAATGGTTATTTTGAGACTTCTGGCTTTCCAAATAAAGTCACATTCCTTGCCTCAACTCCTCGTCTCTGATTCATTGGCCTGTTATTCAGCGAGCAGAATAAGTTTTGACTATGTACATTCTCATCTTTTCATATAAATCTTCCTAAAATAGATTTACATAAAGCTGCTGTTTGAAACAAAGAATTCACTGATTTTTGAGTGGGGTTTCAGTTACTTTGACGTGCTTTTGCTCTGATAACCCTCTGTAACTCCTCAGCATAAGAGAAAAGGTTCTGATAGCCTCGCCACTGCCCACCTGCCCAAGCTGATCTCTGGCCACCATCATTTTATCCCCACCTCCAGCTAAACTAAGCCACATGCAGGACGCCAAATAGACCCTACTTTCTCTATCTGGAATCCTCCTGGGCTACTTCTACCTACTTCCTCAGGAGCAGCTCAGGCCTCAGTCCCAGGAACCTATCCTCTCTTCCCAATAAGTCTGAGCTAAGTGGCCCCTGAGCAGCATAGCAAGGTCTTTATGCTCACCTCTACCTGACACCCAACTCAGTGTTCAATAATTGCACGTTTCCTCATCTATCGCTTAGATAGGCTGGACATAAAATTGTGTTTGGCTTAGACTCTTCCCTTATTCAGTGAACGCTTATGGATTTGATCTTTGTGCAAAGTGTAAGATACTGGAGGCACCAGGCAAGAGTGAAAGGGTCCAAATCTTACTCTCAAGACATGTACACAATTCTATAAATAAAAATAAGCTAGTTAGAAATTGACAAAGGCCCAAAGAGAAATACAGACCACACGGTAAGCAGGTTCAAAGAAAGAAAGACCAATTTTACTGGTGGGGGTGGCACTGGGGGAATGTGACGTGTGAGTATTTGGGAGCCCTGGCTCTGCAGCGTGGCTGTCTGGTTTAAATCCCAGTTACAATACTTCTTTTCTAATGAGTCACCCGACCTCTCCAAGACAATGTTTTCACCTTTAAAAAGAGATGGGGAATGAGCACAACAATGCCTGTTCCTGAAAAATATTTTAATAGACCTAGAGAGTGAGTCATAAAGAGAAAAACAAATATTGTATAGTAGGCAAAATGATAGGATATCAAAAGAGAATCTCCCCAGGTCGTTAGGTGCCCAATATGCTACTGGAGATCAGTTGAGAGATAACTCCAGAAAGAATGAAGGGATGGAGCCAAAGCAAAAACAATATCCAGTTGTGCATGTGACTGGTGATAGAAGCAAGATCTGATGCTGTAAAGAACAATATTGCATAGGAACCTGGAATGTCAGGTCCATGAATCAAGGCAAATTGGAAGTGGTCAAACAAGAGATGGCAAGGGTGAACGTCGACACTCTAGGAATCAGCGAACTAAAATGGACTGGAATGGGTGAATTTAACTCAGATGATCATTATATCTACTACTGCGGGCAGGAATCCCTCAGAAGAAATGGAGTAGCCATCATGGTCAACAAAAGAGTCTGAAATGCAGTACTTGGATGCAATCTCAAAAACGACAGAATGATCTCTGTTCGTTTCCAAGGCAAACCATTCAATATCACAGTTATCCAAGTCTATGCCCCAACCAGTAATGCTGAAGAAGCTGAAGTTGAACGGTTTTATGAAGACCTACAAGACCTTTTAGAACTAACACCCAAAAAAAATGTCCTTTTCATTATAGGGGACTGGAATGCTAAAGTAGGAAGTCAAGAAACACCTGGAGTAACAGGCAAATTTGGCCTTGGAATGCGGAATGAAGCAGGGCAAAGACTAATAGAGTTTTGCCAAGAAAATGCACTGGTCATAGCAAACACCCTCTTCCAGCAACACAAGAGAAGACTCTACACATGGACATCACCAGATGGTCAACACCGAAATCAGATTGATTATATTCTTTGCAGCCAAAGATGGAGAAGCTCTATACAGTCAACAAAAACAAGACCAGGAGCTGACTGTGGCTCAGATCATGAACTCCTTATTTCCAAATTCAGACTTAAATTGAAGAAAGTAGGGAAAACCGCTAGACCATTCAGGTATGACCTAAATCAAATCCCTTATGATTATACAGTGGAAGTGAGAAATAGATTTAAGGGCCTAGATCTGATAGACAGAGTTCCTGATGAACTATGGAATGAGGTTCGTGACATTGTACAGGAGACAGGGATCAAGACCATCCCCATGGAAAAGAAATGCAAAAAAGCAAAATGGCTGTCTGGAGAAGCCTTACAAATAGCACTGAAAAGAAGAGAGGCGAAAAGCAAAGGAGAAAAGAAAAGATATAAGCATCTGAATGCAGAGTTCCAAAGAATAGCAAGAAGAGATAAGAAAGCCTTCTTCAGCAATCAATGCAAAGAGATAGAGGAAAACAACAGAATGGGAAAGACTAGAGATCTCTTCAAGAGAATTGGAGATACCAAGGGAACATTTCATGCAAAGATGGGCTCGATAAAGGATAGAAATGGTATGGACCTAACAGAAGCAGAAGATATTAAGAAGAGGTGGCAAGAATACACAGAAGAACTGTACAGAAAAGATCTTCACGACCCAGATAATCATGAGGATGTGATCACTAATCTAGAGCCAGACATCTTGGAATGTGAAGTCAAGTGGGCCTTAGAAAGCATCACTAAGAACAAAGCTAGTGGAGGTGATGGAATTCCCGTTGAGCTGTTTCAAATCCTGGAAGATGATGCTGTGAAAGTGCTGCACTCAATATGCCAGCAAATTTGGAAAACTCAGCAGTGGCCACAGGACTGGAAAAGGTCAGTTTTCATTCCAATTCCAAAGAAAGGCAATGCCAAAGAATGCTCAAACTACCGCACAATTGCACTCATCTCACACGCTAGTAAAGTAATGCTCAAAATTCTCCAAGCCAGGCTTCAGCAATATGTGAACCGTGAACTCCCTGATGTTCAAGCTGGTTTTAGAACAGGCAGAGGAACCAGAGATCAAATTGCCAACATCCGCTGGATCATGGAAAAAGCAAGAGAGTTCCAGAAAAACATCTATTTCTGCTTTATTGACTATGCCAAAGCCTTTGACTGTGTGGATCACAATAAACTGTGGAAAATTCTGAAAGAGATGGGAATACCAGACCACCTAACCTGCCTCTTGAGAAATCTGTATGCAGGTCAGGAAGCAACAGTTAGAACTGGACATGGAACAACAGACTGGTTCCAAATAGGAAAAGGAGTACGTCAAGGCTGTATATTGTCTCCCTGCTTATTTAACTTATATGCAGAGTACATCATGAGAAACGCTGGACTGGAAGAAACACAAGCTGGAATCAAGATTGCCGGGAGAAATATCAATAACCTCAGATATGCTGATGACACCACCCTTATGGCAGAAAGTGAGGAGGAGCTAAAAAGCCTCTTGATGAAAGTGAAGGAGGAGAGCGAAAAAGTTGGCTTAAAGCTCAACATTCAGAAAACGAAGATCATGGCATCCGGTCCCATCACTTCATGGGAAATAGATGGGGAAACAGTGGAAACAGTGTCAGACTTTATTTTTTTGGGCTCCAAAATCACTGCAGATGGTGACTGCAGCCATGAAATTAAAAGACGCTTACTCCTTGGAAGAAAAGTTATGACCAACCTGGATAGTATATTCAAAAGCAGAGACATTACTTTGCCGACTAAGGTCCGCCTAGTCAAGGCTATGGTTTTTCCTGTGGTCATGTATGGATGTGAAAGTTGGACTGTGAAGAAAGCTGAGCGCCGAAGAATCGATGCTTTTGAACTGTGGTGTTGGAGAAGACTCTTGAGAGTCCCTTGGACTGCAAGGAGATCCAACCAGTCCATTCTGAAGGAGATCAACCCTGGGATTTCTTTGGAAGGAATGATGCTAAAGCTGAAACTCCAGTACTTTGGCCACCTCATGCGAAGAGCTGACTCATTGGAAAAGACTCTGATGCTGGGAGGGATTGGGGACAGGAGGAGAAGGGGACGACCGAGGATGAGATGGCTGGATGGCATCACAGACTCGATGGATGTGAGTCTGAGTGAACTCTGGGAGATGGTGATGGACAGGGAGGCCTGGCGTGCTGCGATTCATGGGGTTGCAAAGAGTCGGACACGACTGAGCGACTGAACTGAACTGAACAAATATATGTGAAATCTAGAAAAATGGTATAAATTATCTCATTTGCAAAGCAGAAATAGAGACAGATGTAGAGAACAAACATGTGGACACCAAGCAGGGAAGGGGCTGGGAGTAAATGAGAGATTGGGACTGACATATATACACTATTGATACTATGTGTAAAATAGATAAATAATGAGGACATACTGTTTAGCACAGAGAACTCTACTTAATGCACTGTGGTAACCTGAATGGGAAGGAAGTCCAAAAGGGAAGGGATATATATATATGTATATTTGATTCATTTTGCTGTACAGTAGAAACTAACATTGTAAAGCAGCTATACTCCAATAAAAATTAGTTTTATAAAAGAATTAAGTGAGCTAATGCTAGCAACACTCTTAGCACAGTGCTCGCCATAAGGAGAAGGATAAAAAATATTATTAGAGAAAGTGGCACATGAACTAGGACTTAACTAGATGTGTAAAAGGAAATTTTGTAAGACTGTATTTTTACAGTCTTTTACATAAGCACACATCCTTCTTTTTAAACTGTCTTCCTTCACTCTACCTAAACACATTCTTATTGAAACCTCCCTATCCATGCTCTCATTCCTTCCCCTTATAGGTGCTGCTCTATCTTTTCCCAGGACCCTCTAGAATCTGATTATCAGAATCTCTTCCAATCTCTGTTCCCACCTGTGGTGGATTGATTCGTGTATCACCCAAATTTATGTCTATTTGGAACCTCATATTGTGACTTTATTTGGAAATAGGGTCTTCAGTTCAGTTCAGTTCAGTCACTCAGTCGTGTCCAACTCTTTGTAACCCCATGAATCGCGGCATGCCAGGCCTCCCTATCCATCACCAACTCTCGGAGTTCACTCAGACTCACGTGCATCGAGTCAGTGATGCCATTCAGCCATCTCATCCTCTGTCATCCCCTTCTCCTCCTGCCCCCAATCCCTCCCAGCATCAGAGTCTTTTCCAATGAGAACTCTTTGCATGAGGTGGCCAAAGTACTGGAGTTTCAGCTTCAGCATCATTCCCTCCAAAGAAATCCCAGGGTTGGTCTCCTTCAGAATGGACTGGTTGGATCTCCTTGCAGTCCAAGGGACTCTTAAGAGTCTTCTCCAACATCACAGTTCAAAAGGATCGATTCTTCGGCGCTCAGCTTTCTTCACAGTCCAACTCTCACATCCATACATGACCACTAGAAAAACCATAGCCTTGACTAGACAGACCTTTGTTGGCAAAGTAATGTCTCTGCTTTTCAATATGCTATCCTGGCTGGTAGATGAATTAACTAAGGATCTCCAGATGAAATCAACCTGGATTTATAAAGGCTTCTTAATCCAGTAATTACTATCCTGCGGGAAACACCCCAAAGACCCATATGAAAACAGAAGCAGAAACTGGGTTGATGCTGCCATAAACCAAGGAATGCCTAGGGGCCCCAGAAGCTGGACAACAATACAGAAGGATTCGTCCCTAAAGCCTTTGGAGGGAGCATGGCCCTACCCACACCTTGACATAATACTTCTGGCTTCCAGAGCTGTGAGAGAATAAATTCCTATTGTTTTAAGACACTGAATTTGTCATAGAAGCCCTAGGAAACTAACCCACCATCCTATCAGAATGTGATCACATAGGATCTTTCTGAAACATCCCTCTCTGACCATGCCTCTTGCCTGCCTAGCATCCTTTAGTGGCTGCCCAGAATCTCTGGCATTCCTATCGAGCCATTTCTGAATTCTGCAGGTGCCCCTGTCATCACTCTTGACCAGACACGCTTCTCTGTTGTCTTTCCTGGCCCCACTACCCAGCCTGACATCTGATTACTTCTAGTCTTCTCTAAGATCAAGAAGTCTGGGTATATATCTGAAGAAAATGAAAACATACATGCATTCCAATGTTCATAGCAGTATGATTTACAATAGCTAAGACATGGAAGCAACCTAAGAATCCATCAACAGATGGATGGATAAAGAAGCTGTGATATATACTGTATGTATGAAAGTGAAAGTGACATCGCTCAGTCGTGTCCGACTCTTTGTGACCCCATGGACTGTAGCCTATCAGGCTCCTCCGTCCATGAGATTTTCCAGGCAAGAGTACTGGAGTGGGTTGCCATTTCCTTCTCCAGGGGATCTTCCCGACCCAGGGATCGAACCCAGGTCTCCTGCATTGCAGACAGACGCTTTACATGTATAAACACACAACAGAATACTGTTAAACATAAAAGAATGACATTTTGCCATCTGCAACCACATGGATGGACATGGAAGATACAATGCTTAGAGAAGTAGGAAATAAGAGAAACAAATACTCTATGTTATCACTCATATGTGGAATCTAAAAAATAAAATGAATTGATAAAATATAACAAAAAAGTAGACTCAGAGATATAAAAAACAAACTAGTAGTTACCAATGGGGAGATGGAAAAGTGGAAGGGCAAAATAGGGGATTAAGAGGTACAATAAAATATCAGTTGATAAGCTGCTGCTGCTGCTGCTAAGTCACTTCAGTCGTGTCCTACTCTGTGTGACCCCATAGACGGCAGCCCACCAGGCTCCACCATCCCTGGGATTCTTCAGGCAAGAATACTGGAGTGGGTTGCCATTTCCTTCTCCAATGCATGAAAGAGAAAAGTGAAAGTGAAGTCACTCAGTCTGTCCGACTGTTAGCGACCCCATGGACTGCAGCCCACCAGGCTACTCCATCCATTGGATTTTCCAGACAAGAGTACTGGGGTGGGGTGCCATTGCCTTCCCCGGTTGATAAGCTACAAGGATATATTGTGTAGAACAGGGAATATAGCCAATATCTTATAATAACTTTGAGTACAATCTATAAAAAAGTATTGAACCACTATGCTGTAACCTGTAACTAATATTGTAACTCAACAATACTTCAATTTAAAAAAGAATTCAAATGAACACCCCCACTCAACAACCATAATGACTATAGAATGACTAAGGTCATTCACCTTAATTCCTTTTATTACTCTCTAATGGGCAAAGGTTTCTACCACACTTTCTCTCAAGTAACTTATCATTTATAATAAACTGAAAATGTAATCTGAAACATAATATACAATTTGCAATGTGAATTAAACAATTATTAGCATTTTTTGGCAAAGGAAAAATGTTTTTTTTTTTTAATGTAATTGTCATCCTTAAAAGTATCAATAATAATAAAGAGTTGGCTCAGGGGTCAACTTCTCCAGGCAACCTTCCCTCAATCACCTTTGACTTGCAGTTTGAGTAGGTATTTCTTTCACACTAGATAACGTTGTATCTTGGGCAGCTTCTAGCTTAACACTTAGCATATTAAAATCATCTGATTCCTCATCAATCTTCATCAGAATGTAAGGCCTGAAACTGAGTCCCTTTCATCTTTGAGACTCAGTGACTGTACCTGTGCTTTGAACCATGTGGGTACTCATAAACAGTGGTTGAAAAATTGAGTGAATAGATGAATGGGTAAGGAGTTAGAAGGGGGAAGACTCATTTTGGAACCCAGAGTTTCAATTCGTGCCAGTGGCTTATAACATGGTTTCTTACCTCTAACACAACTGATTGATAGACATAGCCTCTAACTTGTCTGAATATACAGCTCATAGTATGTTTTCATAACTGCTGACATGATTGACTAACAGGGAAATCACTACCAAAAAAAGTTCAGTAAAGAAACCAGACTTACCAAGTTTGTCTGTGGACTAAAAACCTCAAAGAAATGCAAAAAAATTCTATACAGGAAATCTACATCCCTTTCAAATGCACAAAGAGCAAAAATAAAAACACTCTGATGTTCTCAAAGTGATCTAAACATCACAGAATAAACCTCTTACACCTTTATGGATAACTGAGTTGGGTGAATAACCTGTGATGAGTGAAAGAAGGCTGGATGTCAGAAGATGCTTTGATCATTCACACACATACACACATCCTCAAAAGCAGAATTTCCTTGACACTGTTTTCTAATTTTGTAACCTCATGATACATATATTAACATATATGTAATATATTAACTCAGTAGTGGGCTTCCCTGGTGGCTGAGAGGTAAAGAATCTGCCTGAAAATGCAGGAGACATGGGTTCAATCTCTGGGTTGGGAAGATCCCTTGAAGAAGGAAATGGTAACCCACTCCAGTATTCTTGCCTGGGAAACTCCATGCGCGGAGGGGCCTGGCGGGCTGCAGCCCATGGGGTCCCAGAAGAGCAGAGCATAACTTGGTGAGTAAACAACAGCCCAGGGTCACCAGTGACCTGGTGAATTGATAAAATATAACAAATATACTGTGGTGTTGGAGAAGACTCCTGAGAGTCCCTTGGACTGCAAGGAGATACAACTGGTCCATTCTGAAGGAGATCAACCCTGGGATTTCTTTGGAAGGAATGATGCTAAAGCTGAAACTCCAGTACTTTGGCCACCTCATGTGAAGAGTTAACTCATTGGAAAAGACTCTGATGCTGGGAGGGATTNATCTTAACATTTTGGTGAGCAGAGTTCTAGATAGAGTGTCTCATAATAAAATAAGACTCTGAAACTCTGAAACTGAAACTCTAACCCTTTGGCCACCTCATGCGAAGAGTTGACTCATTGGAAAAGACTGATGCTGGGAGGGATTGGGGGCAGGAGGAGAAGGGGACGACCGAGGATGAGATGGCTGGATGGCATCACGGACTCAATGGACGTGAGTCTGAGTGAACTCCGGGAGATGGTGATGGACAGGGAGGCCTGGCGTGCTGCGATTCATGGGGTCGCAAAGAGTCGGACACGACTGAGCGACTAAACTGAACTGAACTGATATATAAATGATAAAATACAACAGTTTCCTTTTCTGCCTACAAGATTTCTTGGTTTACTGCCTGCAATGGCATGAATGGTAGCCCCGTGGTGGGGATATGTCCACATCCAAATTCACAGGGACTATGAGTGTGGCCATATTTGGGGAAAGTGTGCACATGTAATTAATTAAGTTATGGGTCTCGAGATGAGAAGAACATTCTGGATTATCCAAGTGGGCCACAATCCAATGACAAGTGCCCTTAGAAGAGATGCACAGAAAAGAGATAGAGGAAAGAGGAGACAGAGATGGGACCCATGTAGCAACCAGTTAAGGAATTCCTCGAGTCACCAGAAGTAAGAAGAGGCCAGGAACTGACTTTACCCAGAGACTTGGGAGGTGACACAGCTCTGTAACCCCTTGACTTCAGACTTTTGGCCTCCAGACCTTGAGAATAAATTTCTGTCAGTTATACCACCAAGTTTGTGGTAATTTGTATGGCAGTCCCAGGAGGCCAATATACTGATAAATACATTTTAAAAATTATCTTAGATTTTTTACCTTTAAAATTTTTAATTTGTTTTGTAAAACAAAATGAAGCAAACAGAAACTAGCAAAAAGCAAGGCAACAAAGAGGTAAATATCCTAATTGATAAATCTTGATGTTCACTGAAATGGACATCCAATTGTTTGGGGTGTTTAATAATGTGGAGTCATTTTTCTCCTTGCGTCATTTATGAAAAAGGAGATCACAGAGCAAGTGACAGATGCTTCCATCATATTTGCATATTAAATAAAGACAAATGGGCTCTGGAAGGAGCAAGCAGATGAAAGGCAGCAGCATTTCCCAAGGAATTTTCAGGAGACGGATGGTAGCTGCACTCATCATTAAGAGGACACACACGCATGCAAGCAACATGACAAAAGAACTCTGTAAAGAAACGAATAAAGGAACCTAGGTCGAGGAGAGAAATGAAAGGAAAAATTAAAAACATCAGCTTAATTACCCAGGAATAACAGAAACACTGGATCTTAGTGGCACAGGGACCTCACCTGTCAAGAGAATGAAGGTAGTAATCATCTCTACAATGCCTACTGACAGCTGATCTCCAGCCAGTGCTTGCATACTTCTAGGAACAGGGCCCTTACTACCTCACAAGTCTGCATTATCCGAAAGCTTTCTTTGAAATAGCTTTCTTAGCCAAAACAAGATAAAAAGATATTTCCTTGCATCATTTATCCACTGGTGATGGTTCTGATTTAAGAACTTTACAAATTTTTGCATTAGTTCATTGAACAGATGGTGACCAGACCTATAAACCAAGCACTACAATAACTGAGGATCTAGAGGCTTCAGAGCCAGTCACACAGGGTGAGGCAGGTAGGGAGCAGATGGGTACACTGCACTATTGCTCACACAGTTATCACAGGCTGTCTGAGGAGGGGAAGCCAGCCTGAAGAAGGAAATTAACATAGAGAGCTTTCTGTAAGAGCTGGTCAATCATTTGAGTCCTTAAAGTTAAGCTTCAGTCTGATGAAGGGTGTGTGTGTGTCTGTGTGTGTGTATAAAATGAAGGACTTCTCTGGCAGGAAAGGGTCCAGGCTTTCACTCACTTAGTTAAATATTGTTGAGCCCACTTAAAATGTGCTATTTTCAACGGTGAGGGTACGCAGAGAAGGAAATAAATAAAACACCCAAGACTCATGCAGCTTCCATTCGGGTGGGGGACACAAAATAGCTGGTGACAGCGCCACTAAGTGAAATAATTAGGAAAACATACAGTCCATCAGGTGATGGGCAAGCAGGAAAAGGGGCCAGGGAGTATCTGGGTGGAGAGGCTGATCACAAATAGGACGTGCTTTAAAAAATAAATAACTAGGATGTGCTTAGCCTAGCAGAGTGAACCAGGGAGAAGCCCAAGGAAAAGCACATGCCAACTACTCCCGCCTCCAAGCACCCAGGTGGCCCCCAGCCCACCTGACAATATCTAGCTAGTCTTTTCCCCATCAGCTCTTGTCATTTGCAGGCTAAGTCTAAAACATTATTGATATGAATTCCATTAATCAGAATAAAGAGAAACTAATTGTATCAATAGCATTAAAAAATAATAATAATACAGTAATCTAAAAAAGCAGTATCATAGAAGCTAGTAAGTAAAAGCACTTTTTGGAAAAGTGACATTACATCAAGTTATTGTTTCCTTCTTTCCTTCCCGATTCTCTCTCTCAATCAGTTAAGACACCCAGCTCCACATGGACCCAGCAGGAGAGACCCCTGCCCTGGGCCCTGAGCTTTCAAAGGCCCCACCAGCCCCTCCAGCCTTGCATCACTCCCTACCCTGGGGGTCCAGGGGAAACACACACCTGGAGTCCACATCCCCTCAAGAAAGTTGGTGATTCAGAAGGATAATTAAGCTATATAAATGAGGGAGAGATAAGTTACAAAAACTAAATAAGGTAAATCAATTCAATAAGGTAACTACAATAAAAGAAATCAATGGACAAAAGGGCTGCACTATACATAAGCCAAAATAGTTGAAGAGCTGAAACTCATAAAAGGAAGAATTTGCTCTTGAGGTAAAATTTGACACAGTTTTACTGGCCTGAGATGAGACAAAATAACATTTTCTTTGGAAGCAGTAAGTCATTATAGTTGCTAAAGATGTTTGGCGGTGGGGGCGGAAGGAGAGACAAAATTAATGAGATGCATTAAAAGCATTTAAAATGTTAGTAAAATTAAAAGTGGGACAAGGGCCAATAGACCCATGGAACAAAAAGGAATTCTAAGGGCAAACCCTAATACACTGTTAAAAGTATTAACTGTAATCAATAAAAATGGCATTTTCAAATGATGGAGCATGAATCAATTACCCAACAAGTGGTTATAGGACATTTATGAAGGGAAAATGATCTGATCAAGATAAAGTCTAAATACACAGAACATTGCTAATCAACTATATTTCAATAAATTGTTTAAAGGTCTAAACATTGAAACATAAAAAGAAATCAATGAAAGTATTAATTAAAAAACAGAGGGGCTTCCCTAATGGCTCAGTGGAAAAAAATCAGCCTGCCAGTGCAGGCGACAGGTTCGATCTCTGATCCAGGAGGATCCCACATGCTGCAGAGCAGCTCAGCCAGTTTGCTAAAATTATTGAGCCTGTGCCTGACAGGCCATGCTCCATGACAAAAGAAGCCACCACAATGAGAACGTGCCCAACACAACCAGAGAGTAGCCCTCACTTCCTACAACCAGGCAAAAGCCCAAGCAGCAGGGAAGGCCCAGCACAGCCAAAAATAAATAAGTAAATACAGTTCCTTTTTAAAAAGCCACAGAGATAGTTATATCTGGTTGGGGGTAAGTGTGGCTTTTGTTTTCTAACCGTAAGGCTAAAACCCAGCACCATGAAGTGAGGAGTTGGGAAGCCTGACTATAGAAGGAGAAAATTCTTTGTCTGAAAAATAATCATAGAAATTTAAAGGCAAACAAGAAATAAGGTGAAATATGGAAAACATGTATAAAAGACAAAGGTTGGTATTCTTTACAAATAAAGAGTACCTGAAATTATAAAACAACAAATTTATGTGTGGAAAAATGGGCAAAGGTCATGAAGATGCCACCAGTAAGAGCAGATTCACACAAGTGTATGCAAAACTGTTTAATCTCAGTTCAGTTCAGTTCAGTCGCTCAGTCGTGTCCGACTCTTTGTGACCCCATGAATCGCAGCATGCCAGGCCTCCCTGTCCATCACCAACTCCGGGAGTTTATTCAGACTCATGTCCATTGAGTCAGCGATGCCATCCAGCTATCTCATCCTCTGTCATTGCCTTCTCCCTCTGCCTTCAATCTTTCCCAGCATCAAGGTCTTTTTCAATGAGTCAGTTCTTCGCATCAGGTGGCCAAAGTTTTGTAGTTATAGCTTCAGCATCAGTCCTTTCAATGTTTAATCTCGCTGCTTATCAAAATAGCTTGAAGTAAAACAACAGCTTCATTTTCTCATCAGGGATTTTTAATGAATGATAAAATACTATATTTGCAAAGTTACATGGAAATGTTGACTTTTAATAGTGTATATTTTCGTAGAATTATACATTTATAAAAAGCTTCTGATGGACAATCTGGCAATAAAGGCCAAAAAAATGTGCATACACATGGACCCAAGCTCTACCTTTAGGAACATTTTTGACGGAAACTAATTTCAGTGTAATTTAGCTAAAAGGATATAAATATCAGAGCTACCTGATCAAGGAAAATGGATGTAAACTGTCAGATTCACACAATGGAACAAACTTTTAGTGCAACGGTTCTCAAAGTGTGGTCCCTGTAAGCATCATCTGAAAACATGTTAAAAAATACAAGTTATTTGGCTCTTCCCAGACCTACTGAATCACAAATACTTGAGGGTTATGCCAGTAATCCTTGCTTTAAGAAACTTTCCAAGTGATTCTGATGCATGCATAATGCAGTCTGAGACCCTCTTGCTGAGTGTGTAAATCAAGGGTTCTAGGAGGAACTAGATGGGACATTCATATTGGGGAGTTTGAAAATTTTTTTAAAGGAACCATTTACAAAAGTAAACTAACCACAAGGGGTTGTGCTGAAACTGGTAAGAGTAGGGCTGCATTATTATTCCTGAAAGTGAAAGTGTTAGTCTCCCAGTAGAGTAGCAGGAGAGACCCCTGCCCTGGGCCCTGAGCTTTCAAAGGCCCCACCAGCCCCTCCAGCCTTGCATCACTCCCTACCCTGGGGGTCCAGGGGAAACACACACCTGGAGTCGACATCCCCTCAAGAAAGTTGGTGATTCAGAAGGATAATTAAGCTATATAAATGAGGGAGAGATAAGTTACAAAAACTAAATAGGGTAAATCAATTCAATAAGGTAACTACAATAAAAGAAATCAATGGACAAAAGGGCTGCACTATACATAAGCCAAAATAGTTGAAGAGCTGAAACTCATAAAAGGAAGAATTTGCTCTTGAGGTAAAATTTGACACAGTTTTACTGGCCTGAGATGAGACAAAATAACATTTTCTTTGGAAGCAGTAAGTCATTATAGTTGCTAAAGATGTTTGGCGGTGGGGGCGGAAGGAGAGACAAAATTAATGAGATGCATTAAAAGCATTTAAAATGTTAGTAAAATTAAAAGTGGGACAAGGGCCAATAGACCCATGGAACAAAAAGGAATTCTAAGGGCAAACCCTAATACACTGTTAAAAGTATTAACTGTAATCAATAAAAATGGCATTTTCAAATGATGGAGCATGAATCAATTACCCAACAAGTGGTTATAGGACATTTATGAAGGGAAAATGATCTGATCAAGATAAAGTCTAAATACACAGAACATTGCTAATCAACTATATTTCAATAAATTGTTTAAAGGTCTAAACATTGAAACATAAAAAGAAATCAATGAAAGTATTAATTAAAAAACAGAGGGGCTTCCCTAATGGCTCAGTGGAAAAAAATCAGCCTGCCAGTGCAGGCGACAGGTTCGATCTCTGATCCAGGAGGATCCCACATGCTGCAGAGCAGCTAAGCCCAGTTTGCTAAAATTATTGAGCCTGTGCCCGACAGGCCATGCTCCATGACAAAAGAAGCCACCACAATGAGAGCTTGCCCAACACAACCAGAGAGTAGCCCTCACTTCCTACAACCAGGCAAAAGCCCAAGCAGCAGGGAAGGCCCAGCACAGCCAAAAATAAATAAGTAAATACAGTTCCTTTTTAAAAAGCCACAGAGATAGTTATATCTGGTTGGGGGTAAGTGTGGCTTTTGTTTTCTAACCGTAAGGCTAAAACCCAGCACCATGAAGTGAGGAGTTGGGAAGCCTGACTATAGAAGGAGAAAATTCTTTGTCTGAAAAATAATCATAGAAATTTAAAGGCAAACAAGAAATAAGGTGAAATATGGAAAACATGTATAAAAGACAAAGGTTGGTATTCTTTACAAATAAAGAGTACCTGAAATTATAAAACAACAAATGTATGTGTGGAAAAATGGGCAAAGGTCATGAAGATGCCACCAGTAAGAGCAGATTCACACAAGTGTATGCAAAACTGTTTAATCTCAGTTCAGTTCAGTTCAGTTCAGTCGCTCAGTCGTGTCCGACTCTTTGTGACCCCATGAATCGCAGCATGCCAGGCCTCCCTGTCCATCACCAACTCCGGGAGTTTATTCAGACTCATGTCCATTGAGTCAGTGATGCCATCCAGCTATCTCATCCTCTGTCATTGCCTTCTCCCTCTGCCTTCAATCTTTCCCAGCATCAAGGTCTTTTTCAATGAGTCAGTTCTTCGCATCAGGTGGCCAAAGTTTTGTAGTTATAGCTTCAGCATCAGTCCTTTCAATGTTTAATCTCGCTGCTTATCAAAATAGCTTGAAGTAAAACAACAGCTTCATTTTCTCATCAGGGATTTTTAATGAATGATAAAATACTATATTTGCAAAGTTACATGGAAATGTTGACTTTTAATAGTGTATATTTTCGTAGAATTATACATTTATAAAAAGCTTCTGATGGACAATCTGGCAATAAAGGCCAAAAAAATGTGCATACACATGGACCCAAGCTCTACCTTTAGGAACATTTTTGACGGAAACTAATTTCAGTGTAATTTAGCTAAAAGGATATAAATATCAGAGCTACCTGATCAAGGAAAATGGATGTAAACTGTCAGATTCACACAATGGAACAAACTTTTAGTGCAACGGTTCTCAAAGTGTGGTCCCTGTAAGCATCATCTGAAAACATGTTAAAAAATACAAGTTATTTGGCTCTTCCCAGACCTACTGAATCACAAATACTTGAGGGTTATGCCAGTAATCCTTGCTTTAAGAAACTTTCCAAGTGATTCTGATGCATGCATAATGCAGTCTGAGACCCTCTTGCTGAGTGTGTAAATCAAGGGTTCTAGGAGGAACTAGATGGGACATTCATATTGGGGAGTTTGAAAATTTTTTTAAAGGAACCATTTACAAAAGTAAACTAACCACAAGGGGTTGTGCTGAAACTGGTAAGAGTAGGGCTGCATTATTATTCCTGAAAGTGAAAGTGTTAGTCTCCCAGTAGAGTCCAGTTCATATGATCCCATAAACTGTAGCCTGCCAGGCTCCTCTGTCCATGGGATTCTCCAGGCAAGAACACTGGATTGAGTAGCCATTCCCTTCTCCAAGGGATCTTCCTGACCTAGGGTCTGAACCTGGGTCTCCTGCATTGCAGGCAGATTCTTTACCATTTGAGCCACCAAGGAAGCCCTAGAGGGGATATAACTAGATCCAGAAAAAGGCAGCTGTGTGGAAATGACTGTGACCTGGGCTGGGGACTCAACAACCCCCCAGTGACCCCATAAGGAGGTAGTAGTAAAAAAATAAAACGCTGCTTTGTTTGCCTTCCCCTCACTGATCTCATGCTGGAGGTCCCCACTGGATGATCCCAGAGGGTAGGGGAGCCCATTGGTGTAGTCCATTCGAACCAGTCCCTAGGCATAGGCAGGGTGAAAGGGTAGAAGAGGGCCTGAAGGGGCAACTGAAAACATGCCACTCATGCAGCCATAGAAAAGGACTGTGTGGAATATTCATGTGGAAGGCATTTGTGAAATAAATTTTTGAAAGGCAGAATATGATCTCTTTTTCATTTATATATATAGACACACACATACATACACATATTTTGTGAACACACACAAAGACATAAAAAATGCTTTCAGGATATATATCAAAGTATTAATAGTAGTTATTTCCAGATCTTGAGATAAGTTACCTTGACTGTTTTATTTCCCTGCTACTTGATTTCTTTTATTTGCTATATTTTCTAAAAGTTCTATTAATATAATAAACATGTAAGAAAAAAAGTTAAGGCACTCAAAACCATGAATTAAAGAATCTCAAAGAACACTGGAAAACCAATATATCTTTCTAACATCTGACTGATTTACTGTTTATGAATGATAATCACCCATATGAATCAAAATTTATTGCCTTTTAACTTTAAGATATGTTATAAACAATGTGACTATAGAAAAAGAAAATGTAATGAATAATAATATGAATTAGTACCACTTAATAAATAGTTCTTGAGTGATTACTATATAAGCACAAAACGATTCCTGACTTAACTTAATCAATGCTCACAAGAAGCTTCAAAGATGGGAGCTTTACTTCTAGACTATACACAAGAAAACTAAAAAGTCTTATACATGAGAGTTACTAGTCTAAGACTTCACCTCTTAACAGTTGGGAGCAAGAACTCAGATCAGAAAAATACCAAAATCTGTGCTCTACATATTTGTGGATGAGAATGAATTTGCTTTTGAAAAGAATATATCAATTCTACCCCTATAAAAGTAAACCCTAGGACAGGGCAATTCACTGCATAATTTCATGCAGTAATTAATTAGCTTAAGAGTAGAGCAATGGCCTCATGTCAATGTGAATCAAAATTATTACTTTAATGGTCCACACAGAGAAAATGTATACAGTGTATATCAAAAAGAAAACATTTCAATTTTTTTCTTACTTTAGTCTTAATACAGCCAGAGGAATGAATCTGCTATTAAAATATCATCTGAATATTTGATATTAATAGAAGCTACTGATAAGAATGTGTTTTCAACTAGGAAGCCATGAGTTTAAAGATTTTTAATTCTGAACTGATTGGTTCAAGATTGAGAAGGGAGTACAACAGGGCTGTCTGCTGTCATCCTGTTTGTCTAATTTATAGGCTAAGCCCATCATGAGAAATGCTGGATAAGTTACAAGCTGGAATCAAGACAGCCAGGACAAACATCAACAACCTCAGATATGCCGCTGATATCACTCTAACGCCAGAAAGCAAAGAGGAACTGAAGAGCCTGTTGATGAGGGTGAAGGAGAGTAAAAGAGCCAGCTTAAAACTAAATACTAAAAAAGCTTAGATTATGGCATCCGGCCCCATTACTTCATGGCAAATAGAGGGGGAAAAGGTGGAAGTAGTGACAGATTTTTCTCTTCTTGGGCTCTAAAATCACTGGGGATGGTGACGGCAGCCATGAAATCAGAAAACGTTTGTTTCTTGGCAGGAAAGCTATGACAAACCTAGACAGTGTGTTGAAAAGCAGAGACATTACTCTGTCGACAATGATCCATATAGTCAAGGCTGTGGTCTTCCCAGTGGTCACATATAGTTGTGACAGCTGGACCATAAAGAAGGCAGAGCACCAAAGAATTGATGCCCTCAAACTGTCATGCAGAAGAAGAAGACTGAGAGTCGCGTGGACAGCAGGGAGATCAAACCAGTCAATCCTAACGGAAATCAACCCTGAATACTCACTGGAAGGACTGATGCTGAAGCTGAAACTCCAGTATTTGGGCCATCTGATCCAAATGGCTAACTCACTGGAAAAGTCGCTGGTGCTGGCAAAGATTGAGGGCAGAAGGAGAAGAGGGCATCAGAGGATGAGATGGCAATGCAATGGACACAAACTTGTGCAAACTTTGGGTGATGGTGAGGGATAGGGAGGCCTGGTGTGCTGCGGTCCATGGGGTCACAAAGAGTCAGACATGACTGGGTGACTGAACAACAACAATTGAAGGCACTGTACCTAAAGCAACACCTCCCACAACTTTTAATCTGTCTTGTAAATGTACTTATTGTGCTTATATAGGCTGACCGGTACGTTTTTGTGCATCTGTACCTCCCACAACTTTTAATCTGTCTTGTAAATGTACTTATTGTGCTTGTATAGGCTGACCGGTACGTTTTTGTGCATCTGCCTGTCCTGTTTGAAGGTACACGCCTCTGAAATAAAGATGCATATCTTACTATATGGGCTTCCACTATGGCTAGCACAATGCCCTTTGCCTATGTATGTGTACATCAGTTGTGAATGAATGTGTATCACTGAGGATAGGCTAAATTACACTGTGGGAACAAATCACAACCCTAGGTCTCACTGGCTAAATCCAACCAAAGTGTCTTTTCTAAATCACATTACATGCCACATCTGGGTTGGCATGGGAGGTCTGTTTATCAGAAACAGACACTGATAGCTTCAGAGTGAAACATGCTTTCTCGAACACTTCTGTGTAGAAAGAGAATGCAGTGAATAGCTTCCTAAATTCACTCTAGATAGAACTCAGATCACTTCCACTCATATCCCACTGGCCAGTATAAATCACATGACCAAACCTAATTTCCACAGGCAGGGAAGTACAATCCTATCCCATGCAAGGCAGATGGAGAGTCAGAGGTATCTGATGACTGTATTAAAGTCTGTCACAAAAGGTTTTTAAGAACGAACCATGATGTTGTTAGTACTTGTTAATACATTTCCCCCCTGGTGACGGTTTACAATGTCAGTTTATCTTTTTTGGTACTAACAGAACCAAACACAGAAATAGACAAGTTTTATATATCTCCCTGACATTACAGTTGTATCACTGCTGAAATATCTGTTACTTTCATTTCATCATCCATGGAAAATTCATATTTATTATAAATTTTATTCCCTAGTTTCATCTTCCTATATCTTTCCATAGGTATCTTTCCAAAGATAGAAGAAATAACCATTGATTAATAATGGCCAATAAAAAAAAAAAATTTTTTGGTACTAACAGAACCAAACACAGAAATAGACAAGTTTTATATATCTCCCTGACATTACAGTTGTATCACTGCTGAAATATCTGTTACTTTCATTTCATCATCCATGGAAAATTCATATTTATTATAAATTTTATTCCCTAGTTTCATCTTCCTATATCTTTCCATAGGTATCTTTCCAAAGATAGAAGAAATAACCATTGATTAATAATGGCCAATAAAAAAAAAAAACGAGAGAAGAAAGAATGGCTTGAGGGCATCCCTTAATTCATTCACTTGATTCAGTGAACATCTATCGAGACCTGATCTTGCCCAGATATCTGAGAGATGCTGGGGGTATGAGAATGACTAAGCCTCAGAGTCTGGCTTCAGGCTGAAGGGAGGTACACCCAAAGAGTGTTGGAATGAATAATTTCATCTTTATATGATAGTTTTTCATGTATTAGACTTTTGATATCACATATTTCTTTTATAACTTTGTTAAAAAGTAATTTTAAAAACTTCTCTAATCATCTATCCTTTACATCAGAGCTCAGAATTGGTATAACTTACTTTCCCTAATTAAATGTTCTTTTACTTTGCAGCTGCTAATTTTCTTTTTGTCTAGCTGTCATACAGTTTTTTCTGGATTTATTGTTTGAAACACTTAAACGAGAAAGCGACAAATGGAAATGTTGTTTCTTGCCAGTTCAAGTGGCTTCATCCATGAATAAAAGCCTTTATTGAGCAGATGCCTTTTCTACTCATTCATAAATTTATCAAACATTACACCTGTGTGATGACAGTGGGCACACAAGGCTGGAAGGATCTATCTAGCCACAGCAAGCTGGTGACTGCAAGGGTTTCTACCAAGTCCATTTCATAAAATAGGTGTTTGCTGTATTCCATGATAAATGCCTGCCAATTTTTATTATTATCTTGGAGTAAATATAATTATCATAGATAAACAGCAAAACATTAATTTAATATTCAATGAATATAGGAATACATACCAAATAAATCTATCAACCAGCATATATAAATTGATCTTCACATGTTTAGATAACATACATTTACAATTCTTTGGCAAAAATAAAAGTTAATTTCCATAAAATTGCATGGTCATTTTTGATAAACTTAGATTCTTATAACATAGAATTGTTGTCCCTGTACTCTACTTTTACCCTATACTTTCTATGTGTTCTTCTTTACATGTTGTAGAATACATACCAAATAAATCTATCAACCAGCATATATAAATTGATCTTCACATGTTTAGATAACATACATTTACAATTCTTTGGCAAAAATAAAAGTTAATTTCCATAAAATTGCATGGTCATTTTTGATAAACTTAGATTCTTATGACATAGAATTGTTGTCCCTGTACTCTACTTTTACCCTATACTTTCTATGTGTTCTTCTTTACATGTTGTTTTTTCATACAAAAAACCTCTCTGAGTTCTAAAGCTTCTTTGATCCCCAAAGCCCTCTTTGTTCTTCCCGTTTCCAGCTGCCATGGACCCTAATCTCCGTGGTGTGGTCTTTATCGTTTATTTTAAACAATTTTATGTTTTTGAGGACATTTGAAAGAGCTGTTAAGTTTGGCTGCAATATAGTGCATCTTCACAAGGACATTTATAGTGATATGTACTTCCATACTTTTTAGGAACTTTCCTGTATGTCATCTCATTAGGTAAAGTGAAGCACAGGTTAGTTACTTTGAAGGTTATGTTACTAGTTAGGCACCCTGGGGGCTGTTAGGCACCATGGGTGTACTGCATGGTTTGAAAGCAAAAGGCAGGCTCACTAAGGACTTCCAGCCACAGTCTCGGGTTTGCAGTCTATATTCCTTGGAAGGACAAGCAAAATCCAAACCCCAGACCCAGTGTGGTGGAAGGTGTGACAGGCTGGGGCCTGGAACCCTTTGTTTCTTGCTTGCACTTGGACATCTATCTCCTCTAGCAACAGAATATAAAGAAACTAAAAGGGACTAAAAGTAACTGTGTACATGCACCAGTTGGGAAAAATTATGAACAAGATACACAGAGACCAAAAACCCAGCTGCCACTTCTGAGATGTCCAGAACAAAAGCTCTGCACATGATTCTTGCACATAGCACCACCAAGGGGGTGAGCAGACCACCCAAGCCACTCCTCAATTGGACCCATGGATCGGCCCCTATCTTCACTCCATTTAAGAGACAAGCTCAACACCCTCTCACATTAGGAAGCAAGCAAGGGCACCTGTTTCTTGTTTGTGCTGCAACAAGAGTCCCAGTAAAGCCTTGCCTGAATTTTTCATCTGATCTCTTTCCAGTTTCTACTGATTAAGGAGTCCAAGAATCCTGGTCAGGGACAGGTCCACTCATGTGGATCAGAGGTGTTCTAGTGTTCCAGTTCTGAGGTTAAATATCTTCTTTCTATATTTCAAAGCTTATATAATTTTAAAAATATAACTCCCAATAATTTCACAAAATATTGTTTCACTATGTAAGAAACATTGCTCTGCAAAAATACATCTGAGAACCTACCAATGACAATCAGTAGCTGTGAGAGAACAGAGACCTTTGGAAGGACCATGACCTGACCTTTATGGAGCCTCAGTTAAGAAACACCCCAGCACAGCTTAACACTTAACACTTACCTGCCTGCCCTCAAATGGAGAGCTTTCTGGAAATTTCCTCATTATAATGCAAATCCAAGAATTGCTGTTAAAAATGCAACCATTCCAAGTAACATATCAGGATTAAAGCTAATCCTCCAAAGAGAAATTGCTTTTCAATAACAATCAAAGAACACACCATATTAAACATAAACTTCCCATTTACTGTAACAACAAAAAATGTAGAGTAAGTGCACATGGACCTAGAAGTATGTTAATAAAAGAGTAAATAATAATTATTGCTTTTTCTCGCAGTTCTGTATGCTTTTCACACAGGCTCCTTCTAATTCTCACAACAACTCCACCAGGTCGCTGTTATGTCCCACTGGAACCAGCAGAAAATGAGGTCAGGACAACTGAGTAAACTGTCAGATGACACAGCTCTCAGCAGAGTCAGGTCAGGAACCTTTGTCCTTCTTCAAAGCCTCTTCAGAGTCTTTTCACTCCCTACCATCCTTTGATCAGCACGACCCATACAGACAAAACTGTAAGATGCTGCAGAGGACACTTGAACTGAATGTAGGTTCATCAACGTTCCCAGACGGGAAAACTGGATAGTAAAAAGAAATCTTTTTTTCTCAAAATAATGTACAGATTTAAAACCCCAAAGAGATTTTCCTCTGGGGGGGACAGCTTTTTTGTGGAAACGTTACCCCTAAGTTCATCCATATGCATAAACAGGGAATGAGGCACTGTCTCAGCTCTGCCCCTTTCCTCCAAGCTGATGAGAAGGCAGTAGAAGACTTAAAAGCCATAAAGCCACCAGAACATACGAGAGAACAACAGTGAATGAGAGACAGTCCACCTTTTTGTTTTTTGAACAATGGATGGTATGGAGACGTGACTTAAGAGGCAAGAAGCAAAGAACGAGCCCAAAGAAAAGGCAATCAGCAGGAAAAAAGCCAGTTCACATCACAGAATCAAAAAAAGTTCCAGAACTGAAAGGGTGAGACCAAGAGAGGGACAAAACCAGGAGAAAGTGTATGTAGGGAAATTTGGTCTCTTCCCCACTGCAGCAATACATAGTTTTCAGAGGAAATTTTTGAGAAGAAGCTTTAAATTTTGAGGCACCAGACACAGAGGAGGGGAGAGGTGCATTGCTGAGCCTGCCTGTCCCAGCTCCCAGAACTCTGACAGTCAAATTCTGTCTCACAGGAAGAAGTCTGGAGGCGTCTTCTCTGGGGGAAAATGACCAGCTCAAGGGAAACAGCTGCATATGGGAGGGCTCGAGGGGGTCTCCCAGTGAAGTGAAGTCCACCAGCTGATGGACTAATCCTTATTCTTAAATATGACCAGATGGCCGAGGATGACCAGACGTTTGAACCAGAGAAACACAGAGATCAAAACAAACAGGTAGGTTGAAAGAATTTGGAAGAAACACATCAAGGAGCAGAATAAAACTAACAACATCAGGAAAAAAAGATAATGTATGCCTTTACATAAGAGAACTGGTCCATAAAACAAGAATCAGAGTCTACGAAAACAATAAAGAGTAATCTAAAGCTCTCAAAAAAGTAAATATTGAATATTTGTCTCTCCACTACATAATTTTTAAAAATCATTTGGATCCTCAGTTCCAGATTGTTATTGTGATGTTAATTTATGTGTCTTATTTAAGGATTTTTTTGTTCACAGTTATATTAAAATTCCACAAATATATTTCAAGACATATTTTGGCTTATCAATGAAATTACCAGTTTCAGGGCTTATAACTGTTTCTTACATGCACTTTCCCTTTCATTGGCTCAACATTCCGATGGATTTTAATGAATATTTTTTCCAGAGACAGTGCCACTGCCAGACTATTTCCTAAGTACTGACATGTCACAAGGTGTGTCTCTTTTGTGCTGTATGAATCCTGGTTTGTCTCTATGCAGTACTCTAGGTCCACAATCCTGGTGAACTTTCTTCTGTCATCAGGCAGTATGGCAAACTGACAACACTGCTGGTCTCTTCCGTTTTAAAAAATTTAAATGTTTATAGGACTCTTCTCTTTACCCATGAAATTAAAACATTGTTAGGATACATATATGTGCCTGTCTTTTTCAGTACCCTACAGAGGCTTGGGAGGACTTTTTCAGCAGAAACCTCAGATCTTTCTTTAGTGCAGATAAATTCTCTTTTCTGTATCTTTAAATATTACCACTTCTCCATCTGCTCTATGGTAGAGTGGATGAGGGGAATAAACATATGTCAGATACACTAAGTCTATCCTCTCACTTATCTTTTATAATTTTTATTTATTTATATTTTCACTCTATGTTCTGTGAATGTTCCTCAAATTAGTTTCAAAATTCCCACTTCAAATTTTAGCAGTGTTTAATTGGTATTTGTTGCCAATATTGGTAGGACTCTCAGCAACCAAATTTTCAATTTCCTTTTTCATAGCTGTCTACTTTTTTAGCACAATATCCCCCTCAACTTTCCTTGAGGTTGCTAGCTAGGGTGTGTTTCAATGTCTCTTCTGTTTCAATTAATTCTATTTTATGTGTTTTCTCTGAACACTCCATTGCCATGGGCTGAGTTCCTCCATATCCCACCAATCTGCCCTGTTATTTCCTTTCAGGTAACTTCAGTTAGGGGGAAGGCAATGGCACCCCACCCCAGTACTCTTGCCTGGAAAATCCAATGGACGGAGTAGCCTGGTGGGCTGCAGTCCATGGGGTCGCTAACAGTCGGACAGACTCAGCGACTTCACTTTCACTTTTCTCTTTCATGCATTGGAGAAGGAAATGGCAACCCACTCCAGTGTTCTTGCCTGGAGAATCCCAAGGACAGGGGAGCCTGGTGGGCTGCCGTCTATGGGGTCACACAGAGTCGGACACGACTGAAGTGACTTAGCAGCAGCAGCAGCAACTTCAGTTAAAATTTCTTATTATTTGCTCATATTTATCAAAGAAGAAGTGACATCGCTCAGTCGTGCCCGACTCTTTGCGACCCCGTGGACTGTAGTTTATAAGGCTCCTCTGTCCATGGAATTTTCCAGGCAAGTACTGGAGTGGGTTGCCATTTCCTTCTCTAGGTTATCTTCCCAACCCAGGGATCAAACCCAGGTCTCCCGCATTGCGGGCAGACACTTTACCATCTGAGGCACCAGGGAAGCCCCATATTTATCAAATGAAAGTATAAATCATTCTGTGTGCCAAACACAGTACTAAATAATATAAATTTTGTCCTATAAACCCCCCAAATCTAAGATAAATGTTATCCGCCCTGAGTGTCACTTGGAGGTGAAAAGATATAGGATTCGCTGATGAGTTAGGGATTCTGTTCAAACTACTGAGATCTTTCAGTCCCTCAATCCTGCTCCTTCAGCCTCTGCTTGGAACCATGGGGACATTTGTGCAGTCAGAGCTGGGAGTGCTCAGAGAAAGTCTGGGAAGAGCACAGAACCATATTTCCTTTTTCTTTTCTATACAACTATTTAAAGAAGAAGTGACATCGCTCAGTCGTGCCCGACTCTTTGCGACCCCGTGGACTGTAGTTTATAAGGCTCCTCTGTCCATGGAATTTTCCAGGCAAGTACTGGAGTGGGTTGCCATTTCCTTCTCTAGGTTATCTTCCCAACCCAGGGATCAAACCCAGGTCTCCCGCATTGCGGGCAGACACTTTACCATCTGAGGCACCAGGGAAGCCCCATATTTATCAAATGAAAGTATAAATCATTCTGTGTGCCAAACACAGTACTAAATAATATAAATTTTGTCCTATAAACCCCCCAAATCTAAGATAAATGTTATCCGCCCTGAGTGTCACTTGGAGGTGAAAAGATATAGGATTCGCTGATGAGTTAGGGATTCTGTTCAAACTACTGAGATCTTTCAGTCCCTCAATCCTGCTCCTTCAGCCTCTGCTTGGAACCATGGGGACATTTGTGCAGTCAGAGCTGGGAGTGCTCAGAGAAAGTCTGGGAAGAGCACAGAACCATATTTCCTTTTTCTTTTCTATACAACTATTTAAAAAAATTTTTTTTTAACTTTTTGGCCATGCAGC
This sequence comes from Oreotragus oreotragus, assembly GCA_006410675.1. NCBI lineage: Eukaryota > Metazoa > Chordata > Mammalia > Artiodactyla > Bovidae > Oreotragus > Oreotragus oreotragus. Next base: position 85,030 of record SJYX01007878.1, on the reverse strand, counting down.
ATGTGGGAATCTTAGTTTTGTGCACAGGGATCAAACCCTCATTCCCTGCAGTGGAAGCACAGGCTTAACCACTGGACTAGTAAGCAAGTTCCTCTCTGTATTTATTGTGCATATGCAGAGTCACTGGAGACCTCTTGACTTCTGCCCAGGGAGGAGTCAGCCAGGGTCCACACCCAGTTATCTAGCCAGCCAGCCATCAAGTGAAGATGGGAGAGAGACTACAGAGGTCTATGGGAGATGCTCAGGGACAAGTATCAATGTCCTTCATCTCCCATCCCACCCTCCTAACCTCAGTGGCTCAAGGCCACGATTTTGAAGGGTTCCCCAAGACACCCATCTTCTCGGGATTCTCTGTTTTGCCTGTACTGGACTGAGGATCAAAAGCCACTGACTGATTTCTTGATCATTCTGCTCTCATCTTTAAAATGTTGGTTCAGTGACAATACACTTCCATGTTAAAAATAAATCTATCTGAAATCAATTGTTAATATTTTAAAGCAGTGTTGCAGACAATCTAACTTAAAGCTTAGGTCCTGAATTTAAATAACCTCAGTTTAAATCCTGGTATCAAATTATTCTGTGAACTTGAGCGAGCTATTTTACTTCTCTAAATATTTCCTTTCCTGTAAATTCACAATAAGAGGGTTATTAGGAAGAATAATGAGATGAGGCATTTAAAGCATTTACCACAGTACCTGGTTTGCAGTAAACAAAATAAATGTTTGTTATCATTATTTTTGACTGTAAAAACCTCCAGAGTCAGTAACGTTACGAAGATACCTAAAATTGCCACAATGATTTCAAACTGAGTTCTGGGGTAGGGTCGGGAGGCAGCAAGAAGAGGTATAAACCATAAAAATAAATAACAAAATCATCATCATTCACAAGTGATGTGATATATAAAGTCCACTATATGTGCACTGTGTATACAAAAATGTCTGAAAAAAGTTTTGAAGAACAGATATGTAGATTTGTTTATGTTTTTACTTTTTAAATACTTGAGACTTTGAAAAGTTGCAAAAACAGAACAGAGTTCCAGTGTATTTTCCAAGTATCCCCCACTGTTAACATCTTACATTATTACCATGATGTACTTGTCAAAACTCGGTATTTGTGCAATACTGTAGACTTTATTAGCACATTTTACTGTCCCTTTTCTATTCCAAGATCCAAACTAAGACCCCCGTCAACACTATATCTCATGTCTCCTTGGTCTCCTCTGCTGTCGCTGCTGCTGCTAAGTCACTTCAGTCGTGTCCGACTGTGCGACCCCACAGACGGCAGCCGACCAAGCTCCCCTGTCCTTGGGATTCTCCAGGCAAACATACTGGAATGGGTTGTCATTTCCTTCTCAAATGCATGCACGCATACCAAGTCACTTCAGTCATGTCCGACTCTGTACAACCCCATGGACAGCAGCCCACCAGGCTCCTCTGTCCATGGGATTCTCTAGGCAAGAATGCTGGAGTGGGTTGCCATAGTATCCTCTGCTGCTGCTACTGCTGGTAAGTCACTCGGTCGTGTCAGACTCTGTGTGACCCCATAGATGGCAGCCCACCAGGCTCCCCCATCCCTGGGATTCTCCAGGCAAGAACACTGGAGTGGGTTGCCAGTTCCTTCTCCAATGCATGAAAGAGAAAAGTGAAAATGAAGTCGCTCAGTAGTGTCCACTAATCTGTAGCAATTCTCCAACGTTCTGTTCCCTTTCATGGCCTTGATATTTTTACAGAATTCTTGTCAGTTATCTTGTAGAATATCCTTCAATTTGGGTCTAATACTTTCTCATGATTAGACTGAGGTTCTGTGTTTTGCATAAGTATACTCATTAGTGATGTGTGCCTCTCAGTGCACCCTATGTCTTACTAGTGGCGATATTAACTTTGATCACTTGGTTAAGGTGAAATTGGCTATAAACGTGTCAGGTAGTTAGAACAGAAAAGAGAGTCCAAGATAGCGGAATCACTCAGTAGGTTTAAAAGAAAAAAGGCCCATGAAAGTGGAGGTGAAGGACCAGAGTGAGAACCTCTGGCAAGAAAACATGCCCAAAGCACACCCCTTTCCCTGATTGGTCCTCAGTTCAGTTCAGTTGCTCAGGAGTGTCCGACTCTTTGCGACCCCATGAATCGCAGCACGCCAGGCCTCCTTGTCCATCACCAACTCCTGGAGTTCACTCAAACTCACGTCCATCGAGGCGGTGATGCCATCCAGCCATCTCATCCTTGGTCGTCCCCTTCTTTTCTTGCCCCCAATCCCTCCCAGCATCAGTGTCTTTTCCAATGAGTCAACTCTTCGCATGAGGTGGCCAAAGTATTGGAGTTTCAGCTTTAGCATCAGTCCTTCCAAAGAACATCCAGGACTGATCTCCTTGCAGTCCAAGGGACTCTCAAGAGTCTTCTCCAACACCACAGTTCAAAAGCATCAATTCTTCGGCACTCACCTTTCTTCACAGTCCAACTCTCACATCCATACAGGACCACTAGAAAAACCATAGCCTTGACTAGCCAGACCTTCGTTGACAAAGTAATGTCTCTGCTTTTCAATATGCTATCTAGGTTAGTCATAACTTTCCTCCCAAGGAGTAAGTTCTTTTAATTTCATGGCTACAATCACTATCTGCAGTGATGGGAGCCCGCAAAAATAAAGTCTGACACTGTTTCCACTGTTTCCCCATCTATTTCCCATGAAGTGATGGGACCAGGTGCCATGATCTTTGTTTTCTGAATGTTGAGCTTTAAGCCAACTTTTTCACTCTCCTCTTTCATTTTCATCAAGAGGCTTTTAGTTCCTCTTCACTTTCTGCCATAAGGATGGCGTCATCTGCACATCTGAGGTTATTGATATTTCTCCCAGAAATCTTGATTCCAGCTTGTGCTTCTTCCAGCCCAGCATTTCTCATGATGTACTCTGTATAGAAGTTAAATAAGCAGGGTGACAATATACAGCCTTGACGTACTCCTTTGTCTATTTGGAACCAGTCTGTTGTTTCACGTCCAGTTCTAACTATTGCTTCCTGACCTGCATATAGGTTTCTCAAGAGGAAGGTCAGGTGGTCTGGTATTCCCATCTCTTGAAGAATTTTCCACAGTCTATTGTGCTCCACACAGTCAAAGGCTTTGGCATAGTCAATAAAGCAGAAATAGATGTTTTTCTGGTACTCTCTTCCCTTTTCAATGATCCAGCAGATGTTGGCAATTTGATCTCTGGTTCCTCTGCCTTTTCTAAAATCAGCTTAAACATCTGGAAGTTCATGGTTCATGTATTGTTGAAGCCTGGCTTGGAGAATTTCAAGCATTACTTTTCTAGCATGTGAGATGAGCACAATTGTGCGGTAGTTCAAGCATTCTTTGGCATTGCCTTTCTTTGGGATTGGAATGAAAACTGACCTTTTCCAGTCCTGTGGTCAACTGCTGAGTTTTCCAAATTTTCTGGAAGATTGAGTGCAACACTTCCACAGTATCATCTTTTAGGATTTGAAATAGCTCAACTGGAATTCCATCACCTCCACTAGCTTTGTTCATAGTGATGCTTTCTAAGGCCCACTTGACTTCATCTTCTAGGATGTCTGGCTCTAGATGAGTGATCACATCATCGTGATTATCTGGGTAGTGAAGATCTTTTTTGTACAATTCTTCTGTGTATTCTTGTCACCTCTTCTTAATACCTTCTGCTTCTGTTAGGTCCATACCATTTCTGTCCTTTATCGAGCCCATCTTTGCATGAAATGTTCCCTTGGTATCTCTAATTTTCTTGAAGAGATCTCTAGTCTTTCCCATTCTGTTGATTTCCTCTGATTGGTCCTAGGTGCAACTAATGGGGTAAATGCTAGTATAATCCCCTATATGCATAGGGTCAAACCAATCAGACCCCAGGGACAATACATCTCCTATCTGCATAGGGCATAACCAATCAGGCTCCAAGGGCAAGAAACAGAATATAAAAAGAGAAGTATAGGAAAGTCTGTGTGCTTCTTTGGCAGTCCTTTCCTTAATTTGTGTTATTTTTGAACTGATTGCTTCCTGCTTTAGCTCTGACTAGTTTGTCCTTAAAAATAGTACCTACTTAATAAGTACTGCATGTTGTAGCTACAAGTGGTCTGTGGTTTCAAATCTTTGCTTCTACCAGACATGGAGGAAGAGGAGAAAAGGAAACCAACAAACTTACCTTTTTCCTCTGTGATCAATAAATCCTTGGGGGAGATGCTTTGATACTATATAAATATCCTGTTCCTCTTCCCACTTTTATGGTCTAATTTCAGCATCCCTCCACAGATCTCACATGAAACAACTGTTATCGGGGTGGTATACGGTAATTTTCTATTTCCTTAATTTCTTCAATATTTACCAAATGGAATTCTTATTGAAGGAAGGGCTGTCCCTACATGTTTGACACCTGCTGAGTTTCAGAGCCAGAGGGGACTTAAGATCTGAGACCTCAGATGCCAGCAGCTTTGGCATCATCTGAGTGCTTGTTAGAAATGCAGAATCTCAGGCCCCACTGGGACCTACTGGATCAGAATCTGCATTTTAACAAGACTGAGTAATTCGTGTGCTTTGAAGCTCATTCACATTTATTACGGTGCTTGACAGCTGAGGTCCTACTTTGAGTTAGCAGAGTCAGCCAACGCTTGTTTTCTGACTCTCAATTCATGATCCTCTTCTAACTTGATCCATTCCCGAAGGAAATACAAAACACACAGGCTTTGAACTTGAAACTGAATTTAAATATTTAACACTGTTTATCTGCCTATCTACCGATCCATTCTTAGGTAAGCAAGTTAACCTCTCTGAACTTCAGTTTCCACATCTGTAAATTGATGAAAATATTAAATTAGGGATAATAGGGAAGACGAGATAGTATCTGGGGAGCACCTGACACGTGACATGTGACTAACAAAGAGATATGAGTGCTGATGTGGCCCAGCTGTTGGGAGTGCTATCCACACTCAACCTCAGTCTCTTCCAGGGTCAGTCTCTGTGGTAGAGAGCTGCCTCATTCAAGGTCATGACCTCCAGTGGTGACCCATATCCAAAGACAGGTATATAAAGGCCCGACCATTCTGGTCTCATAGAACAGCCCTGACAACCACTTCAGTTCCGGAGGCACTCGTGACTAAACATCCTAAATATTTTGGAGCCCATTTCTAGGACTTAAATTGTCATATAATACAAAATAGGTTCTTGAGAATCAAGAATAACTATTATGTGAAAGAGGAGAGTGAAAAAATTAGCTTAAAGCTCAACATTCAGAAAACCAAGATCATGGCATCCAGTCCCATCACTTCATGGCAAATAGATGGAGAAACAGTGGAAACAGTGGCAGACTTTATCTTGGGGGTGCTCCAAAGTCACTGCAGATGGTGACTGCAACCATGAAATAAAAAGGCGCTTACTCCTTGGAAGAAAAGTTATGACCAACATATTAAAAATCAGAGACATTTCTTTGCCAACAAAGGTCTGTCTAGTCAAGGCTATGGTTTTTCCAGTAGTCATGTATGGATGTGAGAGTTGGACTATAAAGAAAGCTGAGCGCCAAAGAATTGATGCTTTTGAACTGTGGTGTTAGAGAAGACTATTGAGTCCCTTGGACTGCAAGGAGATCCAACCAGCCCATCCTAAAGGAAATCAGTCCTGAAAGTTCATTGGAAGGACTAATGTTGAAGTTGAAACTCCAATACGTTGGCCACCTCATGCGAAGAGCTGACTCATTTGAAAAGACCCTGATGCTAGGAAAGACAAGAGGAGAAGGGGACGACAGAGGATGAGATGGTTGGATGGCATCACCATCAATGGACATGAGTTTGAGTAAACTCTGGGAGTTGGTGATGGACAGGGAGACCTGGCGTGCTGCAGTCCATGGGGTCACAAAGAGTCGGACACTACTGAGCAACTGAACTGAACTGCTATGCCTTGGGGATAACCTTTGCATATTGTCCATAACACTAAATGCAAACTGACCCAAATCATATTAAATACCTATAATGCATCTGCCACGGTGCTAGATATAGAAATGCAGAGAGAGCACAGGAAAACACTGCCTGCTGCCAAATAGAGAAGACTAAAGCAAGTGTTTTGACAAAATTACTGTGGTCATTGGCTGGTCTAGTCTCAATCCAAATTCCCCTAATATTAGAATCCTGATACAGCTTCATCAAGGACCATCCACCACTGGAGAACCCTAGAGTCAGGAGGTAGAGGGTAACCACTCACTTTCTAACAAAAAAAATGAAGACAAGACTGGATTTTAAATTAAAGAAGCTCATTGTTTCCTGAACAACTCTTTGCTTACCCTTGATAAAAAAAAAAAAAAAAAGTCCAGAAATAAGTCTCAGCAAGTTACCAGACATCCAAGTCACAAAGAATGTGAAACCGAGTTTTATAGCCCAGCTTTTAAAAGTACTTTTTAAAGTTTCTCTGCACTTTCAACTGCTCCACATGACAAAAAGAAAACTACACTGTGCTTCTTTTGCAAATAAATGTACCCTAAGGTCAAAATGACATTCTATGTCACTCTCAACAGGCAGAAATTATGTAAACCTCGATTATTTACTCTGATGAAAGATCTTTTAGCCTGAAATGTTGTTACAATACACACACACACACACACACACACATAACATTCCTACATGATTAAATCTGCATTACCATGAGAAATGGTAATTTCATTCCAATCCCAAAGAAAGGCAATGCCAAAGAATGCTCAAACTACCACACAATTGCACTCATCTCACACATTTAAAATTCTCCAAGCTGGGCTTCAGCAATACGTGAACTGTGAACTTCCAGATGTTCAAGCTGATTTTAGAAAAGGCAGAGGAACCAGAGATCAAATTGCCAACATCTGCTGGATCATCAAAAAAGGAACAGATTTCTAGAGAAACATCTATTTCTGCTTTATTGACTATACCAAAGCCTTTGACTGTGTGGATCACAATAAACTGTAAAATTCTCAAAGAGATGGGAATACCAGACCATCTGACCTCTCTCTTGAGAAACCTGTATGCAGGTCAGGAAGCAACAGTTAGAACTGGACATGAAACAACAGACTGGTTCCAAATAGGAAAAGGAGTACGTCAAGGCTGTATATTGTCACCCTGCTTATTTAACTTATATGCAGAGTACATCATGAGAAACGCTGGGCTGGAAGAAACACAAGCTGGAATCAAGATTGCCGGGAGAAATATCAATAACCTCAGATATGCAGATGACACCACCGTTATGGCAGAAAGTGAAGAGGAACTAAAAAGTCTCCTGATGAAAGTGAAAGAGGAGAGTGAAAAAGTTGGCTTAAAGCTCAACATTCAGAAAAAGAAGATTATGGCATCAGGTCCAATCACTTCATGGCAAATAGATGGGGAAGCAGTGGAAACAGTGGCGGAGTTTATTTTTAGGGGCTCCATAAAGCTGAAACTCCAGTACTTTGGCCACCTCATGCCAAGAGCTGACTCATTGGAAAAGACTCTGATGCTGGGAGGGATTGGGGGCAGGAGGAGAAGGGGACGATAGAGGATGAGATGGCTGGATGGCATCACTGACTCGATGCACATGAGTCTGAGTGAACTCCAGGAGTTGGTGATGGATAGGGAGGCCTGGCGTGCTGCGATTCATGGGGTTGCAAAGAGTCGGACACGACTAAGCGACTGAACTGAACTGAACTGAAAATCACTGCAGATGGTGATTGCAGCCATGAAATTAAAAGACATGTATTCCTTGGAAGGAAAGTTATGACCAACCTAGATAGCATATTGAAAAGCAGAGATATTACTTTGTCAGCAAAGGTCCATCTAGTCAAGGATATGGTTTTTCTAGTAGTCATGTGTGGATGTGAGAGTTGAACATAAAGAAAGCTGAGCATCGAAGAATTGACGCTTTTGAACTGTAGTGTTGGAAAAGACTCTTCAGAGTCCCTTGCACTGCAAAGAGATCCAACCAGTCCATCCTAAAGGAGATCAGTCCTGGGTGTACATTGGTAGGACTGATTCTGAAGCTGAAACTTCAATAATTTGACCACCTGATGCAAAGAGCTGACTCATTTGAAAAGACCCTGATGCTAGGAAAGATTGAGGGCAGGAGGAGAAGGGGATGACAGAGGATGAGATGGTTGGATGGCATCACCAACTCAGTGGACATGGGTTTGGGTGGACTCCTGGAGTTGGTGATGGACAGGGAGGCCTGGTGTGCTGTGGTTCATGGAGTCGCAAAGAGTCGGACTCAACTGAGCCACTGAATTGAACTGAACCATGAGAAAAATCAGAACAGGCATATTAATATGTTTATCTGGGCACTACCTATTATTCTGGAGTTCTGGCTTTGAAAGCTTAGTAAAGGTTTCTTTGGATGATAGACAACTTTAATGGTCTTTCACAAAAAATTTTAAAAGTACAAAATTTCCATTACCCACTGCTGGCCAGAGGCAAGTTCCTCAAGGGGTACACAATTGTACTAGCACATCAAGAAGCCTTAAAATAGTCTTTAGAAGCAATAAGCCCCCGCCCAGAGTGCCAAATAACCCAGTTCTTTGTCCCAATTTGATCTGACCATCTTTATGATCAACTCATGTTCTCTCCCTTGGTTTTTCCCCCACAGGGTGTAGACATGGGGCTTGGTCAGTGCTCTGCCACTGAGGGCTGCTGATCAGTCCCACTTGTCTTCCTATTTTTAAACAAGTGGAGTGACTTTACCCACAGGAACTGGTCCATTACATGCCCCCTCTTTCTCTACTTCAGAAGCTTCTCTTTAAAAACACCAAATTCTGCTCTACAACTGCCAGGTAAATATACTCCCGGGGGTCAGAGCTGCTGCAATGATGTGGAAGCCATTTGGTGGTGGTTGCGTAGTCACTGAGGCGTGCACAACCCTTGCAACCCCATGGACTGTAGCCCACGAGGCTCCTCTTAATTTCTCGGTCCATATATAAATACTCCACTCCCCAATTTTTTCCACCCATTTAATGATTATTTATTTAATTATTTATTAGCATTTTACACATTGTCTTATGGTCAAAAATGAGCTTCCCAGGTGTCATTGGTAAAGAACTCATCTGCCAGTGCAAGAGACATAAGAAACATGGATTTGACCCTGGGTTGGAAGATCCCCTTAAAGATGACATAAACGCATATGATCCAATGGTTCTCACGAAGGGGTGATTTTGCTCTCCAAGGAACATCTGGAAATACCTGGAGAAATTTTTGTTTGTTACAACCAGGGGTGGGTAGGGCTGCTACTAGTGGACAGAGGTCAGGAATACTGTTAAACCTCCAACAAAGTGGAGGGCACATCCCCACAGAATAGGCTCATGAAGTTCATGATGTCAGTGATGCCAAGATAGAGAAACCCGAAATCCAACACTGTAAAAAACTGAATGGAAAAGGAAATAAGGACAAAGCAAAATTTGGCAGCAGGATGGTAAAATTCAGTCAGAAGCTTGCAAGTATTTTGCCATATCTGAACCACAGATTTGGCTCTGAGCTTCCTATCAGCCAAACCAAAGAGGGAAATACTATATGATCAGTAAAATAAAAATGATTCACAAACCACCCTTGAGAAGTTTCTGTTGGCTCACAAGACTAATAAGAAATCTTCCTAAGGCAAGCAGAAATGAGATACAGGGTGGTGATGGAGAGAACTCCATCTCCCATCCTAAAGTCACCAAACAAGGAACCCAGGTATGTTTCACTGAGGCTAGCTCTCATAGCAGCCCCCAGTGCAAGGATGAAACAAAATTCAACTCAAGACAAAGGATGAAAACCAGAAGACCTGAGTTCACTTGTGCTTAAGTTTTATTTTGCTCTCTCCTTCCCTGGGGGTAACAGTGTTGGATATGATACTGACCAGGGTTCTTGGCCTTCCCCCAAATCAACAGAAATGACTAGAGGTCAGACAAGAAATTCAGGCAAGGCTTTACTGGGGTTACTGCTCCAGCTGCAGAAGGGATGGAAAACAAAGAACAGGCACCCTTGCTTGCTCCCCAAAGTGGGGGGATAGGCTGGTTCCTTCCATGGGGTGAGGGTAGGGGTGTGCCTAGGGGTCAGGTCAGAAAGGTGGCTTAGGTGTTCTGCCCACCCCTTTGGGTGTTGAGTACAGGGGGCATGTGCAGTACTCTGCTTTTGCTCCCAACATCTAGTTTTTGCTCCTGGCTCTTCAGAAATGGTAGTTGGGATTTTTCTGGTCTTTTTGTATCTTTCAGTACAGAATTTGCCAAAACTGCTGCATGCAGGCAGTTATTTTTAGTCCAGTATAGTTTCTTTGTGTTTTGTTGTTCGAGGAGACATTTGCCTAGGTACAAGCACTGTAGCAGAGGGTCCCAGGTCGGTTTCAGATAGACCATAGATCTTTCATATATCTATGTTTTGTATGTCCTCTTTCTCAGTCACACCTTGATAATGCTTGAGCAACAGAGTTTGAAGTTATAATGTGGCAATAATTTAGAATAGACTTTTCCATTAAGGGAATTCCAGAGGAGTCAACTGAAAGAGCTCCCAATGGCTAAAACAAGATGAGACACCCACAGCAGGAAGACATGCATCCACTGCATTTAGAAACTGTTCACTAAGATACAAGAAAAAAGGAGGGAACAAAACAATTGATTTTATCAGTGACAAATTCTCGAGTGTCCCTTGAGATTAGATTAAGATTAGATTGACTTCACAGTTTAACCCATCATCTCATCAGTCCATATCTCAAGAATTAAAGACAAAAAAAAAACAACACATTACTTTAAAAGTGTAAAATGAATCCTATTGAGGATAAACTAGTAATTTATTTTGGAAAAATGTAGAATACCTACTTTACGCCATGCACAAAAATAAAGCTCATATAAAGATTCAAAATGTTAAAAAATAAAGCCAAGAAATAAAAGGACATATGTGCGGATTATTTATGTCTAAATTCATGTCATCCATCCATCTATTCTTAGAAAGAAAGCACCTTCAGTTTGCACTTCTTGCAAACCAAGTAAGTAGTAAGTAAAATATTGGTAATTTTATTAAATAAGATTGAATTGCATGGGTATTGAACATCAAAAAATGCCATAAAACCCAAGGCCCAGATTTTAGTGTCTAATGTCATTGTCCAATAAAAGAAACTAAAACCAAGCACTGAAACTTGGGCACAGAAGCCGTTCTGTGTCCCCAGTTTCTTGTTTGAAGGGAGCAGGTTTCAGCCTCCATGAAACCATCAGTTCCAAAGGACAGTTTCAAACAGTAGCTACTCAGGAAAGGGAGAAGATGAAGAGACAAGGAAGGAGCAGTCAAGAAACAACTGTGCAGCCTTTGGACAGGATCCTGGTTTTGCCTGAAGTAATACACATAATAGTATCTTTGAGGTACAGTTCTACAGAACTCAGATGGTAAAGAATCCGCCTGCAGGAGACCCAGGTTTGATCCCTGGGTTGGTGAGAGAGTTAATTATTAGGTAGGTTGATAAGGAGTCCCTCAAGGAGGAGACCCTCAAGGAGGGTCTGGGGCTCCTAAGGAGGAGGAAAGGGACAAACATTTTTTTCTACAGTGCTTTGTCTTAGTCACATAAGATGTTTTTTCTTAAACTGAGTTGTTATGACAATAATCTTTAAGACTAACTTTCTTTAAGCCCAGAACTAATGATTACACAACAGAACAACCATCTTGCTCAAGGGTATGTTTTTTCCTTAAGCTCTGTACTAATGCCTCTTGAGAAACATATATGCAGGTCAGGAAGCAACAGTTAGAACTGGACATGGAACAACAGACTGGTTCCAAATAGAAAAAGGAGTATTTCAAGGCTGTATATTGTCACCCTGAATATTTAACTTATATGCAAACTACATCATAAGAAACGCTAGACTGGAAGAAGCACAAGCTAGAATCAAGATTGCTGGGAGAAATATCAATAACCTCAGATACGCAGATGACACCACTCTTATGGCAGAAAGTGAAGAGGAACTAAAAAGCCTCTTGATGAAATTGAAAGAGGAGAGTGAAAAAGTGTTGGCTTAAAGCTCAACATTCAGAAAACGAAGATCGTGGCATTTGGTCCCATTACTTCATGGGAAATAGATGGGGAAACAGTGGAAACAGTGTCAGACTTTATTTGGGGGGGCTCCCAAATCACTGCAGATGGTGACTGCAGCCATGAAATTTAAAGATGCTTACTCCTTAGAAGAAAAGTTATGACCAACCTAGACAGCAAATTGAAAAACAGAGACATTACTTTGCCAACAAAGGTCTGTCTAGTCAAGGCTATGGTTTTTCCAGTGGTCATGTAGGGATGTGAGAGTTGGACTGTGAAGAAAGCTGAGCACCAAAGAATTGATGCTTTTGAACTGTGGTGTTGGAGAAGACTCCTGAGAGTCCCTTGGACTACAAGGAGATCCAGCCAGTCCATTTTAAAGGAGGAATGATGCTAAAGCTGAAACTCCAGTACTTTGGCCACCTCATGTGAAGAGCTGACTCATTGGAAAAGTCTCTGATGCTGGGAGGGATTGGGGGCAGGAGGAGAAGGGGACGACCGAGGATGAGATGGCTGAATGGCATCACCGACTTGATGGACGTGAGTTTGAGTGAACTCCGGGAGTTGGTGATAGACAGAGAGGCCTGGAGTGCTGCGACTCATGGGGTTGCAAAGAGTCGGACATGACTGAGCGACTGAACTGAACTGTACTAATGCTTATATAATAACAATATATCTTGCTTGAGGACATGTTTCGCCTTCTTAACAGGACACTTCTGACTAATCTCTTTAAGACTTATGTTGTAAGAGTGGGTCTGGAAAGACCTTTCTCTTGTTAGTTTTAAGATGTGTGTTGTGGGAATGGGCCTGGTAAAAGTATATAAGGCCTTGATAAGACTCATCAGGAGACCAGCTGAGATCTGTTCAAAGAAATGCACATACCCTGATCCTTACCTGACTTCCCTGGTGTCTCAGATGGTAAAGGGTCTGCCTACAATGTGGGAGACCTGGCTTCAATCCCTGGGTCGGGAAGATCTCCTGGAGAAGGAGATAGCAACCCACTCTAGTACTCTTGCTTGGAAAATCGCATGGACAGAGGAGCCTGGTAGGCTGCAGTCCATGGGGTCACAAGAGTCATGACTGAGCAACTTCACTTCTTCTTCTTCTCCTTATCAGCAACCCTCCCTGAACTATTGCTATAAAACTCCTCACCAAATCCCCTGAGGTGGGGACACACAGTTTTGAGTGCATTAGCCCACTGTGTCCCCTTTGCCTGGCAAAGCAATAGCTATTTTCTACTTCACCCCAAACTCTGTTTCCAAGATTAAATTTGGCACCAGTGCACAGAGGCCAAGTTTCAGCAAATTTCAGAGCTCCTTGGAAAAATGGCTGATACTAGGACTGAAACAAGAAAGATTTAAGACAAGCCTGGGTATCTTTTTAGTGCTAGAAAGTAAGAAAGTGCTAAAAAAAAAAAAAAAAATGATGGGCTTGTCAAAGGACACAGGAGTCAACTGAAAGAGTTCCCAATAGCCAAAGCTGGGAAAATTTGAGAAACAAAATAATGTATTGCTGGAATATAACTTGAAGTATAAAATATTCATGAGTCCATACTGACATAAATAAATGATTGAATAAACTAATAAGTAGAGGAGAAGGGACAAATCTATGGAGAAGAATTCTAAATAAATTATGTAGGTACTCTGCCCCCAAGGAAGTTAAGCATACTCCCCACTCCTTGCCTTTGAGCTGTAAATAATGACTTCTTTCCAAAAAGCACTGTGTGGAAAGGGGAAAAAAGAGGAACTTTACAGTGGAGAAACCTGGCAAGCACCACCTCTGGCACATGATCAAGGTCAGCATCAACATTGACAAACTAGTCACACTGATAGCATGTACATTCGATATGATGTGATGAAAATAGGGCTTTACCTCCACCTCAAAACACATAACCTCAGGCTAATAACCATGAGGAGAATGTCTAGACAGAGGGACAGGCTACAAATACTTGACCAGTCCTCTTCAAAACCATCAAGGTTTCAAATCAAGACCAAGGAAAATCTGAGATATTGTCAGAGTCTATGTTACAGGCAATCCTAAAGAAAATCAGTCCTAAATATTCATTGGAAGGACTGATGCAGAAGCCCAAATTCCAATACTTTGGCCACCTGATGCAAAGAACTGACTCACTGGAAAAGACCCTGATGCTGGGAAAGATTGAAGGTGGGAGGAGAAGGGGATGCCAGAGGATGAGAAGGCTGGATGGCATCACTGACTCGATGGACATGAGTTTGCGTAAGCTCTGTGAGTTGGTGATGGACAAGGAAGCATGGAGTGCTGCAGTCTATGGGGTAGCAAAGAGTCAGACATGACTGAGTGACTGAACTGACTGACGTCACAGGATGAAGACTTAAGGACTGAACGTAATCTTGAGCAGGACCCTATGGGGCTCCTGGGCACAGAAATCTTTCTGTGTCCCCCATTTCTTGCTGGTGGAGAACAGACTCCAGCCTCCATGACTTTCCTTGAGTCCAAATGGTAGATTTGGACAGTTGTTAATCAGGAAAAGGAGGGGATGCGAAGACAAAGAAGGAGCAGCCAAGAAACAATAGGGTAGACTTGGGGCAGGGTCCTGGCTCTGCCTCAAGGGATACAGACTACAGAATCTTTGAGCTCTTCTTCAGAAATAAAACCTCCCAACAAATGGAGGATGTTATCTTTCTTCATTCCAGGGAAGACCACCTGAGGTCAGATTAAAGGAACCAGAAAAGTTCATCAGAAGGCCTACCTGAGACCACATTAAGAGTGCAGGCCCTGCACACATCCTAATCCTTATCAGCACCCCTACCCTTGAACCAGTAGGGACACACAGTTTTGAGAGTCACGTGCCTGCTGTGTCTCCCTTTGCCTGGCAAAGCAATGAAGCTATTCTTTTCTAGTTCACCCAAAACTCTTGTCTCTGAGATTTGATTCCGCACCAGTACATACAGTCTGAGTTTTTGGCATCAAGGACTTCCTTTAAAAAGAAAAAAAAAAAGAAAGGATGAGCCACACACCATACATATGTAGCCCTAGGACGGTGCCCTCTCAGAGTTAACGAGAGTAAATAAACTGGCCCTCAGAGTGTCCTGGAGCACTTCCAGTGACAGAAGGTCTCCACGTGTCCCTTACAGGCTCCTCTTCTACTCTGCAGATTAACCAGGCTTGCAAGGCAAGGTTGTGAATATCTAATCAGAAAGGGAGTAGAGGTCTATATTTAAATTAATGAGTTGTCCTTTGATTAAACAACTGGGAAATTTTTTAAATTCCTAATTTTTAAAATGCAGGAGCATCTTCTTTGAGTTATAAAGTGACAAAGAAACAAAAACTAAACTTTCAAACAGAACTGGGCCAGCCCAGGACCAATCACCACTCTCAGCCAAACACTGCATCTCCCAAACTCATGTACGTTTTGTGATGTGTGTGTGTGTGTGTTTTAAGCTATAGAAATTTTTTAGAAAGATATAAATTTGCTAAGAAATAATGGTCACCTTTAAAAATTCTGATTCATGTGTCCAATCAGTTAGCAGGTCATTGTTTTTTGGGTGTGTAGGGGTGAGTGAGGATATGTGTGCTTGAGTGCATTAATAGCTCTTTTCAAATTAGGAACTAGAAAATAAATCTCAAGGTGCAGTAGATAAAAATCTTAATTTATTAGGAGATAAAAGGTGAAACCCATGACATAAACTTCAGAGCTCTTCAGAGAGCACCAAGTCTCCCACTGAATCTGACACTTTCTCCTCTTCTCAGCCTGTGTCCAAGAAGCTACAGGACAACTGTATGTAGATTAATTTGAGGGCAGAATGAGAACTTGCTGCTGCTGCTGCTAAGTCGTCATGTCCAACTCTGTGCGACCCCATAGACGGCAGCCCACCAGGCTCCCCCATCCCTGGGATTCTCCAGGCAAGAACACTGGAGTGGGTTGCCACTTCCTTCTCCAATGCATGAAAGTGAAAACTGAAAGTGAAATCACTCAGTTGCTTCCGACTCTTAGCGACCCCATGGACTGCAGCCTACCAGGCTCCTCCATCCATGGGATTTTCCAGGCAAGAGTACTGGAGTGGGGTGCCATTATTAAAGGGCCAGTCACAGTGTTAATCACATTACATATATTTTCTCATTTAAGCCAATAATAATGCTAGGAGATGAGTGCCAGAATCATTCCAATTTTACAGAGGAAGAAACAAGTTTTAAAATTTTCCAAAGGCCCACAGCTAAAAATGGATGCAGAGTTCATGCTCTTGACCTCCCTTCACGTTTGTCCACTATAACAGCTGCTTCACAGCCCTGCACTTCATAACTATACTGAGAGGTGTAGGACCTGACAAAGAGAGTCTGAGGTAACCAGAGAGGAGCAAGAGAGCCACAAAGGAGTAGAAAGTCCAAAACCAGGTCACTCATCCTAAGATTACTGGAGAAGTGTGTCGCTGCCAAGGGGAAAGACAGAGTGGGCTGTCATGTGCCAGGTGCTGACATGTCAGCATCATCCAAGGTTATGAAGGGGGAAGTGAAGCCTTTCCTCAAGTCCCACACTTCCCACTGACTGCTCTGAAGGGGCTGAAGTCTGGAATTTTAAAAATAATAAAAATGAAACTATATACAAATCAACAGCAGATTCACAGAAAACAAACGTATGATTACCAAAGGGGAATGGGGCAGAAAGGGCTAAACCACCAACTTGGCATTGAACAGATACACACTACTACATATAGAACTGATAAACAACAAGGTCCTACTGCATAGCACAGGGAACCATATTCAATACCATGTAATGGCCTATAATGTAAAATAATCTGAAAAAAAATATATATATATATAACTAAATCACTTTGCTGTATACCTGAAACTAACACAATATTGCAAATTAATTACATTCAAATAAAAGAAATGAGCTTATATATACATAGATGAAGGTTTTGCATTAACTAATGTGAGACAATTTATCATCAGTTTTACACTTTCATGTAAGTATTTCACACAACTGTTCATATATAGAAGTAGGTACAAATGCAAGGATCTTTATTATACTAACATCCTTTATTTTCTTTAACCCTTTACAAGCTATATACAAAACAAAAACATAGCAATCATCGACAATATTAATTTAAATAGCCTATTTTAAGTCTTTTTTCAGCTTTAATGAAAGCTAAGAATTGGAACCACTTGATCTGTGATCAGTCACTACAGCCATTCACTTTCTCAACAAGCCCTAAGACTTTCATGTGCCCTCTTGGTTGCTCCCCAGATGCTTTTCCACCCCCAAGTCAACGCACATAGTAAGATTTAGGATAGATGAGACCCAGGCTTTTCATTAACAATGTGTACATGAGGAAGAGAGGAAAGACAAGTTGGAAGAGAGAGCCTACAGACCATCGGTATATTTTCAGGATGATCAGTTTCAGGAAAGCAAACATGGAAACTGAGATTGTTCCTCTTACTGCTTGGAATGCCATTATGCCCAGGGAAATTTAGCTCAGGCTGAAAATACTTGGTCTTGAGACAGAGCAATGCTAACTGCAGATGGTTGAGAAGTACATGAGAGACAGATGCCTAGCTGAGGTGGCAATGAAGTTCAGAGTATATCTGTGGAACCATATATCATTCTAGACATTCCCAGAAATATTGGATGACAGACAAGTGCTGGGTTTCTTGCAGTCAATGGGATAGAATTCCAGTGTAGTTGACCATGTAAATGAAATAGTATGTTCTCAAATAGAAAACCTCAACAGTTTCAGCACTTTCTTAATCTATACTGTTATATGATCTCAATGAAACTACCAATAGGCTTTAAAATTAGACAAGTTGACTCTAATGTTCCTATGGGAGAAAGAAAAATCAAGAACAAACATGATTCTAAAGAGGAAACTAATGAGGAAGAAATGCTGTTGGAAATATTTAACCACAATATGAAGCTAGCCTAATTAAAGCAGTATGGTGCTAGTACATGAACAGCCATAGCAACACGACAGATCAGAAAGTTTAGAAATAGACCAAAAAAATGTTTTAACCATATAAGAATTATAATAAAGGGGAATTTTCAAATTGATGGAGAAAATATGGATTGTTCAATAAATGGTGTTGGGACATCTGGATGGTAAATCAGGAAGAAGGAAACACATGGGAATCAGTATCTCATAATAATAGGAATAATTCCAAATTGGTCAAATTTTTAAAACCAAAGCCATTACAGAACTAGGGAAAAAAAATGGAAGAACATTTTTTTATCCTCTCAAAGTTGGAAAGGCCTTTCTACAGGTGAACAAAAACCCTGAAGTCACAAAAGAAAATGCTGATAAAACTTAACATTGTGAAAATAAAAACGCATATATGGAAAAGCCATCATATATCAAAAGTCAAATGATGAACTGGGAATAAATATTTCCAAATATATTATATTCAAAAGTCTAATTTCTTTCATGCCTAAGAAACAAAAATGACAACCAAAGGAAAACAAGACTGAACAAAGGATATCAAAAGATAGTTCACAGAAAGGAAAACCAATTTTAAAAGTTAAAAGGTTTTCAACCTCAGCCCCATAAGAAAAAATGCTAACCAAAACTACAAGTTCTTCAGTTTCACCAGTCGCATAGCAAGGAGGGAAAAGCTTATGAAGTCACTATTGGGCTCTGCCAGGTTTTGAGTTGTATGCTGACTCCATTCCCTCTAGTCTAAACTCTGTGATGCTAATGCTAAAGCTGGGGCTGGTTTCTTCATTTCTACTTTGCAGCCTATGGCCTGCCCAGGTTCTGCCTATAGGAGATCCCAGACTGGAAGACAGAAGCTAAAAGAGGAAGAAGGAACTAGCTCCATCCCTCTGCTTCCTGTTCTGGATCCATAGTACCCTAGCAATTGTTTTCACCTGTAGCATCAGTACTTCACCAGTGCAGCAGCTGAATCCAGTTTGTAGTTTTTCCAATAATTGAAGACTCAGCCTGACCTTTCCCCCCTCAGTGAACCATCAATAACCAATTACTGCTCCCTCCTGGGAAGTCTAGTCCAGTCCCACTGGGTCCCTCCTTCAAGCTCACAGCACCAACAGAACAAAATCCTCCTCAAAAGAGGTCCGTATTTCAATACTGTGAGGTCCCTCCTCTAAGCTGAAATACTGAGTGTTAGAGAAAAGAAAACGTGACAGTAATAACATAGGAAAGCAGGAATGCCTACACAAGAAATGGGTTCTCCAGACTTTTGGACTCTGTGGGAGAGGGAGAAGGTGGGGTGATTTGGGAGAATGGCTCTGAAACATGTACACTATCATGTAAGAACGAATCACTAGTCTAGGTTTGATAAAGGATACAGGATGCTTGGGGCTGGTGCACTGGGATGACCCAGACAGATGATATGGGGAGGGTGGTGGGAGGGGTGTTCAGGGTTGGGAACTCATGTACACCTGTGGTGGATTCATGTCAATGTATGGCAAAACCAATACAGTACTGTAAAGTAAAAAATAAATAAATAAATTAAAAAAAAAAATGGGTTCTCCCAGTATGATCTGTCCAAAGGACTAACATGCCAGTTTTAACACACATATGTTGTGAAGAGGGTCTTTTGAGCACTTCTGAGCCAAACTAGAAGCTAAAGCTCCAATCTGCCTTTGATGACAGGATTTGCAACAGCCCAGGCTGAGGTTTGACCCTGTGCTTTCCATTGCACACTATTTCTGAAAGATACTCTTCTAAGAAAAAGAGCTTCATGCAAGGTACTTCTGGAACGTCAATCTAGTCCCCACTGGGGTCACCTCACTGGGCCCCTTCCAGGGGCAAAATCAGTGGCAGAGCCTGCATGAGGCTGCCAGAAGTACTGAGAAGTCCTGCAGCACAGAAACCTGTTTCTTTTTATTCACACTGCCTTTTATTGATATTAGAAATCCCTGTCCCCAGCCCCATCTTTTCCCCTTGAATAAGCTCTGCCTTTATCCTAAAGCAGTTTTATGGGAAGTGCTTCTGAAAATGCTGTCTTAACAATGGGTCACTTGGTCTAAGAGAGGAGATAGTCTTTTACTAACGCACAGACCACTGTCTGAATTATCCGATTTACTTAAAAGCAAATGTTACAGACAAAAATCAGGAAGACGATGCTTCTGTGGGGATGGTAAATATATCCTGTGCCTGCCTGCATGCTAAGCTGCTTCAGTCATGTCCCACTCTTCTCAACCCTATGGACTGTGGCCTGCCAGGCTCCTCTGTCCATGGGATTCTCCAGGTAAAACTGGAGTTGGTTGTCATGCCCTCCTCCAGGGGATCTTCCTGACCCAGGGATCAAACTCATGTCTCTGGCATTGGCAATTTTTTTTAACCACTACCTGGAAAACCCAAATATATCCTGTAGGCAGGTACATATGCAGAGAGAAAAGTTAGGCTTCCTATAGCAGCAATTCAGGAAGGAGAAACATGGGGGAAAGGACATGATAGACGAAATCCACCAAAGTGACCCGAAACTTCCGCCTTCCAGAAGAAAAGCGACCTGGGCCTTTGTGATTAATTTACAGGCAGTGCATCTGTGTTAAGAACCAAAACTAAAACAACAACAAAACCCACAAACAAAAGGCAGAAGCAAAAGACTCAGAGATGCGTGGGGGTTTTATTTGGTTTGGGGCTTTCTTTTCCCTGGCCCTGCCATGCCACATGTGGGACCCTANGACCTGGGCCTTTGTGATTAATTTACAGGCAGTGCATCTGTGTTAAGAACCAAAACTAAAACAACAACAAAACCCACAAACAAAAGGCAGAAGCAAAAGACTCAGAGATGCGTGGGGGTTTTATTTGGTTTGGGGCTTTCTTTTCCCTGGCCCTGCCATGCCACATGTGGGACCCTAGTTCTCCAACCAGAGTTCCACCCAGTGCTTCCTGTAGTAGAAGGGCAAAGTCTTACCCATTGGACTACCAGGGAAGTCCCCAGAAATTTGTGTTTTTAATAAAGAGATATATAATCTTCAACACAGATTCAACCATTGAAGACATGTGCCAAGAAAGTATAAAACATAAAATGATGACTTCACATTTCAAAAGTTCCTGTACAATTGGGTTTTACCAACCTGAGCAGCACAATTTCATCTGTAGAGGAGAAGAACATCTTACATTACCTCCCAAAGTCGAATGGTTATTATTCTGACTTATAGCTAGGGGGGAGAAAGGTCTATTTATTGCACATTCTTTTTAGGCATAGCTCAAATAAGATACATGAGAGTGATGTGAAAGTTGCTCTGCTGCTGCTGCTGCTGCTGCTGCTGCTGCTACTAAGTCTCTTCAGTCGTGTCTGAATCTGTGCGACCCCACAGATGGCAGCCCACCAGGCTCTGACGTCCCTGGGATTTTCCAGGCAAGAACACTGGAGTGGGTTGCCATTTCCTTCTCCAATACATGAAAGTGAAAAGTGAAAGTGAAGTCTCTCAGTCGTGTCCAGCTCTTAGCGACCCCATGGACTGCAGCCTACCGGGCNAGATGTACAAGCTAGATTTAGAAAAGGCAGAGGAACAAGAGATCAAATTGCCAACATCTGTTGGATCACAGAAAAAGCAAGGGAATTTCAAAAAAAAAAAACCTAATTCTGCTTCATTGACTACACTAAAGCCTTTGACTGCGTAGATCACAACAAACTGTGGAAAATTCTTAAAGAGATGGGAATACCAGTCCACGTTACCTGTCCCCTTTATGCAGGACAAAAAGCAACAGTTAGAACTGGACATGGAACAATGCACTGGTTCAAAATTGGGAAAGGAGTATGGCAAGGCTGTATACTGTCATCCTGCTTATCTAACTTCTATGTGTAGTACAAATGCCATGCTGAATGCCTCACAAGCTGGAATCAAGACTGCAGAGAGAAATATCAACAACCTCAGATATGCAGATGACAGCATCCTATGGCAGAAAGCAAAGAAGAATTAAAGAGCCTCTTGATGAGGGTGAAAGAGGAGAATGAAAAGCTGACTTAAAACTCAACATTTCAAAAACTAAGGTAATGGCATACAGTCCCATCACTCCATGGCAAACAGATGGGGGAAAAGTGGAAACAGTGGTAGATTTTCTTTTATTGGGGTCCAGAATCACTGCAGATGGTGACTGCAGCCATAAAATTAAAAGATGCTTGCTCCTTGGAAGAAGAGCTATGACAAATCTAGGCAGCATATTAAAAAGCAGAGACATCGCCTTGCCAACAAAGGTCCATATAGTCAAAGAAAGTGAAAGTGAAGTCACTCAGTCATGTCTGACTCTTTGCGACCCCATGGACTGTAGCCTACCAGGATCATCCATCTGTGGGATTCTCCAGGCAAGAATACTGGAGTGGGTTGCCATCTCCTTCTTCATATAGTCAAAGTTATGGTTTTTTCAGTGGTCATGTACAGTTGTGAGANACACTCAGTCATGTCTGACTCTTTGCGACCCCATGGACTGTAGCCTACCAGGATCATCCATCTGTGGGATTCTCCAGGCAAGAATACTGGAGTGGGTTGCCATCTCCTTCTTCATATAGTCAAAGTTATGGTTTTTTCAGTGGTCATGTACAGTTGTGAGAGTTGGATTATAAAGAATGCTGAGTGCCAAAAAATTGATGCTTTTTAATTGTGGTGATGGAGAAGACCTTTAAGAATCCCTTGGATAGCAATGAGATCCAACCAGTCAATCCTAAAGGAAATCAACCCTGAATGTTCACTGGAAGGACTGATACTGAAGCTAAAGCTCCAATTCTTTGGCCACCTGATGGAAGAGCCAACTTATTGGAAAAGACCTTAATGCTGCAAAAGATGAGGGCAGGAGAAGTGGGGACAACAGAGGATGAGATGGTTGGATAGCATCACTGACTCAACGGATAGGAGTTTGGGCCAACTCCACGAGATAGTGAAGGACAGGGAAACCTGGCATGCTACAGTCCATGGAGTTGCAAAGAGTCAGACATGACTTAGCAACTGAACAACAACATGGGCTACAGATAATATTCGGGGCCACATCCTTTGGGCTGTTTTGCAGATACTGAAATCCCCACCAGGTGAAAAAAGTTAACTGTATGCTTCCACAGGCAAGGAGACCCCAGACCTGTTGGAAGCAGAAGGCTGAAGATGCTGACTTCCAATTAGCTTACCACCATCCAATCAGAATACCCACAGGCTGATCATACACCACCCCTCCCTCAACTTTGTCTTTAAAAACTTATCCGTGAAAGCCTTCAGGAGTCTGGGCCTTTTAAGCTCTAGCTACCTGTACTCTTTGCTTGCTACCCTGCAATAAACACTATACTTTCCTTCACCACAACCCAGCTGTCAGTTGATTGGCTTTACTGTGCACAGGCAAGCAGATCCAAGCTTGGTTCAGTAACATAAATAGTACAATAGCCATGAGTTGAATGAATTAACTTATCAGACTGACCCTGAAAACAGCCTAAAGCCCAAGAGATTTACAGATAAAGCTTTCTGAATCTAGAGCCAGACGTCTTGGAATGTGAAGTGGGCCTTAGAAACCATCACTATGAACAAAGCTAGTGGAGGTGATGGAATTCCAGTTGAGCTGTTTCAAATCCTGAAAGATGATGCAGTGAAAGTGCTGCACTCAGTATGCCAGCAAATTTGGAAAACTGAGCAGTGGCCGCAGGACTGGAAAAGGTCAGTTTTCATTTCAATTCCAAAGAAAGGCAATGCCAAAGAATGCTCAAACTACCGCACAATTGCACTCATCTCACACGCTAGTAAAGTAATGCTCAAAATTCTCCAAGCCAGGCTTCAGCAATACGTGAACCGTGAACTCCCTGTTGTTCAAGCTGGCTTTAGAAAAGGCAGAGGAACCAGA
>SJYX01007878.1:36211-58287 GCA_006410675.1 Oreotragus oreotragus | reverse complement strand
TCTAGTTAAGGCTATGGTTTTTCCTGTGGTCATGTATGGATGTGAAAGTTGGACTGTGAAGAAAGCTGAGTGCCGAAGAACTGATGCTTTTGAATTGTGGTGTTGGAGAAGACTCTTGACAGTCCCTTGGACTGCAAGGAGATCCAACCAGTCCATTCTGAAGGAGATCAACCCTGGGATTTCTTTGGAGGGAATGATGCTAAAGCTGAAACACCAGTACTTTGGCCACCTCATGCGAAGAGTTGACTCACTGGAAAAGACTCCGATGCTGGGAGGGATTGGGGGCAGGAGGAGAAGGGGACGACCGAGGATGAGATGGCGGGATGGCATCACAGACTCGATGGACATGAGTCTGAGTGAACTCCAAGAGATGGTGATGAACAGGAAGGCCTGGTGTGTTGCGATTCATGGGGTCGCAAAGAGTCGGACACGACTGAGCGACTGAACTGAGGTAATAATAATCCTGACATCATATACATTTTTCAACGGAACTTAACAGTTTCCTGATTCACTTTCATAAATTTCAAATACACAGTATAATAAAGATGCAAACTAATCCCATTCATTCATCTATATGTAGTTATATATATAGTTTACTGTATTGTGTATATATATATAATACAGTAAAAATATTTATTACATGTATTTATATATAAAACTGAGCATCCTGAATCAGTGCAGAATTCAAAAAATAATAAACAATGTTTGAATTTAGTACATTTGAAGACAATAAAGATAGTTTAATTACTAGGAAACCTATTAATGTAATTGATCATTTCATTAGGTTAAAGGAGAAAACATACTGGTTAATTTAGCAAATTCCCCTTTATTTCAATGTTTACAACATAATTCTAAACTAGGAATAGAGTAACACTAACTTTTTTTTTAACTGAAATAAACAGCCTGTACTATCTGATAGTGGAAAACTAAATCCAATTTAATTAAGGACAAGGGCAAGATAAGACCTCCTTTTACCAATATTACTTCATATTGCTCTCGTTTTAGCCAATTTTATAAACAATTCCCACCCACAACCAGAGAGAAAGAAAGGAAAGAAGGGATGGAGGGAAAAAAGGGTAGAAACTTAAGACATGTAACTACTCAATTTCTTGTGTTAGAAATAACATAAAAGCTCCCCCTGGCCAAAATTGGGTTAATTTGAACATCAAAAAGAATCACAACTGTAACTGATTATATCACACTGAGTCAATAAAAGTCTATAAGGACACAGTTCAGTTCAGTTCAGTCACTCAGTCATGTCTGACTCTTTGCTACCCCATGTACTGCAGCATGCCAGGCTTCCCTGTCTATCACCCACTCCAGGAGTTTACTCAAACTCATGTCCATTGAGTCAGTGATGCCATCCAACCATCTCATCCTCTGCCTTCAATCTTTCCCAGAATCAGGGTCTTTTCTAATGAGTCAGTTCTTTGCATCAGGTGGCCAAAGTATTGGAATTTCAGCTTCAGCATCAGTCCTTCCAATGAATATTCAGGACTGATTTGCTTTAGGATGGACTGGTTGGATCTCCTTGCAGCCCAAGGGACTCTCAAGAGTCTTCTCCAACACCACAGTTCAAAAACATCAGTTCTTTGGTGCTTAGTTTTCTTTATAGTCCAATTCTCACATCCATACATGACTACTGGAAAAACCACAGCTGTGACTAGACAGACCTTAGTTGGTAACGGAATGCCTGTGCTTTTTATATGCTGTCTAGGTTGGTCATAGCTTTTCTTCCAAGGAGCAAGCATCTTTTAATTGCATGGCTTCAGTCACCATCTGCAGTGATTTTGGAGCCCCCCAAAAATAAAGTCTGTCACTGTTTCCCCATCTATTTGCCATGAAGTGATGGGACTGGATGCCATGATCTTAGCCTGTCTCTTATACACATCTAGATGTGTATAAGAGACAGCATCTCACACGCTAGTAAAGTAATGCTCAAAATTCTCCAAGCCAGGAGAGCCCCCCAAAAATAAAGTCTGTCACTGTTTCCCCATCTATTTGCCATGAAGTGATGGGACTGGATGCCATGATCTTAGCTTTCTGAATGTTGAGTTTTATGCCAACTTTTCCACTCTCCTCTTTCACTTTCATCAAGAGGCTCTTTAGTTCTTCTTCACTTTCTGCCATAAGGGTGGTGTTATCTGCATATCTGAGGTTATTGATATTTCTCCCAGGATTCTTGATTCCAGCTTGTGCTCCCTCCAGCCTGGCATTTCACATGATGTACTCTGCATGTAAGTTAAATAAGCAGGGTGACAATATACAGCCTTGACATACTCCTTTCCCGATTTGGAACCAGTCTGTTGTTCCATGTCCAGTTTTAATTGTTGCTTCTTGACGATCATGACACAGTGATTCCTCCCAAAAGAAGTGAGCAGAAAAACAGGGAAAGCTCTTTTTATAGAAGAATGGCAGCTGATAAACATGGAAGGAATTAGATCATTGGAAAGTCACAGATTTGCAGTTCCCAAGGATAACAGATTCTGAGATGGAAACAATGGATGATAAAACAATTAAGTGACAGGTTATTGGGAAATAGAAATTTGTCCCTGTTATTAATTGTGAAGACAAATTGTACCTTTAGATGGAGACACCACCTTAACAGGAAAGTCACATAAATAAAATTAAAAAGACATAACAATCTCAAATATCTATATCTTAATATCTATAATAATATATAAAGATTCATATAATTGGGAAAAGAAGCACTAAAACCTTGCCTGGGGAAGTATTGGCAAAATACAGGTAAAGAGAATTTATAGAAAAAGCCTCGCTGCTCCTTTTTACCTTCACTGGTAATGGATAGGATTGTATCTACCTGAGTATTAAGAAACCCAGCAACAGAGGCTTCCTTAATCTGGGGTATTTTTCCCACGAGGTACCCACAAGGACCCACCTTTCCTTGCACCTGCCATTCCCAGCCTGCCACTTCCTGTGCTTGGTCCCAAGATTGCTAGAAGAAGTGGAAGGGCAAAGGGCAAAAGCCTTGTGCCCACCTAGCCTGTCCTTTCTTATCCAGAGAACATCTTTCCCAGAAGTCATTCTCATAGGAGTCACTTGGTCACAGCTACCTACAAAGAGTCAGCCTCCAGGATCCCTCTTCCTGTGACAAAAGAACAAAAATAGACTGGATAAAGCATAGTACTTGGTACTGAATATTTGGAGGCTGGCACCCTCACAGGCTGTTAGCATATGTTGTTACAACTTTTCTGAACATTGACTCTTTGAGGTGTTTGAGGAACCTTAATGAATCTCTAGATTCATTAATTCTGCTTTGGGGAATGAGTTCTATGGAAATAATGTGAAATGCAGTTAATGGTTTATGTATATTGACATTCATTAATACAATATTTCTAATAGGGATCTCTCCCCAGAATAAAAACAAAAGAATAAAATTAACTTCAATGCTCAGTAATAGTTGGATGGTTGAAAATACAGGGTTGGTTGTCAGATAGCCTACCTGTATAAGTTGGCCAAGTCACTTCATGTCTCGTTTGTAAAATTAATATTTCCCACATAAGCACTTAAAAGGATTAAATAAAATTTTGTATTTAAAATATACCTCAATACCACAATAAAAATTAATGCATAATATGGGGCTTCCCAGATGATTCAGTGGGTAAAGAATCTGCCTGCAATGCAGGAGACTCAGATTCGATCTGGATTAGGAAAATCCCCTGAAGGAGGGCATGCTAACCCACTCCAGCATTCTTGCCTGAAGAATCTCATGGACAGAGGAGCCTGGCAGGCTACAGTCCATAAAGTCATAAAGAGTTGGACACAACTAAAGTGACTAAGCACGCAGCCATGCAAACACATAATATGGGGACTATCCCATATTATAACTTGCAGTCCAATGGTTAGGACTCTGCCCTTTCACTGCCAACATCCCAGGAGTCAGGGAACTACAACCCTGCAAGCCAAACAGCAAAAAAAAAAAATTGCATAATAGATTTATACTTGGAGTATTACAGAGATTATTATATAGCTGATTAAAATAACATAGAAATAGAATATTAAAAGTTGTATGTCAAGAAAATGCATGTTAAGAGATTCTATTTCTAGTGTGATTTTAATTTTAAAATGTATACATGCATTAAAATACACTAAAAAGCCAATGGTTATTTTATCTGGTCATTGCAAATGGTTGTTACTTTATCCTTTGCACATTTTTTTTTTCCAGATTATCTATCTGGTATAATCATTTTCATACAGATCAAGGGTCATTAAACATTCTTAAAGGGCCAGTTAGTAAATATTTTAGACTTTTCAGGGCTTATGGTCTTTGTCTCCACTACTTGGCTCTGCTGTAGAGAAAATAGCCATAGAGAACATGCAAATGATGGCTGACATGCTGTATTTAAAAGAAAACAAAAATTTTAAGTGGTATAGCCAAAAATTGAGAAAAGATGAATTTTCCTAGTAGTGGGTGGGGATGCAGAAGGTGAAGAAGGCTTGCGCAGTGTTTTATGGATAGGAGAGAACAGAGCCATTAGAGGGGAAGATAGAAAGGAATCCCTTGGTGGAAGAAGGAATCGAACTGATGGGGGTTATTTGAAAAAGAAAGACTGAGGGCAATCTATATACACATAACTTTCATCTCACTGGATTTGCCCTGAAAGCTTTTGGCCCATTTCCCAGGGCATATTGAGGCAGTGGGAGGCTCCCAGGATGACTGCAAAGCCAGTTAGAGAACAACCTTGGAGCTTATCACCAAGGAGCCACGGAAACTGCCAGTACCCCAGGCCACTATCCAGCATCCCAACATAGGGCTCAGTGACCTCTACTCAGCGGCACCCTGGCACACTAATACCTCACTCCTCTTAAATAATTCTGAGTTAACAGAAAATTTTTATTATTGAACCAAAATTCTCTGCCCACTAGTTTTTGTACCAGACTTGGAACAAGTACCTCTGCCACCTTTCAGATTTTAAGTATTTGAAGTGATGATCATGGTCCTTTCTTTCCATCTTAGCAATCCTCAAAGCACAGTATTCCTAGATCAGAAGTTACAAACTAGATATTTACAGTTCTGTATGGTTGAGCCCACTGAGTATTATAAACTCATTAGGTTGAATTAGTGAAAAAAGAATCTTAAAATTATAAAATTTCTCTTAAATATCACGTATTTTGGTTTTCTTGGAAAAATAAGATGAACTAGCAACATTGGATCACCATCCCAGTGTCAACACTAGCTTGAAGCTGACTAACGACCAGCACTGTAACCGAGCAGGATCCCTTGGGGTCTTCCCTCTTATTCTCTGCTTTAGCTCTTCTCTGAAATACTACAGAATAGATAACAATATCTGATGCACATTTCCTGAGTTGTTATGCAGATGTGAAAACCCCCCGCCAAATGGAAGCTTTAGGATGGACTGGTTGGGTCCCCTTGCAGTCCAAGGGATACTCAAGGGTCTTCTCCAACACCACAGTTCAAAAGCATCAATTCTTAGGCTCTCAGCTTTCTTTATAGCCCAACTCTCACATCCATACATGACTAGTGCAAAAACCATAGGCTTGACTAGATGTACCTTTGTTGGCAAAGTAATGTCTCTGTTTTTCAATACACTGTCTAGGTTGGTCATAACTTTTCTTCCAAGGAACAAGCATCTTTTAATTGCATGGCTCGAGTCACCATCTGCAGTAATTTTGGAGCCCAAAGGAAATTAGTCCTGAATGTACATTGGAAGGACTGATGTTGAAGCTGAAATTCTAATACTCTGGCCATCTGATGCGAAGAGCTGACTCATTTGAAAAGATCCTGACGCTGGGAAAGATTGAGGGCAGGAGGAGAAGGGGATGACAGAGGATGAGATAGTTGGATGGTTGGATGGCATCACTGACTCAATGGACATGAGTTTGAGTGAACTCCAGGAGTTAGTGATGGACAGGGAGGCCTGGCGTGCTGCAGTCCATGGGGTCACAAAGAGTCAGACACAACTGAACTGAACTGAACTATTAATAGTGGATGACAATGAGTACATAGCCCCAGGCTTCCTGGAGTCTAAGAACTGATAATGTTAACCTCTCCTACACCACCCTGTTCCATCACCATCAGAGAGCTGTGCACAAGCTGAACACCTACCTTGGGATCCCCTTCCCACAGCTGGCTTTTAAAAATGCCTTGTAGAAACACTTTGGGGAGCATGGGCTATGTACTCATTGTCATCCACTATTAATAGTTCAGTTCAGTTCAGTTCAGTTGTGTCCGACTCTTTGTGACCCCATGGACTGCAGCACGCCAGGCCTCCCTGTCCATCACCAACTCCTGGAGTTTACTCAAACTCATGTCCATTGAGTTGGTGATGCCATCCAACCATCTCATCCTCTGTCATCCCCTTCTCAGAATAAAATTAACTTCAATGCTCAGTAATAGTTGGATGGTTGAAAATACAGGGTTGGTTGTCAGATAGCCTACCTGTATAAGTTGGCCAAGTCACTTCATGTCTCGTTTGTAAAATTAATATTTCCCACATAAGCACTTAAAAGGATTAAATAAAATTTTGTATTTAAAATATACCTCAATACCACAATAAAAATTAATGCATAATATGGGGCTTCCCAGATGATTCAGTGGGTAAAGAATCTGCCTGCAATGCAGGAGACTCAGATTCGATCTGGATCAGGAAAATCCCCTGAAGGAGGGCATGCTAACCCACTCCAGCATTCTTGCCTGAAGAATCTCATGGACAGAGGAGCCTGGCAGGCTACAGTCCATAAAGTCATAAAGAGTTGGACACAACTAAAGTGACTAAGCACGCAGCCATGCAAACACATAATATGGGGACTATCCCATATTATAACTTCCAGTCCAATGGTTAGGACTCTGCCCTTTCACTGCCAACATCCCAGGAGTCAGGGAACTACAACCCTGCAAGCCAAACAGCAAAAAAAAAAAATTGCATAATAGATTTATACTTGGAGTATTACAGAGATTATTATATAGCTGATTAAAATAACATAGAAATAGAATATTAAAAGTTGTATGTCAAGAAAATGCATGTTAAGAGATTCTATTTCTAGTGTGATTTTAATTTTAAAATGTATACATGCATTAAAATACACTAAAAAGCCAATGGTTATTTTATCTGGTCATTGCAAATGGTTGTTACTTTATCCTTTGCACATTTTTTTTTTCCAGATTATCTATCTGGTATAATCATTTTCATACAGATCAAGGGTCATTAAACATTCTTAAAGGGCCAGTTAGTAAATATTTTAGACTTTTCAGGGCTTATGGTCTTTGTCTCCACTACTTGGCTCTGCTGTAGAGAAAATAGCCATAGAGAACATGCAAATGATGGCTGACATGCTGTATTTAAAAGAAAACAAAAATTTTAAGTGGTATAGCCAAAAATTGAGAAAAGATGAATTTTCCTAGTAGTGGGTGGGGATGCAGAAGGTGAAGAAGGCTTGCGCAGTGTTTTATGGATAGGAGAGAACAGAGCCATTAGAGGGGAAGATAGAAAGGAATCCCTTGGTGGAAGAAGGAATCGAACTGATGGGGGTTATTTGAAAAAGAAAGACTGAGGGCAATCTATATACACATAACTTTCATCTCACTGGATTTGCCCTGAAAGCTTTTGGCCCATTTCCCAGGGCATATTGAGGCAGTGGGAGGCTCCCAGGATGACTGCAAAGCCAGTTAGAGAACAACCTTGGAGCTTATCACCAAGGAGCCACGGAAACTGCCAGTACCCCAGGCCACTATCCAGCATCCCAACATAGGGCTCAGTGACCTCTACTCAGCGGCACCCTGGCACACTAATACCTCACTCCTCTTAAATAATTCTGAGTTAACAGAAAATTTTTATTATTGAACCAAAATTCTCTGCCCACTAGTTTTTGTACCAGACTTGGAACAAGTACCTCTGCCACCTTTCAGATTTTAAGTATTTGAAGTGATGATCATGGTCCTTTCTTTCCATCTTAGCAATCCTCAAAGCACAGTATTCCTAGATCAGAAGTTACAAACTAGATATTTACAGTTCTGTATGGTTGAGCCCACTGAGTATTATAAACTCATTAGGTTGAATTAGTGAAAAAAGAATCTTAAAATTATAAAATTTCTCTTAAATATCACGTATTTTGGTTTTCTTGGAAAAATAAGATGAACTAGCAACATTGGATCACCATCCCAGTGTCAACACTAGCTTGAAGCTGACTAACGACCAGCACTGTAACCGAGCAGGATCCCTTGGGGTCTTCCCTCTTATTCTCTGCTTTAGCTCTTCTCTGAAATACTACAGAATAGATAACAATATCTGATGCACATTTCCTGAGTTGTTATGCAGATGTGAAAACCCCCCGCCAAATGGAAGCTTTAGGATGGACTGGTTGGGTCCCCTTGCAGTCCAAGGGATACTCAAGGGTCTTCTCCAACACCACAGTTCAAAAGCATCAATTCTTAGGCTCTCAGCTTTCTTTATAGCCCAACTCTCACATCCATACATGACTAGTGCAAAAACCATAGGCTTGACTAGATGTACCTTTGTTGGCAAAGTAATGTCTCTGTTTTTCAATACACTGTCTAGGTTGGTCATAACTTTTCTTCCAAGGAACAAGCATCTTTTAATTGCATGGCTCGAGTCACCATCTGCAGTAATTTTGGAGCCCAAAGGAAATTAGTCCTGAATGTACATTGGAAGGACTGATGTTGAAGCTGAAATTCTAATACTCTGGCCATCTGATGCGAAGAGCTGACTCATTTGAAAAGATCCTGATGCTGGGAAAGATTGAGGGCAGGAGGAGAAGGGGATGACAGAGGATGAGATGGTTGGATGGTTGGATGGCATCACTGACTCAATGGACATGAGTTTGAGTGAACTCCAGGAGTTGGTGATGGACAGGGAGGCCTGGCGTGCTGCAGTCCATGGGGTCACAAAGAGTCAGACACAACTGAACTGAACTGAACTATTAATAGTGGATGACAATGAGTACATAGCCCCAGGCTTCCTGGAGTCTAAGAACTGATAATGTTAACCTCTCCTACACCACCCTGTTCCATCACCATCAGAGAGCTGTGCACAAGCTGAACACCTACCTTGGGATCCCCTTCCCACAGCTGGCTTTTAAAAATGCCTTGTAGAAACACTTTGGGGAGCATGGGCTATGTACTCATTGTCATCCACTATTAATAGTTCAGTTCAGTTCAGTTCAGTTGTGTCCGACTCTTTGTGACCCCATGGACTGCAGCACGCCAAGCCTGGCGTGCAATAAACCTTTCTCTGCTGCAAACTCCAACATTTCTGTTTGTTTGGCCTCACTGTGCACTGGGCACAAGAACTTGCCCTAGCAGCATTAGTTTCCAGTACAGGTAAGGCAGTTTCCTTACCTGCCTCCAACTCTGAAACCCACATCTGCCTGGACCCCAAAGATATCCACGTTTCCTGCCCTGCCCTAAACGAGCTAGCAAAGGAGCTGCAGAGTACCGAGCCAGGAGCCCAGAGACAGCTTTCCACCCCAGGTTTAACAACTGTGACACTGGGAGATGGTGGTTTTGTCACATGGAATATTAGGGGGTTAAGTGGGACATGGCTCAGGTTCCTTCCCCAGCCAGTATTCTATGAATCTATAAATGGCTTAGCTAATTTTCAAATCTCACTGAGCTCATTGCCTGAAAAATGCCTGAAGTCATGAGTTGAACCTGCTAATAGCACTTTGAAAAAAAAATAGATGTGAAAAATGAAATATCTGGATCCCTCAAAAGCCATTTGCAAATTCATAATAAGATGAGCCGAACGTAAAAAACAAATTCATTCACCTTCTTTCGCCTCTAAAATGAAATTTCAAAGGCGAGAATTCTAACAATGAAGAAAAAATTCCTACCCCAAAGCTTAATGTTTCTATAAAAATAGCCCATCAATGACATTATTCAGTAGAGATAAATGAACCCTGCAAAAAGAGAGGGGTCCTGACCACAGAACTACAGTGAAAGTGAGCTTGACCCTTCTTCAACCCAATTCCTGCCCTCCTCAATCACTCCCACACCTAGAGATACCAATGTAGGTTTTGTTGTTGCTGTTCAGTTACTAAGTTGAGTTTGACTTTGTGACCTCAAGGACTGTGGGCAGCTAGGCTCCTCTGTCCATGGGATTCTCCAGGCAAGAATACTGGAGTAGGTTGCCATTTCCTTCTCCCAGGGATCTTCCCTACCCAAGAATTGAACCCGAGGTTCCTTCATTGGCAGGTGAATGCTTTACCCCTGAGCCATCCAGGATAGATTTATTTCTCTTGCCGTAAATCCTCAACTTTATCTAGCTGAGAAGATTCATTCAATGCTTTCTCCAAGAAACTAAAAAATATGCTAGGTTAGCATGATCTATACCATTTAACCTGGAGCAAGACACAGATATCTAGAAAGAAGGGTTTGGCCTTTGGGACAGATCTTCTTGCCTTCTCTCCCCTCTTGACCAGAATTCCACCCCATCTGAACAGCTATGGCATCACTATTTCACAGCATAAGGCAGACAAGTGGGCTGGGGCCTGACGTCCATGGTAGTCTGTGAATTTCAGACACTTTTGTGCACCAAGCCAGGCCATTCACTTCACCTGCTCTTGGGAGCCTCTGTGTCTTGAGCAGGTGGTGAGTCTGATTTAAAAAAAAAAAAAAGTGCTTCTTGCTCTAGAAGATTCTCTGGATCAGTGGAAAAAGGATTTGTGGCAAAACTTCAA
Source organism: Oreotragus oreotragus (assembly GCA_006410675.1). NCBI lineage: Eukaryota > Metazoa > Chordata > Mammalia > Artiodactyla > Bovidae > Oreotragus > Oreotragus oreotragus. The sequence continues at coordinate 47,610 of SJYX01007878.1, read as the reverse complement.
GTCAGGAGGAGCATGTTCCTATAGCAGTGAGCTCTCACATCACAAACTTAGTGCCTTGACCCTAAGGTGCCTAAGATCTAGAATAGGAACATTCAATTTTGATAAAATTAAGCTTAATTGAAGAATATCACAATAAGTAAGTTCTAAGTCCCTGACAAGGGTGATGTCTGTTTAATGAACAGGATGCAACACTGTAAATTTGAGGCCTTCACTCTAAGAATGTGGCTGTGTATCTATTCACTATAGTAACCCAGTCCCCAACCAACTGTAGGGTATGTAATAGATTCTCCATTAACAGTGTAAAAAATAAAATTATCACTCTTAAAGGGCACAACTTTTTCAGTTTGTCTCTAAAACTAGATGTTTCTCCACTGTAGGGACTTAACTCTGCTTTGTCTTTTGCACATTTTCATCTTAAGCTGTAGCAAATTTTTGTCTGGATGGAGAAAGCTCACACAACATAAAGACTTGTCATAAAATAGAAACTCAAGAAATGTCTTCTGAGAGAGTAACTGAAAATTACTTGAAAACAGTTAACAAGGATTTTAAAATATATATGCATACATTTCTATATCTTAAATATATTTCTATGTATTTGGATATAGAAATGTGCATATACATACATACAATGCATTTTCAAATTTTGTTTGTGGTCCAGCAGTCTCCTGGTCAAACTTCTCGTTAGAAGCCTGAAAGCCTCAACACTCACTATGCATATGGTGAGATTTTTTTTCCTCTATTCTGGGAAAAAGAGGAAAATAACAATTTGTGATCTTCAACTATTTCTCTCAAGGATGTCACATCATGATGTGAATGCATGTTTCTAACAAAAATAAATTTTACTCGCTTGCAACAAAAGGGTGACAAATGCTAGCAAAGTTCCTGTGGCAATACCTCACCAAAAAATCGTGCTTGGTTGCCATTGAAAGTTCGGTAAAGATGGGAACAGCATCACCAATAAGACCCCTGTTTAAATTAGGAGTGGATAACTTCACTGCCAATTATTTCTCTCACTGGAGTCGTTCTGTGACAGAGAATCTCTCATTGTTTCAAGCAGACACCAGGTTTAAGCAAGATCCCCAAGAGTAGCCCACCAAAGTCAAAAGTCCAGATTTGCTCAGGTATCTACATTTGCAAAATGAATGGACCACATAAGCAGAAAGAGAACCCAGTGTAGGAACATATACATGTTGTCTTCTGAGCAGTTACTGCGTTCTGTTACTGAGCACTGTTCTTGGCACTTAGGAGAATCAGCGAACAAAGCAGATAGAAGTTCCTCTCCTGTGAAGTTCACCTCTCCCACCTTTCCATCAATACTTACCGTTATGATACACAGTTCATGGATGTACACCTTGTGCATAATGCCACTCTAGAAGCAATAAAATAAAGACCGGGCTTCCCTGATGGCTCAGTGGTGAAGAATCTGCCTGCCAACGCAGGAGATACCTGGTTTGATCCCTGACCTGGGAGGCTCCCACATGCCTTGGAGCAGCTAAACAACTACTAAGCCTGCTCTGGATCCCGGGGGGTGACAACTACAAGACTGCTTGCCACAACTACTGGAGGCGGAGTGCCCTAAAGCCTATGCTTCCCAACAAGAAAAACCACTGCAGTGAGAACCCAGCTCACGCAGCTAGAGGAAAGTCCCTGAAGCAAGGAAGATCGAGCACAGCCAGAAGTGAATAAATAAAATTATAAAAATGAATAAAATACAGACCTTCTCTCATCATTCTTTTAACATTCAGTACGGTGCCTCCAGTGGCCAATACTGGAAAAGTGTCAAAATAAGGGTGACACAGTCCTTAACCTCGAGAAGTCATCTTTTAGTGGGGAGGCTGAAAGGCAGGAGCATTAGTAACACACATACAATGATGCTCATTACACAGAAGCTCAGTGGGGGAGTCATATCTATTGGAAATGGAGTGATGACTTCTGTTACAAGTTGAGATTTGGGATAGATCTTTAAAATGGGCAGATTTGTAGAAGGGCAGAGAATCTAAGAGTAGAAAAAGTATGTACGGAAAAAGTACATAATTATAGGAAAGCACAGAGCATGTCTGGAGAAATGGGGGGAAAAGTCCATTTGTCTGTCCTGAGGTCAAGGGGTATATCAGGCATGGAGCAGGCCACAGCCCATAGACCAATGAAGCCAGCCTGGGTAGCTGGTTCTTTGTTGCATAGAATCTGGCGGCTTGCAGGGTTTTGAACGCAGGAGCAACAGGCTCACACTGAAGATGACAAAGTCATGTGTCCCAGAGAAGACAGAGACAGGAGGGCAGAGAGCAGTTTTATAAAGTCCTGGCAACAACAGGAACAACGCAGAAGGAACCTTGTGAACAACACAGATTCAACAATAACTGAGTGACCTGTAGCTGCTTGTTCTGGATGCTGAGGAGGAAGCAAAGACAAGTTGGAGCTTGGTCAGAGTGCCAGCCAGGATAAATGACACAGAGACCCCTTACCAACCAAATGCCCAGTAATAAAGACCCCAACCCCCACCTTGAAGAGTGGGGGAAACAGTTAGGGAAAAGAAAAGGAGTATTCTCAGAGGATCCAGACACCTAAGAATACCATCCAAACTCAAACCCAGCGGATCATAAAGAGATCTGTATCCTATGAAGAGTGTCCACTATGTTCTAGGCATGGTTCCAGGCACTGGCAAAGAGATGGGTCCTTGATCTAAGTTCATAAGTTAGAAGGGGAGATGGACAGTAGACACATAAGTTAAAAAAATATGTACAACAAAGCAGGTGGTCCTAAGGGGTGTAAGAACAGAGAGCAAGTTGATGGAAGAGAGCACAGTGTAAACAGATGGTCAGGGAAAGCCTTTTGGAAAGTTTGCTGTTTCATTAACACAGAAGGCAAGCTCAGGGAACTGGGAGACATCTCCCAGACTGAAGGAGCAGCATGTGAGATGAGAATGTGCCCCACATATTCTAGGAAGAACGAAGAGATTGGGGACTGGGACCCTGTGTGCAGGACAAGGATAGAGTGAGGCAGGGGTGGGAGGCCAAGAAATGAAAGTGAAAGTCACTCAGTTGTGTCTGACTCTTTGCAACCCCATGGACTATACATACAGTCCATGGAATTCTCTAGGCCAGAAGACTAGAGTGGGTAGCATTTCCCTCCTCTGGAGGATCTTCCCAACCCAGGGATCGAACCCAGGTCTCCCACGTTGTGGGCGGATTCTTTACCAGCTGAGCCACAAGGGAAGCCCACAAATACTGGAGTGGGTAGCCTATCCTTCTCCAGCAGATCTTCCCGATCCAGGAATTGAACCAGTGTCTCCTGCATTGCAAGCAGATTCTTTACCAACGGAGCTATCAGGGAAGCTAAGAAAGGGGTCTGAATTTCATTGTAAGCAGGGGGATTGTAGGCAAAGAAATACAGTAAGTCCCCTACATACAATTGAGATCCACTCCAAGAGTGCATTTGTAAGTCCAATTTCTGCGTAAGTCCAACAACGTTAGCCTAGGCACTCAATTAACACAACTGGCTGTATAGTACATAACTGCTGCTTTTATGCTTGCTGCCAGACATCTGAGCTTGAAATAAAGATATTGTACTCTATACAATACTGTACAGTGAAGTACTTAAAAACACAACCACTTGTAGAGGACGCATGCATGTGACAATGTGTGCCAGATACATTAACTAATTTATGTAATTGAACTTGTGAACACATATTCGCATCTTTGAAAGTATGTAACTTGAAGGTCCATATGCAGGGGACTTACTGAAACAGGATTTGTGATTGCTGTGTGTTGTGCTTACGCTACATGTCAGCATCTAAAACAATGCCTGACACCTAGCAGATATTTAGTCAGTATCACTTGGACTGCTGTATGAGAAGAGATTTGGACAAGACATGCAGGAAACTGGTTAGTGGTCAAGTGCAAAAGGCAAGTGATCATGGAAGATTAGATAGGAGTAGTGGTGCTGGATGGAGCAGGTGAAGCAAAGGAAGAGTGACTTGCTGAAAGCTAGCCTGAGTTGAGAGAGAGAGAGAAATCGGAGACTCAAAGGCATTTGACCTGAGCAACTGGAAAGACAGTTGTCCCTTACAGAGATCACCCTTGGGGCAGGGAGGGTATAAGCAGGTTTGGGGTGTGAAAATCCAGAGTTGTGTTTTGCACAAGTAGATTTAACTTTTGTGTGGTATTCAAGGGGTGGTGCTGCTGGTGGCATATGTAAGTCTGGCATTCTGGGAATGAGTCAGGACTGGGGAAATGAACTTGAGATCATCAACAAGACGGCAGGATTGAGACTGAAGGAAGGAATACAAAGGTAAGAAGAGATCTGAGAGCCAAGCCCTTCCTGGAGAATTCCATCATGTAGGGGTCAAAACTCAGTATGTCAGCAGGGACAAAAATTCAGGGGCCATCCAGAGAGCCTAAGAAAGCAGACCCAAGGAGACAGAAAAAAAAAAGGTGGGAGGGGGACAAAACACCAGGAGAATCCAGCATCCTAGAAGCCAGGGGCATGAGAAAGAGGGAATGGTCCTGAGTGTGAGATGCTGTTGGGAGATCAGAACACTGGGATGGAGAACTGACCACACAGGAGTACAGGGCAAAGAGCACTGGTGATCATCATGGGAAGAGCAGAAGGAAGGGGACAGAAGCCTGGATGGACGCTGTCGAGAGAGGCCAAGAGAGAGGCCAGGGCACCAGAGCGCCTCAGAGGAACTGACAGTGCTCTGCTGCACGGCGGGTATTTGTTTTTGACTCATAATCTACATCTGTGCTAAATGTGTTATCTGTCTGAATCAAACACTATACAGTAAAATATGTCTTTACAGGCTAAGACAGACAGAGTGAAGAAACCCAGTGTAGAGAACTTTTTCAAGCTGTGTTATAGAAGAGGAAAGAGACCATCCATGCTGGGGAGTATGGAGTCAGGAAGGATCTATAAAATGTAATATGTTAACAGCACACTTGTGTGCCAACTGCGTCTGTAACTATCGTCCCCTTTACCTGCAGGTGCTGTGTCTGGTTGTGGACAGAGGTGGCACCGAGGGTTGGGATAAGGGGAGAAAATGCCAGCAAAACCCTCAATTTTTTTTTTCTCAACTTTGAAAAACTCACTTCCACAAATATGTGATCAGAATAGAAGGGGAAATTTGTTCATTAAGTAGTTTTAAGTTCTGATGGCAAAGGGGGATTTCCTTGGTGGTCCAGTGGCTAAGACTCTGCACTCCCAATGCAGAGGGCCCAGGTTCAATCCCAGGTTGGAGAACTAGATCCCACAAGCAGCATCTGAGTCTGCATGTCACAACTAAAGATCCCACGTGCCGCAATGAAAATAAAAGATCCCATGGCAACTAAGACCTGGCGCAGCCAAATAAATAAAAATAAATATTTAAAAAATTTTTGATGGCAAAGGGCATTAGAGATAACAGTAAGGAAAAAGAAAAGTCCTTTTAAGGATAAAAATCTATTGATTGTGTCCTGCAGTTTTTTTGGCTGATCAGTGGATTATAAGAAAGAAGATGACAAATGGCTGGTGGGTCCATTAGCTCTGGTCCTGGCAGTAAGCAAGCCAGGTCTAATGTATCTCCCCATGGTTTTTCCCTTTAACCTGAATCTCTGAGTTCCAATATGTAGGACTGAGATTTCTGTTTCTGAAACTGCTATGACTTAAACCCCCGAAAGCAAAAGCAGGAAACGTTTCTGCAAATTAAATGGGTGTCAATTTAAGGACAAAGTGATTGAATTATAATCCCTGGCCATGGATGTGAATTTTGGTCTTTTTTTTTTTTCCTTTCACACTCATGATATTTCCCTGACATCTGTGCAATACAAATAGATCTAGAAAGTGTGAAAGGGAAAATCTGCTCTACTAAATATATAAAAGGGACCCCGCATGAAGTCTCCATGATAGCATTCATCATCACAGGCCCAGATGGCATCCTTTCCCAGATCTCCCCACCTTCCCCCACCCCCAATATCAGTTTAAGTTCCATCCACTGAATTTGGCCCAAAATACTGAAATGTAATAGATGCCCGATAACACTAGGAGAGCCCATGTGTACCATGAATTCTCATTTTCCAGTCCTGTGTGTATCGAACTTGGGGCCAATAAATCAGGAAAAGCATCTTGTGAGCAGCGCACATCACTTATTGCCATGGAATCCAGATGCTTCCTCCAGTGACCTGGGAGCTCAGTGGTCCCTGTGACATCTTGCCAAGAGTTAATGACATTACTGTCATCCCACGTTGGCTATTTATCATCTTCCCTACAGTTCTCAAGTCACAGAACATGACAGCCACTTACCAGTGCGCACACATCCAAACATTATGGGATGAGATATCTATTGGTTTTGCCAAAAAGTTTGTTTGGGTTTTCCCATACCATCTTGCAGGAAACCCAAACGTTTTGGCCAAACCAATAAATCTCCTATCTAGGACTTGGTTTCCTCAAGTATTTAAGGAGGCTTTAAGACACGAATGTCGGCGGTCAGAAAGTCTGTGAGACATAAATGTGTACCCTAAGCAAAATCAGCAGGCGAGCTGGTTTGCCTCTATCTGTCCTTGCTTCTTCACTTGAGAAGCAATGCTCATGAAAAATGAAAAGGCTAAGACAAGGAGGAAAGTTACGAGGCTCTGACACCTGTATTTGGTGGGGTAGAGTGGGAGTGGGTGGGCAATGCTACTACAGGCATGTTTTATGGATGTGACAGGACGTCAGTGTAGTTAAAAAGAGGAGGCAAAAACAAACAAGAAGAGCAAAATGAGAAACAGACAGAAATGGAAAAGTACATTGTTATGAATCTTAGGAAATACTTTTGAGTGTAAGAGTTACTCAGCTGGAAGACACACTCAATGACCAAACTAAAAATGCTTCATAGTAGCTCTTGGAACCTTTGACCATTAAACCCTAAAACTCTAAACATCTGACCCACTGCCCTCCTCACTGGGATCAGAAACTGCCACAAACTTTTCCCTTCAATATAGTAAATTCAGTTTTACAAATAAGAAAGAATTACCATATTTACAGAGAACAGTGTTAACAGAGGACTTAAAGGGATTATTAGATAACCCAGAGACTGACCCACATGGACTTAAGTATCTCTTCTCTCTATATTGCAAAGTTAAATTCTCATTAATATTTTTCACCCTTCAACTGGTAAAATCACATATACCAAGAAAAACAATCACAGAATCACGCCGTTAATCCTTTGGGATTACTTGCTTCAACTCCCTCCTTTTGAGGAAGAAGAAACTTAACCTCAGAGAGGAAAAGTGATTTGATAAACACCCCCCTGAACATCTCACACTGTGTTCTCTAAAAGTCCCTGAACAGCAAACATACCCAGGACTGGATTATAGAAATGGTACGTGGGCACTGAAACTCCGGATTTCCTACCCATAACCTGTGCTGTTTTCTAGGACAGACAGGAAGGAAGTAATGGGAGAGAAGCAGGGGTCTCTCTGTTGGGAGATCCCATCAGGGTGGGAGGGGCAGGAAAGAGAGTTGTCTGTGGGCTAACTGCTGGCTTGTATCAGAAGCTCAGCTGATGGTGGTTACAAGTGATTTGAACAAACAATGGGTCTGGTCAGTGGTTTTCCGGCTCTGGGTGGTGAGACCAAGAGGTGGAGAGAAGGAGGGCTGAGGGACACTCCCCTTTCTAAGTGCAGGTAGGGGCGCACAGAGTGCTTGTACTGGACATGTTTCCTTCTAAGGCCACAGCTAGAACAGGGCAGTGATCACCTCGATTTTGTCAACATGGACAATCCAGGTCATCCAAGTGAAAAATAAAGAACCCAGACCTGCAGGATCTGAACTTGCAGTCTACATGGGTGGGGCTGGAGCCTCTCTCTGCCTGGATTTGAGTCCCAGCTCACTGGTTCCCTTCAGCATCTTACATAACCTCTGATTTGCCTATCTGACTCATGAAGGGAAGAATTCCCACCTACCTCCTCCCTAAACAAGGGCTTTTTTTCTGATCTGAGGTCCACAGTCAATATTCCTGAGAACATACCATGTTCAGGGCAAAGTTTGAGGTTAGAGAGATGAGACAAAAGAAGCTAACAATGCCCTTGTCCTCAAGGAGCTCATACCAGGAGTGAGACCAGGGGACTGCGCCCATTCACAACTCAGGTAACTGCAATATGATAAGTGCTGCCTTAGTGGCATGGACGAAAAGGCTGTGGGAAAATAAGATGGGCAGTGATTCATTATGCTTGGCAGGTATTGCTATTCCAGGGTGTTATTTTGATTGTAACTTAAAAAAAAAAAAACCCCCACTCTCCTGGGGAAAATTGTGTGGATCAGCATAAATCAAGAACCAAATATCCCAACTATCCCTAAACTGTAAAAATTACTCTAAGAACTTGAAAACACTTTGCTTGCCTGTTTAGAATAATTGTTGCCTTATTTTTATAACAGGCAACAGTCCTAGCAAGTTTTATGAGCAATACCAAATACCATCGGGGAAAGTAAGTGGCAGGCTACTAACAATTGCTGCATAGAATTAAACAGTTATCCTGAGTCTTTCACTAAGAGCAAACAAACAAAATCAATCATTGGAAATCAGCTACAAAAGACAGCAGGAATTGCTAATTAAGCCACAACAAGGAGAAAAATCTGTTATCCAGTTAAATCCAACATTATTCTCTATTCCCCATCCCTATTAAATCTCTTGATATAGTGGAAAGAAAATGACCTGTTTGAGTAGTTGGCTAATTTCTTTTATGGGAAATATGCAGACGCTGGGGTTCAAAACAATGCAGGTGTAAAAATAAGCCATAAATTCTATCATCAATACCTGGGTTGCGCATATAGTTTGGGGCTATAATTAGCCTTGCTAAATTTAGTAACTTTTCTTACTTCTCCACCATTATCACACAATACTGGAACTGGATAGAAGGACAGAAATCAGCTAGTTCAACTTACATTACAGATAAGGAAGGAGATGCCTGAGACTTGCCTTCCTGTGATCACACCTGGCCTTTTAGCATTTCCCATAATAACAGTAATACTGATGCAAGTAACACAGAAGGTAAATCTTAAAGCAGTCTTTGAAAACACCCATTTTTCAAAGCCAGAAGTGTGAAAGGAACCAAGTGATGCTACATACACACATCACAGCAGCTGCAGTCCCTCAACACTGATTCAGTGATAGGCTGTTTCAGCTCAAGATGTGGTCTCCTTATCCAGTCAATAACGTCACAATCTGAAGAAACTTAGGCAATTTGCCTTTATGAAATAACTACCCCAGACAAAAACAACAGTCATTCCACAGAGCTGCCAACTTACTAGCCTGGGATCTCAGAATTCGTCAGAACACAGTTTATTAAGCATAAACTCTGAAGTCCAATATGCCTGTAGGTAGGTCTAGGAATTAAAACAGTGCTATATTGTCCCAATACCACACTCCGGCGGAGGTAGCAAGCAGAGGAAGGGGGCAACAGGGAATTCTACACGTTCTATTTCTCTACCAAACAGGCACACACACCATACCAGGGAACACATGTGGACTCTAATCCCTTCTTAGTGGAAAACACACATTTTCAAAATGAATCCCCGATCTAGAACGAATTACCGTAATAGCCACAGCCGGAGCGAGTCCGCTGAGGAGAAACGCAGATCTGGCCACCTGCTTTGAGACGCCTTGGACCACGACACTGCCGGGGTCTTTAAAGGCTGGCCTTTTTGGGTAGGGCATCTGCCCTCCTAAATTGCCTTAAGGTTCCAGGAAAAGAGAGAAGATGCCTCTCTTAGTCTTTGAACTATGCTGCTCTTCCTGTATCCATTCCTGCTGAACACAGCCTTATCTTTTCAAAGAGAAAAAAAGATAAAAACAAGAGGAGAATTGCACCACTGCAGATCCCAAGAGAAGTAAGCACAAAGCTACAGCAACGTCAAATAATATCTTCAGCAACTAGGAAAATCCCCACATGCTGTCTGGTGTCAGCCCAATGCAGACTGGGGTGCGCTGTGCCCGGAATCACAGGAAGCCGGGCAGCTCTGCAGCCTGTGTCCCTGCCAGCTCCCCCCACGCGCTGAAATTCGCCAGGAAGAACTTATGATGCCCAGCTTCTGTATGCAACACAGGCAGGCAGACCACGAACCCAACACTCCGCGACTCGGCCAAGGGGCCGCGACATCAAAAAGGCAGGGCCATCAGAAGGCAGGGGAGGAACGGGGGTTTGAGCCCTCGGATTTTGCTGCATTGTCACGAACTAGGAATGTAGGGGTAGGAGCAACTGCATCTCCAGCCAAAAATGGACCGGACGCGTTTTTCCCGGCGGCGCCCTCCCCGCCCGTGTGCAGGTCGCAATACGGTAGGCGACATGACGGGCTGCTCCCGCTAAAACTCGGGTGGCAGGCCCGGCAGAGCAGCCTGGGACAGGGAGGCGCTGAAGCAGCACCCATATCGCGCATCCTCCCCGCCTGCCACCACCCAGGGGAGCAAGGGCCGCACCTGCCACGCTGCCCCTGAGCGAGCACGAGCAAGCGCTCGCGGGGCTGCGGGCACTCGCTGGCTAACCCTGGGCACTGCTTGGGACACAATTGTCTAAAAGGGAGCCCGAGGCAAACCTAAATCCAGAGCTCTAGTTCACAAGGGGTGGGTGTGGGCTGGTAACGGGGATTACGTAGGTCTCTCCGACCCCTCCCCTGATACCTCACCACTGGGAGGGCGCCGGGGGCCGGGGGAGGCGCCACAAACCCGCTTGGGGGCTTCTTTGTTTCTCTCTGTGCCCGGCAGGGAGGGCCCAGAGTGCCAGTTGTACCCAAACCGGGTCGCCACCCGGGGATGCCTGCCCGGCCCGGGTGGCGGCGCGCCCCAAGCTGACAATTGAACCTCGCGGGAGAAGCAAGAGGGTGGGGAGGAGGGTGGATCCTGGACCCTGGAGAGGGAGGGCGCTGACGGGGCCTCCAGAGCGGCTGGGAAGCCACCCAGAAGAGGGCGGGGGAAGGGGCGGTAGGCAGAGTCCCCGCCCGGAGCCCTCTTACCTTGGCAGCTCCGGCCTGGGCACAGATCATGCTCCCATCCGAGCGCAGGTTAGAGACGGGGGGCGCTCGTGCCCTGCATGGTGCGCCGGACGCCGGGGACCTGCCGGGGGTGGTGACCGTGGCACTCACCCGCTCTCGTAACACCCTGGGTGCCGGGGGAGAGCGGTGGCCACGGCCGCAGTGGAGGGGCGCGTGCGATTTGATGAGTGGGTGCGCTAGGAGAGGGCCCGCTGGGTCAGAGACGCACTGTATTCCTGCTCCAACAACCGCGCCTCATGCGCGGTAACGCAGCGCACTTCATCGCTTTATCCTCCCGCCCGCATCCCCTCCCTCCCTGCCTGCTCCTCTGTGGGTACCAGACTCCGGAACCAACCACAAGCCGGGCTTGCTCTCATTAACGCTGCCCCGCCCTGCAGCCTCCGAGCACCCCTCCCCCCCCC
>SJYX01007878.1:0-35491 GCA_006410675.1 Oreotragus oreotragus | reverse complement strand
CCTCACCACTGGGAGGGCGCCGGGGGCCGGGGGAGGCGCCACAAACCCGCTTGGGGGCTTCTTTGTTTCTCTCTGTGCCCGGCAGGAGGGCCCAGAGTGCCAGTTGTACCCAAACCGGGTCGCCACCCGGGGATGCCTGCCCGGCCCGGGTGGCGGCGCGCCCCAAGCTGACAATTGAACCTCGCGGGAGAAGCAAGAGGGTGGGGAGGAGGGTGGATCCTGGACCCTGGAGAGGGAGGGCGCTGACGGGGCCTCCAGAGCGGCTGGGAAGCCACCCAGAAGAGGGCGGGGGAAGGGGCGGTAGGCAGAGTCCCCGCCCGGAGCCCTCTTACCTTGGCAGCTCCGGCCTGGGCACAGATCATGCTCCCATCCGAGCGCAGGTTAGAGACGGGGGGCGCTCGTGCCCTGCATGGTGCGCCGGACGCCGGGGACCTGCCGGGGGTGGTGACCGTGGCACTCACCCGCTCTCGTAACACCCTGGGTGCCGGGGGAGAGCGGTGGCCACGGCCGCAGTGGAGGGGCGCGTGCGATTTGATGAGTGGGTGCGCTAGGAGAGGGCCCGCTGGGTCAGAGACGCACTGTATTCCTGCTCCAACAACCGCGCCTCATGCGCGGTAACGCAGCGCACTTCATCGCTTTATCCTCCCGCCCGCATCCCCTCCCTCCCTGCCTGCTCCTCTGTGGGTACCAGACTCCGGAACCAACCACAAGCCGGGCTTGCTCTCATTAACGCTGCCCCGCCCTGCAGCCTCCGAGCACCCCTCCCTCCCCCGCCCCTGCCGTAAATATATATTGATTCTTGTTACCGCCGGCCCCATCCTTCCAACACTTGGCACGCGTACTGGGCATATCCAGCCCCAACCCCAGCCCTTTTGTGTGTGTGCAAACAGTGCGTTCAAAAAGGACGTGGTACAGACACACCAGCGGGTACCCTATGACAGGTGTTCTTGGCCTCGTTCTTACACACTTTCCTGTTATGTATCATTGTGAGCACTCACACCTATCTGGGCACCTTCTTGTATTCGCACGGCAAACACACAAAACAAACATGGTAATTACAAATCCAAAGGATGAAAATAGCCCTCTTCCCGGGAAAATCTATTGTTGGGCAAGACTAGCTTTCAAACTGGGTTTTACATTGAACTGCACGCAGTCAGAATGCTGGAACTAGAAGGACATAATCTCCAGACTGACTTTCTGACCAGACTGCATTATTCACAAAGCTTTTCTATTTCTCCCATTCCCAGCCCAGCATCGTTTACATTAAATGTTGTTCACATTCTGAGAAGTTATCTTATTTTTTCTTCCCATGTGTTGAATGTAATCCTCCCTAAACTAAACAAAAGGCAGGCCCTGACTCCAGACTCCTGACTGAACACCAGAGGAGAGTCCCAAGTCCCAGACTGCATGATGGGCTGCTTCTCACTGACTAAACTCTTGGTTTTGAGTTCTCTCTCACAGCCAGAACTTTCCAGAACTGGAAGCCTTGGAAGATAATGAAGGCAGCTTCACCAACCGTTCCCCCTTCTCTAAGGAGACATGCACATCATCATCAGGACTTGACTTTCCTCATTCCCCTGGGGATGGGGGTGCCAGGCCTCCCCCTTCCCTGACGGACAGCCCCTCTCTCTGCCTGTTGCCCTCAGATCTCCCAGTGAGATGAGATAAAAGCTGATCACTTTTCCAATCTCAGCTAAGATGCATGCAGAAAGCTGGGCATACATTTCTCCAAAAGACTTACAGTTCAATTATTATCAACTCCTAGGTGAAAAGAACCCTCCAAGAACAAACTAAAGCAGGCTGAAGCAGTAAACAGCAACATCAACCAACTGTGTGATGTCTCCAACCAGAGGCTTACACAAAAGCAAGAACTCTGCATAAACCAGCATCCACGATTTCTAAATTAGCACAGCATCACTAAACCACAATAAAGGATAATCCCTTTACTTAATAAAACAGTCAATATTTCATAACAACTATAAAGGGAAAGTAACCTTTAAAAATTATATAATTTTTTTTTAAGAGAGAACCAATGACAAGATTTTGGAGAAAACCAGTAAACCATTCTTCCCAAATTAAAATAAAGGATAATTCTTTGACTACACTAATTACCAGGATGTTCACTTCATTGCTTTCAGTGATGAAGCATCAACTTGGCTCAGAGATCCTTCTCTCTGTTCTCTCTGTCAAGGAGATAAATTGACAAGTTATATCTCTCATAAAAGTTACTGATGCAACAATCCTGAGATGTGCTTTATTTTCCTCTGAAGAGCTTCTTTTCTTATACTGAAGGCAAAAGTACGCAAAGTTTCCCATTTTCACATGTTGAATAAAGTCCTTGTCAAGCACCTTCTACATGCCAAGTCCAGTGGCAACATACACACTCTTGTATTTTGTCCTGTTTATCTCTCATTTCACATGATCTCATTTATTTCTCATGGTCTGGGAATAGCCTCATCTTACTTTGCTGCTGCTGCTGCTAAGTCACTTCAGTCGTGTCCGACTCTGTGTGACCCCATAGACGGCAGCCCACCAGGCTCCCCCATCCCTGGGATTCTCCAGGCAAGAACACTGGAGTGGGTTGCCATTTCCTTCTCCAATGATTGAAAGAGAAAAGTGAAAGTGAAGTCGCTGAGTCTGTCCGACTGTTAGCAACCCCATGGACTGCAGCCCACCAGGCTACTCCGTCCATTGGATTTTCCAGGCAAGAGTACTGGGGTGGGGTGCCATTGCCTTCCCCGCATCTTACTTTACAGATGTGAAAAACAAGGCTATACAGGGCTCTATAATTTCCTTACCATCTCACTTCCCCCAGAAAACCTCAAATCTAAAGTAAACTGCCATCAGGTACCCTAATCTTAAATAAGGTATATTTGGTGGAGAAATCTCACGACTTGCCATGGATTTTAAAATCACCCATTTATTAGTCACATTTACCAAGCCTCTAATACACTCCAAAACTGTTAAAATACAATAATAATGTCACAGTCCCGATGTCTCCAACAATACTAATCTCACATAACGGTGTAAGATGATGTGGGTATTTGGAGAAGTATATACATACTCTGTGTGCTATCATGATGCTGGTGCAACCTTGTGTTTCCATCTTTTGTATCTCAGGGTCCAGCAGGATGCAGGGACGGGTTGGCATGCCTGCCCATCTCAGGCTACATGCAGGGAAAGAAGCAAACAGAGCAAGTGGTGCCTACAATGCTGAGGAAGCTATGACTTGGGGTGACCAGGGGCTTCACCTGAGGGAACAGACCTATATCATAACGTCAGAAGGAAAAACGTGGTAAAGGACAGTATTGTTGGAGTTGTGCTCATGCTCCCAAGTCTGACACAGTCTGTCTCTGCAGGACTAACTCGAACCAATGATACAAAATTAGCATTTGAAGACTCCTCTGGTCCAAAGGCTTAGGATAATAATTCAGAAGGCAGGTTTCTGACTTGGTCAGCTGAGCAAGTTCCCAGAGAAAGCAGACCTTTTCTGATGAGGGAAAAAAGGATTTTAATTTTGAAGGGTGAGTATACCTGCACATGACTGAAAAATGTCAGTGGCTGTCTTGGCAGTTAAGAAAATCTTGGGTCGATTTAGGATAGAGAGGTCAAACAGAGGCTGAGATTACATGAAGGAACATAGAACTTTTCTCATGTAAATTTATTCACTCACTCAACAATTTTTAAAATATGCTAATCTCTGGAGATATTAAAGAAGATGGAATCTCTGACTTAATGGAGATCAGAGTTGAGAATATTAAAATCTCTAATTAAACCAGTTGTTGTTGTTCAGTTGCTAAGTCATGTCTGACTCTTTGCAAACCATATACTGTAGCATGCCAGGCTTCCCTGTCCTTCACTATCTCCTGGAGTTTGCTCAAACTCATGTCCATTGAGACGGTGATGCCATCCAACCATCTCATCCTCTGTCACCCACTTCTCCTGACAATCTTTTGAGCAGCAGGGTGTTCACCAATGAGTTGGCTCTTCTAATAAACTGTCTCTTCATATCAGGTGGCCAAAACATTGTAGCTTCAGTTTTAGCATCAGTCCTTCCAATGAATATTCAGGGTTGATTTCCTTTAGGATTAACTGGTTTGATCTCTTTGCTGTCCAAGGAATTCTCAAGAGTCTTCTCCAGCACCACAACTCAAAAGCATCTTTAGCATTCAGCTTTCTTTATGGTCTGACTATCACATCTGCCCATGACCACTGGAAAAACCACAGCTTTGACTATACAGACCTTTGTGGGCAAAGTGCTGTCTTTGCTTTTTAATATGCTGTCTATGTTTGTCATAGATTTTCTTTCAAGAAGTGAGTGTCTTTTAATTTCATGGCTGCAGTCACCATTAAACCAGTGAGTACTATATATTTGACACATGAAGTGATAGATCACACGGAGGGCCATCGAGGCCCTAATCCAGACCCAAGTGAAGGGGATGAGGCTAAAGTTCTAAAAGAAGACTTCTCGGAATCAACTTGAGTATTAAAGAATCAGTAGGAGTTGGAAGTGAAGGAAGGCAGGGTATCCCAGATGAATGTGGCAAGGTCAGAAGATAGGTAGAAACATTTGTAGTATATTCAAGAAACTTTCTGTCTGATTGAAA
Source organism: Oreotragus oreotragus (assembly GCA_006410675.1). Lineage (NCBI taxonomy): Eukaryota > Metazoa > Chordata > Mammalia > Artiodactyla > Bovidae > Oreotragus > Oreotragus oreotragus. The sequence continues at coordinate 30,884 of SJYX01007878.1, read as the reverse complement.
TGCAGACAGTTATGTAGGTATAGTAGAACCTTTTTGTGATTTCAATTTGCATTTTCTTAATGACTAGTGAGGATGAGCATCCACATAATGTTTGTTTTCCATTTTGGTGAAGTGTTTATTTAAAACTTTTGCCCACTTTTAAATGGATTATTTCCTTCCATATTGTGACTTTTGAAGGTGTTTTGTCCTTTCTGCTGCTGCTGCTAAGTCACTTCAGTCGTGTCCGACTCTGTGTGACCCCATAGACGGCAGCCCACCAGGCTCCCCCGTCCCTGGGATTCTCCAGGCAAGAATACTGGAGTGGGTTGCCATTTCCTTCTCCAATGCATGAAAGAGAAAAGTGAAAGTGAAGTCGCTGAGTCTGTCCGACTGTTAGCGACCCCATGGACTGCAGCCCACCAGGCTACTCCGTCCATTGGATTTTCCAGGCAAGAGTACTGGGGTGGGGTGCCATTGCCTTCTAGATATACGTTTTTTGTCAGACTTGTGACCTCTAAATACTTTCTCCCAGGGAAATGGTATGCCTTTTCATTCTCTTGGTAGTATCTTTCACAGAGCAAAGATTCTAAGGTTGATGGAGTTAAACTGATGAACTTTTTTCTTTGATGAAGCAAGCTTTTAGTATCATACCTAAAAACTCTTTGAATAACTCAAGTTTACAAAGAGTTTTTGTTTTGTTTTACAATTTTCAATTTTACACTTAGGTCTTTGGTCCATTATTTGTTTATTTTTATGGTGAAGTCATGGGGGTTTTTTTGTGTGTGTTTTTTTTACCTAAAATGTCCAATTATTTCAGCATTATTTATTGAAAGGGCTACCTTTTCTTAATTAAATTGCCTTTGAAAATTTTAAAAAATAAAACGACCAAATTTGTATTGATCTCTTTCTGGAGTCTCTATTCTATACCACTGATCTATATATCCTTTTGCCAATACTGCACTATCTTAATTATATAGATTTATACTGTCTTAAAATCAGATAGTGTGACTCCTCCAATTTTCTTCTTCTTTTCAAAATGTTTTAGCTATTCTCAATTCTGTGCTTTATTATCATACAAATGTATTCATGTGTTATAAATTTTAGATTAAGTTTGTCAGTATCTACAAAAAAAATTTCTGCTGGGGTCTTGATTGTGACTATGTTAAATTTATAGATAAATTTCAGAAAAACTGATATTTTAATGATCTTACCACTTCTTATTCTAATCCATAAAATTAATATATTTCTGAATTTACTTAGGTTCTTTGATCTCATCAGAATTTGAAGTTTTCAGGACTCAGATTCTACACATATTTTGTTACCTAAGCATTTATTTTATTTGGTACTACTTCAAAAGCAGAGACATTACTTTGCCGACTAAGGTCCGCCTAGTCAAGACTATGGTTTTCCCTGTGGTTATGTATGGATGTGAAAGTTGGACTGTGAAGAAAGCTGAGCGCCGAAGAATCGATGCTTTTGAACTATGGTGTTGGAGAAGACTCTTGAGAGCCCCTTGGACTGCAAGGAGATCCAACCAGTCCATTCTGAAGATCAACCCTGGGATTTCTTTGGAAGGAATGATGCTAAAGCTGAAACTCCAGTACTTTGGCCACCTCATGCGAAGAGTTGACTCATTGGAAAAGACTCTGATGCTAGGAGGGACTGGGGGCAGGAGGAGAAGGGGACGACCGAGGATGAGATGGCTGGATGGCATCACGGACTCGATGGACGTGAGTCTGAGTGAACTCCGGGAGATGGTGATGGACAGGGAGGCCTGGCGTGCTGCGATTCATGGGGTCGCAAAGAGTCGGACACGACTGAGCGACTGAACTGAACTGACTGTAAAAGGCATTAATTTTAATTTTGAATTTCACCTTGTATTAAAATGTATCTGGGATTTATGTTAATCAGTTAGGGACATGGAGATATGCAGAGACAACACTGATTTTCATGGAAGTCTATACTCACAGATCCCTAGAACAACAGCCATGAGAAGCCATGTGGGGAAGCATAGGGTCACAAGGGCAAGGGGAGGGCACAGCCCAGAAAGAGTTTCTATGTTGTTCTTTGCAGGAAAGCATAGAGTAATTAGAGCAGGCAAATTTAAACAAATTTAGGATTTGATGGTATGAATAATTTCAGTGGACTCTGGGCTAGGTGGACCACACAAGGGCAAGGGGAGGGCACAGCCCAGAAAGAGTTTCTATGTTGTTCTTTGCAGGAAAGCATAGAGTAATTAGAGCAGGCAAATTTAAACAAATTTAGGATTTGATGGTATGAATAATTTCAGTGGACTCTGGGCTAGGTGGACCGACCAACTTACTCTGTATTTGGTCCAGCCGGTGACTTGGAGCAGGAAAGATACTGGCTTGATGTGTGAGAATTAGATATAGGATATGACTGGGAGTATGGACTCAGAATTGGTTTGTATATGAAAGATGTGCTCATAGGAATGTTGTTTTCTGCCTCTAGAAATTAGCTAGCCCTGGGAGGGGCAATTCCTCTCCCCTAAAGTCCCCTAAGGTGTCAAGACATCATAAAATACAGAAAATAGAAAACATCATTAACACAGACTTGTTCATTGCTAGAATGGAGAAAAATAGGAGTTTTGGGGGGATATAGTTACCTTGTATCCTGTGATTTTGCTAAACTCATTTATTAGTTCAAGAAGCGTTTGTGTAGATTTCTTGGAATTTTCAATGTAGACAACTATGTTGTCTGTGAATTGAGGAAGTTTTGTCTTTTTCAATCTGTATGCCTCGTTTGTTTGTATTCTCTCACTGGCTATTTTTCTATTGAGTATATTTAAATGTTATTAATTAATTCAATATTTACTCTTTGCTGAGCTTCATTTTAAAGATGAATAATACTTAGCATACACATTTGTGGTCAAGTTAAATATTTAAGTACAATATGATGTAAGTGCTAAGATGGAGGTGTGCTGTCTATGATCTGAGAAAGCTTGCTAATTATGGCCAGGCAAATTGGAGGCCTCCACTAAGAAGGATTTAAAAGAAGAACAAGAGCTCATTGAATGAACAAAAGGGGAAGTGCATCCTAATAAGAAAAAAGAAAGGATAGTATAGGGACTGCAGGAAGAATGTACTTGAAAACTGTTACATTTGAATAGTTCAAATTAACTGGAAAGAGAGTTGAGTCCAGGATAACTGGAAAGAAAGATTGAGGACTGATTGTAAAAGGCCAAACATTCCCTGCTTCAGATTTTAGAATTAAGTCTGTAAGTAATGGAGAACCATAAAGATTTTAAAGTCTGGAAGTCAAATAACAAAATCTGTAATCTAAATATGCTCCTGCTCAGTCACGTCCAACTCTTTGCAACCTTGTGGACTGTGATCTCTGTTCATGGGATTTCTCAGGCAAGAATACTGGAGTGGGTTGCCATTTCCTGCTCCAGGGAATCTTCCCAACCTAGACATCAAACCTGCATCTCCTACATTGGCAGGTGGATTCTTCACCCACTGTGCCACCTGGGAATCCTCACTGTGACTTCAAGTTTATAATGTTTTGATAACAGAAGTGGCAGGTTAGAATGGCTGTTGACTAATTTGCCCTCACCCACCTTTCCATCAAAATACTTATTAAACAGACTTCACTGGTGATCCGGGGGCTTCCCTGGTGGCTCAGATAGTAAAGAATCTGCCCACAATGTGGCAGACCTGGATTTGATCTCTGGGCCAGGAAGATTCCCTGGAGAAGGGAATGGCAACCCACACCAGTATTCTTGCCTGGAGAATTCCATGGATAGAGGAGCCTGGTAGGCTACAATCCATGGGATCACAAAGAATTGAACACGAATGAGCTACTTTCATTTCCCTTGTCCAGTGGCTAAACTCTGTGCTGCCAGTACAGGGCACACAGGTTCAATCCCTGGTCAGGGAACTAGATCACACATGCCGTAACTTGGAGTTTGCATGCTGCAACAAAAGAAAAATTCCACATGCTGCAAAGAAGACCCAGACCAGCTAAATATATATATGTTTAAAACTTATTAAAGAGCACAAAGTGGCAGTCTATTATGAAGTATGAATGTTTATCCACAATTTATCATGCTCCAGAAGTATTTTTCACTAATGATAGCATGGATTAGACAATGAAACACAGCCAGGCAGAAAAACCAAAACCAAATATCACTGGGTTCCCTGTCCTCAGAAGTGTAACATTTCTATTTAGGAAAGGAGGATAGTGGTGAAGAGTGTGGATTTTCAAATAATATGGTTTTAAAATATGATTCTATGGACTTCCCTTGATGGTCCAGTGGTTAAAACTCAGCACTTGCAATGCAGGGGATGTGAGTTTGATCCCTGGTCCTACATGCTGTGTGGTGCAGCCAAAAAAAATTTTTTTTAATGTTATTTTACCATTTACTTGTTCTGAGTTCTTAAAATTATTTACATTAAATTTTCCTTTATGTATAAACTTGAGTTATTTGTATTATTTACCTTAAAAATTGTTAGAGTTATACTTCAGTTCAGTTCAGTCAGTTCAGTTCAGTTGCTCAGTTGTGTCCAACTCTCTGTGACCCCATGGACTACAGCACACCAGGCTTCCTTGTCCATCATCAACTCCCGGATCTTACTCAAACTCATGTCCATTGAGTCAGTGATGACATCCAAGCATCTTATCCTCTGTCGTCCCCTTCTCTCCCACCTTCAATATTTCCCAGCATCAGGGTCTTTTCAAATGAATCAGTTCTTCACATAAGGTGGCCAAAGTATTGGAGTTTCAGCTTCAGCATCAGTCCTTCCAATGAATATTCAGGGCTGATTTCCTTTAGGATGGACTGGTTGGATCTCCTTGCAGTCCAAGGGAATCTTAAGAGTTTTCTCCAACACCACAGTTCAAAAGCATCAATTCTTCAGCGCTCAGCTTTCTTTATAGTCCAACTCTCACATCCATAAATGACTACTGGAAAAACCATAGCTTTAACTAGATGGACCTTTCTTGCCAAAGTAATGTCTCTACTTTTTAATGTCTCTACGCTATCTAGGTTGGTCATAATTTTTCTTCCAAGGAGCAAGCGTCTTTTAATTTCATGGCTGCACTCACCATGGCTGCAGTGATTTTGGAGCCCCCTCAAAATAAAGTCAGCCACTGTTTCCCCATTTATTTGCCATGAAATGATGGGACGATATGCCACAATCTTACTTTTCTGAATGTTGAGCTTTAAGCCAACTTTTTCACTCTCCTCTTTCATCTTCAAGAGGCCCTTTAGTTCTTCTTTGCTTTCTGCCATAAGTGTGGTATCATCTGCATATCTGAGGTTATTGATATTTCTCCTGGGAATCTTGATTTCAGCTTGTGCCTCATCCAGCCCAGTTGTTTCTCATGATGGGTTTTGCTTAGGGAATATAATCTGCTTGTCCTCTGTGGAATTTATGCCCTCCCCCACCCCGCCATTGCCTGCATCATTTTTTATTTTGTTTTTGTTTTCTCACTGTTTTAAGAATGGGAATCTTGATTTCAGCTTGTGCCTCATCCAGCCCAGTTGTTTCTCATGATGGGTTTTGCTTAGGGAATATAATCTGCTTGTCCTCTGTGGAATTTATGCCCTCCCCCACCCCGCCATTGCCTGCATCATTTTTTATTTTGTTTTTGTTTTCTCACTGTTTTAAGAATCAAGAGAGACAGACTTTCAAGGGGAAGATCTCAGACTAAATCTAGCTCTTAATGATATGACATATTAATTACTTAGTGTCCCTCTTTAAATTCAAGTCTAGTTAATAAAAAATAAATTCAAAAGAAAAAAAGTTGGGGTTCTGTGGGATAACAAATGTGAAGTTCATAGCATTGTGCTTAATATACAGCACCATTTAATGTTCCTTAGTTTGTTCTACTAGTAATGTTCTTAAACATCCATTTGAAGATTTCAGGATGCTATAATGCATATAGCTAAGTTTAAAAGTGTTTGCACAAAAGTGTACAAGAGAAAAATGGGACAAAGGACATTCAAAAGCTTTGGCCAATGATTTAAAATTAATAAGAATGCACGAAAAACATTTAAAACAGCCCTGTGAATCAAGTATATGCAAATTAAATTGAGAGACCATTTTCACTAATTAAATTGCACCTAAAAAATACACATTGAAGACAACTGCTAGTTAGGGTACAGTGCACTTCTGCTGGTGAGAAAGTAAATCATTCCAACTTATCTGAAGTGCAATTTGTCACTTGTTTCATGGATCTTTAAACAACTCATGTGCCTAAATGTAGCAGTATCGGTAAGTTACTGCTGCCTAACAAACATTCCAAGACTTACTAGATTAAAATTACAACCATATATTATTTCTCATGAATCTGTAAACTGGCTATAAATTGCTGATCTGGGCCCAGTTAAAGCTGATCTCAGCTGGGCTCACTTATGCGGACAATTGACAGGTTTCCTGAGAACTGGCTGATCTTCAATAACTTCATCTGGGACACCTTGGGTCTCTTTCAAGTGATCCCTCATCCTCTCACAAATTAGTTCAGGCTTATTCTCATAGCAGTGGCTGGGGCTAAAGAGACAGGGCAGAAGTACATGAAGCCTCTGAAGTCTAGGCTCAGGATGGGCACATTATAACTTCCACAATATTCCTTTGACCATAGCTCATCACAAGGCCAGCCCAGGCACAAGGGGTAGGGAAACAGACGCCACACCACTTGGGAAGAAACCATAGGGTACTGAAGGGGTAACACGCAGGAAGGCCAGGGGTCTCCAAATGGAGGAAATAGCCTGCAAGTGTCAGACATTTTCTCTCTCTTAAGCAGCAGGAGGAAACAAACTAGCGATATTTTTACCTTCTCTATACAAATTTAAAAGGAGGTTTCTCTAAAAATTCTGTGTTGCCATAATGACACCTGGTTTCACCAGAAGTTAACCAATGCCTTTTTCTTATGGAAATGTTTATCTTAAGCTATGCTATTGTACTATGCATTTACCCCAAACTCTGTCTTCAAGTCGGTTCCGCCTTTTGGGCTCAGAACCTACTTGATAAACCAGTATGTTATCCTCCGATATTGTTCCTCTAATCTATGTAAATGAAACTATTTGTATGGTGATCTGCCCTTCTTCAAGATTCAAGTTAATCATTTTATGGCCCAAGATCAACCATTTGGAGCCAAGGTTATCCCAAAATACATCTTATGGGTGAGGGGCCTGGTGCCATTCTAAGTTTTGAGACATTCCTTTCTTTCATTAACAGACTGCTGGTGACTATATAACATCCAGCTAAAGACTAGCAGGGGGTACTCTTTCTGCCCCCTTCTGATGCCTATGTCAGAAGCTTTCTCTATCTCCTTTATACTTTAATAAAACTTTATTACACAAAAGCTCTGAGCAATCAAGCCTCGTCTCTGGCCCTGGATTGAATTCTTCTCCTCCGGGGGCCAAGAATCCCAGCGTCATAATTCAACAACAACCTTTCAGTACTGTTGTAAAGAGTATACATACAAAGAAACATTGAGAATTGAGGCCCCAAACATGACAGTTTTGAGAAATAAGAGACATTGGCGAAAATCTTGGCAGGACTTGAACAATTACATCTTTGATATGAAGGACTGAGAATTACATTCTTGGACTATTCATCACAAGCTCCATCCTCTAGCATAGATCATATGACACCAAGTAAAGTCAAATCAAACTCTGAACCATCCCTACTTTTCCTGCAATCTTCAGAGCTAGCTAAGGAAAGGTTTACAACTGCCTTTTCCCCACTGTTTGCATCTATTTCACAGAATAGTCATAACAGAGAATAGAAGGGCCAGCCATTGATGCATGACCCTCCAGAATGCTTATTTATACATGATAAAGGCTTTATGAATTAAAGTCAAGCTAGGACAAGCTGTGGAAGCAGTGGATACTTGAGTAGGAGTACAGACTTAAATAAGCTAGTTCAAAAAATTACGAACTGAGTCTCTAACTTGGTTAAACAACCTCAGCTCTCTAAGGGCGCACACACTTAACCACAATCCTGCAGGCTCAGGTCACCTGCAAGATTCTGAACATTAAGGGGAGACTGAATTAAAAGACGCTTACTCCTTGGAAGGAAAGTTATGACCAACCTAGATAGCATATTCAAAAGCAGAGACATTACTTTGCCAACAAAGGTCCATCTAGTCAAGTGAAGTCACTCAGTCATGTCTGACTCTTTGTGACCCCATGGACTGTAGCCTACCAGGCTCCTCCCTCCATGGGATTCTCCAGGCAAGAGTCCTGGAGTGGGTTGCCATTTCCTTCTCCAGGGGAATCTTCCCAACCCAGGGATCGAACCTGGGTCTCCCACATTCCAGGCAGCCGCTTTAACCTCTGAGCCACCAGGCTATGGTTTTTCCAGTGGTCATGCATGGATGTGAGCGCCGAAGAATTGATGCTTTTGAACTGCGGTGTTGGAGAAGACTCTTGAGATTCCCTTGGACTACAAGGAGATCCAACCAGTCCATCCTAAAAGAGATTGGTCAGTCCTGAGTGTTTATTGGAAGGACTGATATTGAAGCTCAAACTCCAGTACTTTGGCCACCTGATGTGAAGAGCTGACTCATTTGAAAAGACCCTGATGCTGGGAAAGGTTGAGGGCAGGAGGAAAAGGGGATGACAGAGGATGAGATGGTTGGATGGCATCACTGACTCAATGGACATGAGTTGGGGTAAACTCCAGGAGTTGGTGATGGACAGGAAGGCCTGGAGTGCTGTGGTTCATGGAGTCACAAAGGGTCGGACATGACTGAGCGACGAACTGAACTGAACTGAACCCACACCTGACTTTCAGATCTATATCTTGAAACCATCACATGAGTAGTGACAAGGATAAGAATGTTCTAGCTGCCCTGTGTCTACTGAAACTGGATAACTCTCTGGCCATCTGAGGATTCACAAAACAAACAATCTGAAAACAAAAGGATTTATAGAACAAACAATCTGAAAACAAAAATGGGAGTTCTGAAAGTATACTTTAATTAAAGAAAGAGAGAATATTGTTCCTAGAAATTAAAAAGCAGATCTATAAAATGACTTTCTATTGAAAAAATAGTTATACTGAAACTGGATAACTCTCTGGCCATCTGAGGATTCACAAAACAAACAATCTGAAAACAAAAGGATTTATAGAACAAACAATCTGAAAACAAAAATGGGAGTTCTGAAAGTATACTTTAATTAAAGAAAGAGAGAATATTGTTCCTAGAAATTAAAAAGCAGATCTATAAAATGACTTTCTATTGAAAAAATAGTTTTAAAATTTAGAAGGTATTTTCTAGGTGCCTTTGTGAAGTTGACAAAGGAAATAAGAAGAGGAAAAAAATTGATGCAAGTAGAGATGTAAAAAGGAGAGTGAGAAACAAATCAAATTGCAAGCAAACTTCAAACGCAAGTGCAGATTAAAAATCCATATTGGAGACTAAAATGGGAGAAAAGACACTACAGAAAAAAAGAGACTGATGTAATAATGTAAAGGATAACCCTGATAAAAGTGTCAAATTCTAGATGAAATGACAATGGGATAAACGAAAGAGGAAAACTATATAGAGCAGGTAAAGGAGCACCACCCTTAAAACTGTTATGTGTTCTTTGGGAGAATGGCAGTAAACTTGAACCAAAAAATCAAAAACCTTATAGAACAATCTTTCCCAGGATGAAGTAATCCTTGGGTCTACAAATCTAGAGGATTCTTCACGTTCAAAAGAATAAAAATTCTACACCTAAATATGTGCTAAATTTTAAATATCAACAATACAAAGTGAATACAAGCTTCCAGATTCGAAATATAAGTAAAACAAAAGAATGAATAAAGTCTGGCTGGACTCAGATTTCTACTCTGCAACATCATATGTTAAAACACAATGAAAGAGAATTGCTGCTGCTGCTAAGTCGCTTCAGTCGTGTCCGACTCTGTGTGACCCCATAGACAGCAGCCCACCAGGCTCCCCCATCCCTGGGATTCTCCAGGCAAGAATACTGGAGTGGGTTGCCATTTCCTTCTCCAATGCATGAAAGAGAAAAGTGAAAGTGAAGTCGCTGAGTCTGTCCGACTGTTAGCGACCCCATGGACTGCAGCCCACCAGGCTACTCCGTCCATTGGATTTTCCAGGCAAGAGTACTGGGGTGGGGAGGGCAAAATATTTTGTAAATAAAAATTCTCTATCTTTTCAAGTTATTCACAGGTAAAAGTGGCAGATGATATCTCAAGATATAACACTCATGTACCACCCCCTTCCCCGCAAATTCCCATTAGACATAAATCAAGGCAGCAAGGTGTAATTGAAAAGGAATATAGGATGACCCATAAGCACTGAAACAAAATAATTATGCAGAATTTGGTGTGGCTTTGGTAAACAGAGTTACATCAAATGCAAAAAAATATTTTTAATCCTCTTATTGAAATAGATTTTAAAGAAAAAAAATCACAAATAATAATTATGTGATGGTAAATTAGGTTGATAAAGACAAGAAAACTGATATCAGGTGGGAGATAATGGTGTACATTATTTCCTGTCCTGATTCTGGTAATGAAAAAAAGATAAGTATATAGGTAATCAAAAACTTTTTGACCAATTATAGTAAAATTTAAAATAGGGATTCATTCAACTACTTAAATGTAGACCTTAAAACGTCACTTTTAATATATAAATAGTAGAATTTAAAACAAAATTTCAATCATTTCTTCAATTCAGAAGATAGAAGCAAACAATTAATAGGACATATTTTTAATAGCATAAAGCAATTGACAGAGTTGAGGTCAAGCACACTGTTTTGGGCTGATAGAAGTTACCCCAATGAAAAATAGATATGCTCAATTTCCCTATTAAAATTCTTCATAAACAAAAATAAACAAACAAAAAAAAAAAGAAAAATAAAATAAAATTCTTCATAAACAAAATACAACAGACTAAATCACACATATAAATTATATATGCATATATTAAAAGCCTCAAAATGCTAACATAAAGAAATGAAAAATGAACAATAGACAAATTAGAATAAGCAAGTTAATACATTAAAATAGCATTTGCAACCCTGTTAAAAGAATTCAAGCTTTAAAAATACCAACAAAGCTGCAGGATACAAAATCAATACACAGAAATCACTTGCATTTCTATACACTAACAATGAAAAATCAGAAAGAGAAATTAAGGAATCAATCCCATTCACTACTGCAACAAAAAGAATTAAATACTGAGGAATAAACTTACCTAAGGAGGCAAAAGAACTGTACACAGAAAATTATAAGACACTAGTAAAAGAAACCAAAGATGACATAAATAAATAGATGGAGAGATATTCCATGTTCCTGGGTCAGAAGAATCATTATTGTGAAAATGACTATACTACCAAATGCAACCTACAGATTCAATGTAATCCTTATCAAATTACCAATGGCATTTTTCACAGAACTAGAGCAAAAAATTTCACAATTCATATGGAAACACAAAAGACCCCAAATAGCCAAAGCAGTCTTGAGAAAGAAGAATGGAGCTAGAAGAATCAAAAGCTACAGTCATCAAGACAGTATGGTACTGGCACAAAAACAGAAATATAGACCAATGAAACAAGATAGAAAACCCAGAAATAAATCCATGAACCTATGGGTACCTTATTTTTGACAAAGGAGGCAAGAATATACAATGGAGCAAAAACAGCCTCTTCAATAAATGGTGCTGGGAAAAATGGACAGCTATATGTAAAAGAACGACATTAGAACACTTCCTAACACCACACACAAAGATAAACTCAAAATGGATTAAAGACTTAAACGTAAGACCATAAACTAAAACTCTCAGAGGAAAACATAGGCAGAGTGCTCGATGACATAAATCAAAGCAAGATCCTCAATGGCCCACCTCCTAGAGTAACAGAAACCAAAACAAAAGCAAACAAGCGGGACCTGATTAAACTGAAAAGCTTTTACACAGCAAAGGAAACTATAAGCAAGGTGAAAAGAAAGCCCTCAGAAAATAATAGCAAAAGAAACAACTGACAAAGGATTAATTTCCAAAATATACAAGTAGCTCATACAACTCAATGCCAGAAAAACAAACAACCCAATCAAAAAATGGGGAAAAGACTTAAACACACATTTCTCCAAAGAAGACATACAGATGGCTAACAAGCACATGAAAAGATGCTCAACATTGCTCATTATTAGAGAAATGTGAATCAAAACTACAATCAGATATCACCTCACACTGCTCAAAATGGCCATCATCAAAAAGTCTACAAACAAAAAATGCTAGAGAGGGTGTGGAGAAAAGGGAACACTCTTGCATTGTTGGTGGGAATGTAAATTGATAACAGCCTATGGAAGACAGTATGGATTCCTTAAAAAAACAGGAATAAAACCACCATATGACCCAGAAATCCCACTTCTAGGCATATGCCCTGAAGAAACCAGAATTGAAAAAGACACATGTATCCCATTGTTCACTGCAGCACTATTTACAATAGCTAGAACATGGAAGCAACCTAGATGTCCATTGACAGATGAATGGATAAAGAAGTTGTGATACATACACACATGGAATATTACTCAGCCATTAAAAGGAATGCATTTGAGTCAGTTCTGATGAGGTGGATGAACCTATAACCTATTATACAGAGTGAAGTGAGTCAAAGATAGTAATATCATGTTAATATCAAATCAACACCATATTCTAACACATATATATGGAATCTAGAAGAATGGTATTGAACAACTTATTNAATAGCTAGAACATGGAAGCAACCTAGATGTCCATTGACAGATGAATGGATAAAGAAGTTGTGATACATACACACATGGAATATTACTCAGCCATTAAAAGGAATGCATTTGAGTCAGTTCTGATGAGGTGGATGAACCTATAACCTATTATACAGAGTGAAGTGAGTCAAAGATAGTAATATCATGTTAATATCAAATCAACACCATATTCTAACACATATATATGGAATCTAGAAGAATGGTATTGAACAACTTATTTACAGGGCAGTGATGGAGAAACAGACACAGAGAATAGACTTATGGAAATAGGGAGCGGGGAAGAGAGGGTGAGAGGTATGGAAAGAGTAACATGGAAACCTACTTTACCATATGTAAAATAGACAGCCAACAGGTATTTGCTGTACAGCTCAGGAAACTCAAACAGGGGCTCTGTATCAACCTAGAAGGGTGGGATGGAGAGAGAGATGGGAGGGAGGTTCAAAAAGGAGGGGATATATGTATACCTATGGCTGATTCATGTTGAGGTTTGACAGAAAACAACAAAATTCTGTAAAGCAATTATCCTCCAATAAAAACATAAATTAAAAAGAAAAAAAAAATGAGTAGGGGCCAAAGAAGCATTCTCTTTGATGATGTTAAGTGTGATATGTGTGTCTAGAATGCAGTTACACATAACATATTGGTGAATAAAGTAAATGATTTCTTAGCTAAAAAAAAATACCNATGGCTGATTCATGTTGAGGTTTGACAGAAAACAACAAAATTCTGTAAAGCAATTATCCTCCAATAAAAACATAAATTAAAAAGAAAAAAAAAATGAGTAGGGGCCAAAGAAGCATTCTCTTTGATGATGTTAAGTGTGATATGTGTGTCTAGAATGCAGTTACACATAACATATTGGTGAATAAAGTAAATGATTTCTTAGCTAAAAAAAAATACCAACAAAGCAAAAGATGCATAATGAATAATTTCCGATTGATATTAAACATCTATAAGAAGTTTCAAGAGTCATGGGACTTCCCTGGTGGTCCAATGGTTAAGACACCACGCTTCCAATATAGGGGTATGGGTTCAATGCCTGGTCAGGTAACTAAGATCCCACATGCCACGTAGTGCAACCAAAAAAAATTTTTTTTAATTTTTAAATTAAAAAAATTCAAAATGTGGAGAATAGCCTTATATCAAAATGTTAGCAAATGTTAAACACATTTGTTCCTAATATCTTTTCAAGGAGAGTTTAGCATGCCTCAACCAGTCAATGTCAGATGGACCAGGAAGATTTAGAGTACATATGGTTAGAATAATATCATGGAAAAAAAAGAAACTCAATTAGGAGACATATAGCAAATGTTCCAAAAATCATACAGATGTGCTTTATTTAACCAACCATGCAATATTTATAAAAATGGATTACATACAAGGCTACAAAGTAAACCTCCAGAACATCTAAAGTAAGATATTTGATACTCCACATATATTAATACATTTGCATTCCCTCACATTTCCCTCCATAAAATAAATATTCTCTGGTTATTTCTTCCTAGATCTTAACTGCAAAAGCTCAGATCTTGCTAGCATACATTAGCCAGGTCCTCAATTCCTTCGGTATGAAATCTATTTCCTTCTGGAATCTAGACAGTAATCATCAGTCCTTGACCCTCATTTATCTGGATGGAGAAAAGGACAAAAGATGAAGGATATGCAACACCTTTTAGGCTCTTGTGTCAGGTGAACCTTTGCAAGACCTGCGGGAGGCGCCTCTCTTCCAACAAGGAAGAGAAAGTGTCAGGCCTGGGACTTTCAGATCAATCAACCAAATATCCCGTCACTAGATCCCAGGGTGCCACTGTTTTCTTATCAGAAATCTGACATAGGTGACCTATCAAGGATCCTCTGCAACACTGTCTTACAATGAGATCCTAGGTCCAATTTTCAGTGATGCCTGTAGTAACCAAAAGACCTAAGGGCTTCTCAAAACCCTGTCATAGAGAACTCTGGTTTTCAAACTGTGCTGTAAGCAGATAGTTTGTTAAAGAATTCCAAAGTAGCAACTTCCCTGGTGGTCCAGCGGTTAAAGACTCTGTGCTTCCAATGCAAGAGGCAGCGGTTCAATCCCTGGTTGGGGAACTAAGCTCTCACAGTTAAAAGATAAATATCATTCCTGTTTACCTTCAAAGAGAGGGTTATAAATTTGTTTTGCTTTACTGCAAATTGTGTGTGTGTGTAAGTTGCTTCAGTCATGTTCGACTCTTCGCGACCCTGTGGACTGTAGCACACCAGGCTCCTCTGTCTGTGGGATTCTCCAGGCAAGAATACTGGAATGGATTGCTATGCCCTCTTCCAAGGGATCTTCCAGACCCAGAGATTGAACCTGCATCCCTTATGTCTCCTGCATTGGCAGGTAGGTTCTTTACCACTAGCACCACCTGTGTGCATCCAAAAAGGTATCCACCATTTTTCACTGCCCTAATCTTCACCCAAACCAGTTCAATAAGGAAATCAATGGTGAATATTCACTGGAAAGTCTGTTGCTGAAGCTGAAGCTCCAGTACTCTGACCACCTGATGTGAAGAGCTGAAACTCAATGGAAAAGACTCTCTGATGCTGGGAAAGACTGAAGGCAAAGGGAGAAGGGGGCAGCAGAGGATGAGATGGTTTGATAGCATCATCGAATCTGCCTGCAATGCAGGAGATCTAGGATGGAAAGATCCATCTCTAGGTTGGAAAGATCCCCTGGAGAAAGGAATGGCTACCGACTCCAGTATTCTTGTTTGGAGAGTTCCATGGATAGAGGAGACTGGTCAGTTAACAGTCTATGGGGTCACAAAGAGTTGTACTCNAGTATGGTACTGGCACAAAAACAGAAATATAGACCAATGAAACAAGATAGAAAACCCAGAAATAAATCCATGAACCTATGGGTACCTTATTTTTGACAAAGGAGGCAAGAATATACAATGGAGCAAAAACAGCCTCTTCAATAAATGGTGCTGGGAAAAATGGACAGCTATATGTAAAAGAACGACATTAGAACACTTCCTAACACCACACACAAAGATAAACTCAAAATGGATTAAAGACTTAAACGTAAGACCATAAACTAAAACTCTCAGAGGAAAACATAGGCAGAGTGCTCGATGACATAAATCAAAGCAAGATCCTCAATGGCCCACCTCCTAGAGTAACAGAAACCAAAACAAAAGCAAACAAGCGGGACCTGATTAAACTTAAAAGCTTTTACACAGCAAAGGAAACTATAAGCAAGGTGAAAAGAAAGCCCTCAGAAAATAATAGCAAAAGAAACAACTGACAAAGGATTAATTTCCAAAATATACAAGTAGCTCATACAACTCAATGCCAGAAAAACAAACAACCCAATCAAAAAATGGGGAAAAGACTTAAACACACATTTCTCCAAAGAAGACATACAGATGGCTAACAAGCACATGAAAAGATGCTCAACATTGCTCATTATTAGAGAAATGTGAATCAAAACTACAATCAGATATCACCTCACACTGCTCAAAATGGCCATCATCAAAAAGTCTACAAACAAAAAATGCTAGAGAGGGTGTGGAGAAAAGGGAACACTCTTGCATTGTTGGTGGGAATGTAAATTGATAACAGCCTATGGAAGACAGTATGGATTCCTTAAAAAAACAGGAATAAAACCACCATATGACCCAGAAATCCCACTTCTAGGCATATGCCCTGAAGAAACCAGAATTGAAAAAGACACATGTATCCCATTGTTCACTGCAGCACTATTTACAATAGCTAGAACATGGAAGCAACCTAGATGTCCATTGACAGATGAATGGATAAAGAAGTTGTGATACATACACACATGGAATATTACTCAGCCATTAAAAGGAATGCATTTGAGTCAGTTCTGATGAGGTGGATGAACCTATAACCTATTATACAGAGTGAAGTGAGTCAAAGATAGTAATATCATGTTAATATCAAATCAACACCATATTCTAACACATATATATGGAATCTAGAAGAATGGTATTGAACAACTTATTTACAGGGCAGTGATGGAGAAACAGACACAGAGAATAGACTTATGGAAATAGGGAGCGGGGAAGAGAGGGTGAGAGGTATGGAAAGAGTAACATGGAAACCTACTTTACCATATGTAAAATAGACAGCCAACAGGTATTTGCTGTACAGCTCAGGAAACTCAAACAGGGGCTCTGTATCAACCTAGAAGGGTGGGATGGAGAGAGAGATGGGAGGGAGGTTCAAAAAGGAGGGGATATATGTATACCTATGGCTGATTCATGTTGAGGTTTGACAGAAAACAACAAAATTCTGTAAAGCAATTATCCTCCAATAAAAACATAAATTAAAAAGAAAAAAAAAATGAGTAGGGGCCAAAGAAGCATTCTCTTTGATGATGTTAAGTGTGATATGTGTGTCTAGAATGCAGTTACACATAACATATTGGTGAATAAAGTAAATGATTTCTTAGCTAAAAAAAAATACCAACAAAGCAAAAGATGCATAATGAATAATTTCCGATTGATATTAAACATCTATAAGAAGTTTCAAGAGTCATGGGACTTCCCTGGTGGTCCAATGGTTAAGACACCACGCTTCCAATATAGGGGTATGGGTTCAATGCCTGGTCAGGTAACTAAGATCCCACATGCCACGTAGTGCAACCAAAAAAAATTTTTTTTAATTTTTAAATTAAAAAAATTCAAAATGTGGAGAATAGCCTTATATCAAAATGTTAGCAAATGTTAAACACATTTGTTCCTAATATCTTTTCAAGGAGAGTTTAGCATGCCTCAACCAGTCAATGTCAGATGGACCAGGAAGATTTAGAGTACATATGGTTAGAATAATATCATGGAAAAAAAAGAAACTCAATTAGGAGACATATAGCAAATGTTCCAAAAATCATACAGATGTGCTTTATTTAACCAACCATGCAATATTTATAAAAATGGATTACATACAAGGCTACAAAGTAAACCTCCAGAACATCTAAAGTAAGATACTTGATACTCCACATATATTAATACATTTGCATTCCCTCACATTTCCCTCCATAAAATAAATATTCTCTGGTTATTTCTTCCTAGATCTTAACTGCAAAAGCTCAGATCTTGCTAGCATACATTAGCCAGGTCCTCAATTCCTTCGGTATGAAATCTATTTCCTTCTGGAATCTAGACAGTAATCATCAGTCCTTGACCCTCATTTATCTGGATGGAGAAAAGGACAAAAGATGAAGGATATGCAACACCTTTTAGGCTCTTGTGTCAGGTGAACCTTTGCAAGACCTGCGGGAGGCGCCTCTCTTCCAACAAGGAAGAGAAAGTGTCAGGCCTGGGACTTTCAGATCAATCAACCAAATATCCCGTCACTAGATCCCAGGGTGCCACTGTTTTCTTATCAGAAATCTGACATAGGTGACCTATCAAGGATCCTCTGCAACACTGTCTTACAATGAGATCCTAGGTCCAATTTTCAGTGATGCCTGTAGTAACCGAAAGACCTAAGGGCTTCTCAAAACCCTGTCATAGAGAACTCTGGTTTTCAAACTGTGCTGTAAGCAGATAGTTTGTTAAAGAATTCCAAAGTAGCAACTTCCCTGGTGGTCCAGCGGTTAAAGACTCTGTGCTTCCAATGCAAGAGGCAGCGGTTCAATCCCTGGTTGGGGAACTAAGCTCTCACAGTTAAAAGATAAATATCATTCCTGTTTACCTTCAAAGAGAGGGTTATAAATTTGTTTTGCTTTACTGCAAATTGTGTGTGTGTGTAAGTTGCTTCAGTCATGTTCGACTCTTCGCGACCCTGTGGACTGTAGCACACCAGGCTCCTCTGTCTGTGGGATTCTCCAGGCAAGAATACTGGAATGGATTGCTATGCCCTCTTCCAAGGGATCTTCCAGACCCAGAGATTGAACCTGCATCCCTTATGTCTCCTGCATTGGCAGGTAGGTTCTTTACCACTAGCACCACCTGTGTGCATCCAAAAAGGTATCCACCATTTTTCACTGCCCTAATCTTCACCCAAACCAGTTCAATAAGGAAATCAATGGTGAATATTCACTGGAAAGTCTGTTGCTGAAGCTGAAGCTCCAGTACTCTGACCACCTGATGTGAAGAGCTGAAACTCAATGGAAAAGACTCTCTGATGCTGGGAAAGACTGAAGGCAAAGGGAGAAGGGGGCAGCAGAGGATGAGATGGTTTGATAGCATCATCGAATCTGCCTGCAATGCAGGAGATCTAGGATGGAAAGATCCATCTCTAGGTTGGAAAGATCCCCTGGAGAAAGGAATGGCTACCGACTCCAGTATTCTTGTTTGGAGAGTTCCATGGATAGAGGAGACTGGTCAGTTAACAGTCTATGGGGTCACAAAGAGTTGTACTCAACTTCGTGACTGCACAACAATAAAATCTTCACCTAAATATTCAATGCCTTATGACCTAGATGTCACCTAGAATCTTTCTTCATTATGGTTCTTGATTATCTTCATAATTGGCTCAGACTCTAATTCCACACTCTGAGAAAGTCCAAAGCCTTTTCAGTTCAGTTCAGTTCAGTCACTCAGTCATGTCCAACTTTGCAACCCCATGGACTGCAGCATGCCTGGCTTCCCCATCCATCACCAACTCCTGGAGCTTGCTCAAACTCATGTCCATCAAGTCAGTGATGCCATCCAACCATCTCATCCTGTCATCCCCTTCTCCTGCCTTCAATTTTTCCCAGCATCAGGATCTTTTCCAATGAGTCAGTTCTTCACAGAACTTTTTTTCAAAAGCCTTTTCAAGAGTACTTCAAATTACTGGTACTCTTGTATCCTCATATTTGCCTCTGGCCATGGACAACTTTTTCCATGTGTTTTCATAATGCAATTTGTTAACACAGATATGATGCTGTTCTTCACATACTCCAAAAGGAAAAAGAGAGAGAAAGGTTAAAAAAAAAAAAAAACTACTCACAGAATTATTTCTGGATGTTAGGAGTAGGTTGTGTGTGTGTGTTGGGTGGGAGTGAGGGGGAGATTGGGGAGATGACACTGAAAACATTTCCTGAATCAACATTTTAACAGTCTTGTTAAAATTCTTTGGGGGCATCCTGTCGCAGGAGTTTTGCACCATCTTACTGACTCTTCTCATTCCTCTATTTCTTACTTCCTCCCACTCAGATTGCCTTAGAAACTGAAATAGTTTTTCTCCTCACCTTTGTAGACAGCAATATAGCTTTTTGCTAACTCTTACTGTCAAGCTTTCCCACACAAACCATTCAGCCAAGCCCAAAGGGCTGCTATTCAACTTGTAACATTTGTTATTAACCATAGAGACCATAAACATTAAAAATATTTTTCTCTTACACTTTTCCTGATTTTATGACTTCTTGCTATCTTTCAGTAGTCCCAGGGATGTAGCCCTTAAGTACAGTCTGTCAATTCTTTTATGAAGATGTAAGAATACCCTTCTAAAGTCAAGGTTTATTCATCCCAGGGTAAAAACTTCTCAGATTCTACTGTACTGTATCACCTTGCATGCATACTAAGTTGCTTCAGTTGTGTCCGACTCTGCAACCCTCTGGACTATAGCTCACCTTACTCTTCTGTCCTTGGGATTTCCCAGGCAAGAATACTGGAGTGGGTTGCCATTCCCTTCTCCAGGGGATCTTCCTGACCGAGGGACTGAACTTGGGTCTCCTCTATTGTGGGAAGATTCTTTATTGTCTGAGCTACAAGGAAAGCCCCCACTGTATGATACAGCCCTAAATCCCAGATTGTTCTTTTTCTAATTATTTCCAGCAAAGTAGTTCATGTGTATTTGAGTATGTTTTCTAACCTCTCAGTTTCCTTCATTTGAAACTGAGAATAATAGTGATGTTCTCAGCGTAAGTCTATGATAATGATTTAAAAAATAAATACACTTAATACTGTATCTACATAGGACAAACAAGTGTTCAATGTATGCTAATAATTTTTATCTTCATTATACTTATCATATATGGACCCAAGAGTCTCCTTGATCCTATGAAGTAAAGGAGGATAATGTTACTGATGTCAGTGAAGAGGTGGACAGGGGCTATTTGAAAATCTTACTGCAGGATTAAAAAAGAGTTCCCTACAAATTCCCATTTTTTTTCCCCTAAGATCTGACTCCATACATAATTTAATATCTCTCTAGTGACAGACTAGCAAAATAGATGGATTCCCATGATTTCTGCACATACGTGTATACTTACATACACACAATGTATAAAAGAGAAGCCTAGATAGGGGATCAGAGAGATTTGGGAGAATATCCACATGACATCTTTTCTGGCCATGTCTCAAAAACATCCAGATTTCCAAGCTTCCTCTTGGACATAAAGCCCATCTGTGACAATCTGGTTTCTCTGCATACTGAAGAGCACATTTTCTCTCCTGGGGAATACTGGGAGCATACATTGCCAACGTGCTGGCAGAGCCTGCCTGGGAAGCCACGCTCCTCTTTTTCTTTGGCTCTCAGAAGTGACTTACAGTCAACAGTTGCCTTCGTCAAGTGGAGAAGACAAGCAATGTGTCTTAAATAGCACTCTTATAATTAGAAATATGCACACAAAGATTAATTTTGGAATCAATGCTTTTTTTTTTCCCTGAAGAGCATAATTTCCTAAAATCTGGGGGGAAAAGTTTATGTTCTCACTACCTTTTTGAAAAAATAAGTCTCAAGAAGCCTTCTTGTTCCCTCAAATCTCATCTTGCAACCTGAATTGGTTTAAGTTAAGCATAAATGCAAAATGCAAACAGTAAGAAAAACTGGGCAAATTTTTGGTCACCCATATGATGGAGAAATCCATATTTAAAGAATAATTACAAATCAATGAGAAAAAGGAGTGATCCATTAAAAAATAATTTATGAAAGAACTGCAAATGACTATAGAATATGAAAAATGTTCACCTTACTAGTAATCTAAAATAATCAAATTTAAGACTAACAATGATTTATTTTGCCTAAGATATTTGCTGATACTAATGAAGCAGTAAAAAGAAAAATACTTGATTTTGCTGATGGGAGTAGTAAATTGACACTCTCTCTGGTGACTCAGATGGTAAAGAATCTGCCTGCACTGCAGGAGACCTTGATTCTATACCTGGGTCAGGAAGATTCCCTGGATAAGGGAATGGCTACCCACTCCAGTATTTTTGCCTGGAGAATTCCATGGAAAGAGGAGCCTGACGGGCTAAAGTCCATGGGGTTGCAAAGAGTCAGGTATGATTGAACAAATAACACTTTCATTTTTTTCACTTTCTTAATAGCATAGAATAGGAGGATACGTTGGTTCAGATTTCGTAGAAGGCAAATTGACAATGTGTTCAAAGTTTTGTCTTTGATCCCCAAATTTCCCTTGTAGGAAACATATCTAAGAAATATTTAACTACTTATCTCTGGTGATGCTTAATGGAGTATTTTTTTGTAATAAAAAATGATAAAGTCAATATCCAAAAGAGTAGATTTGTTAAAATTAAGATGGCACATTCTTAAAATGGACTACTGTACAGAAGTTGAAAATGATAATTTAGAAAGATTATGTACGATATGAAAAAATATTTGTGACATTTTTAAGGAAGGATAAAGGCAAGAAAGCCATCTCCCTAGTTAAGCTTCTTTTCTTAACATGATTCAAATCTTCATCACTCTTCAGATAGCCTATCCTACACACTTTCTTCAACCACAGGGAAAATTCTCAACTCCTGAACAAAAAAGAATATGCCAGACAGGTCCTCTCTCCAGTTCTATCTTGACACCTACAGTTTCCTGACTTACACCCACAGCTGTTTAACTCTCTCTCGTGATAATGGATGAGGCACCCCTAATTCTAGCCTCAAGCTCATTCTGCCCCCTGGGCTTTTGGTAGCTGTCTGCCCACATGTAATGTATAAGGGACAAGGCAAAGTTCAAAGGGAAACTCAAATGTATGTGTCTAAACATTTTAGTCATAAATCAAGATAACTCTTATGTAAAATATGTTCCCATCCTTCTGATGAACAAATATGCCTCCCTGAGGAACTGAGAAGCAAGTTGGAATTAAATTTTGGGACGTTCTGCGCCAGAATGAGGAGATACTCTCAAGCCTGCTCCCCTTCTCTTCCCACTTCAGGCTGTGCCCCACACTCTGAAGGGCACTCACACGCAGTTCAAGTTCTTTGCAACCTTCATGACAGCCACCTTGAACTCCCTTCTGGCTTAGATGTGACACATGCCTGCTATGTGCCCATCTGAGGAAGGAAAGATTCTGAAAAAAAGGCACGTGGACCCCAGAGGGAGGCTCTGCAGGGTCGTCAAAGCAGGAGGTGGGCTTCAGATGGGCCCCACAGACACAATCCCTTGGTCCACAGACTCTGCCCGCCCTTTAGGGAGGAGAATCATCAGAGGAGAGCCAGCACAGCTCCCAGATCTGGCCTCTGTCTTTTCCAGTCACAACCCACCTTGGCTGTTTGGTGGAGAGAGGTCACCCTGCTGCATAAAGGTGAGTTTCTACTTCCTGACTTGAATACGAGGCTTGTGATTTTTGGTTGAAGAACAAATAAAAATGTGATCATTTCACACGTGATGTGTCTTATTTCATATGTTTTGAACACTTCTATCTTATTTATAGTAGGAAATTTACTCTACACAAAATTCCGCCTCCCCAGTGAACTTTTTGGAATTGTCATTCACTTGTATGAATCTCTTAAAAAAAGAATCCCTCCTATTTATACCTTTTTAGTGAGTATTTTAATTCTTGGACTCTTATTGCTTTAAATAGAGGATAATTATTTTAGTTGGAGGATAATTGCTTTACAATGTTGTGTTAGTTTCTTCTGTATACCAACGTGATCTCTCCCAATTCACCTATCATCTAGTGTTGAAGGCCTTGAACTCAAAATGTAGGGGGTGACTGAATAAAAGCTTAGATCATTTGTTAGGAAGTAATCGAAGCACAGAGTAACCTGCGCATCATGAAGATGACTGTCTGGAGGAAGCAGATTCAGGAATAACTTTTTTTTTTTCTTCTACAGTGTAATTTTGAGAAGAAATGCTGCTGCTCACTGGTGCTTTGTTTGCCTAAAAAATATTTAACTCATAGAAAAAATATCTGGGAACTCGCAATGTGTTCCAGAAGAATCTTTCAACAGAGCAATGCAACTGCAAGGTTGTCAAGACAAATGGAAACAGATAAGAATGAGTCAATGTGGTATTTAAGCAAGTTAGAATTAGAAAGTGAGGGTGGATTCATAGTGGCTACATATCTCTTCAACTGATTTAATAAATACATCTGCGGAATTTTTTAAAAAGGACGTTTTATCCAGCAGTCCTTAGGACTTTCTAATCCCTAGCTTTCTGATTTTTTTTTTTTTTTCAATTTGGGAATTAGAACAGAGCATTGTCTTGATGGACTAATGCACATCACTATGACCTGGCAGACAAAACTGGTCCCGTTTCCACCACAGCAATTTTATGAATTGGTCTCAAGTTACAAATACTCTGAGCACTCAAGATATCCTGGGAATCTGAGTGGTGTGAGCCTGTGTCTCCATGTTTCTATGGTAACTCTAACACACATAATAAGCCAAGTGATCAGAAATAAATCAGTCTACTATGTTCTTAAATTCCTTATGAAAAACTCCAGGTGTGTATGTATGAATTTTAACTGCAAGCCAAGCTTCAGATAAAAGTGTGAATTATATATTAAATATACATGCCACACAGACAGAAAAACGTGTGTATATTCTACAGGAATCCCACATGTATGTATTATACTGTGCACATGTAAAAAGAGGCACTGACTTCATAAAATGCTGAAAGCTATTCAGGCTATCTCTACACCCGACAGTAAACCGGCAGAAAGTAAATAAAGTACGTGAGAAAAAGCACAAGATCAAAACAGCAGATGTAAGTTTAAAACTAGCTCAGAGATTTTCCTGGTGTTTGACATTTTGGAAATCTGTGTTCTCTAATGACCACTTTCATATAAGGCTACTTCCAGTGTCAAGATGGAGGTAGTATTTCTAATTCTCCAACATATTTTAGAATGGGAAACCAGATGTTACCTGCATACAAGGCTTTAAGTCCCTGGGTGAAGTCTGTCCTGAGCCACAGAGTAAGGAGGGAGCCGGTGCTGACGCTGAAGAAATGCAGCTGAAATCCTGGTAACTAGCATCCTTCGGCCTGTTCCTCCTGACAGCTGCGGGGTGTCTCAACATTTCCCAAGACCACAGCTGAGTCCTGAGTCCTTCACCTGGAGTGTAGCCTGGGGGCTTTGCACTCTCGCCCCAAGTCGACTTCCAGGCCCTTTACAGGGGCCCCGCCAGCAGGAAATCTCCTTTGAACAACGTGGGGGCCGCCTGTGGGTCGGGTCCTGGTCCTGGCAGGCAGACTGTGGGCTCCCCGGGAAGGCAAACAGGAGCCCAAAGATGCTCCCAAGGCTTGGGGTGTGTAGGGCCGCAAGCGTGGATCTGATGAAGGCAAGTAGCAGAGGATGCCGAGGTCGCGCTGGTGGACCCCGTCTCAAACCCAGAACCGCAGCGTCCACTGAGGGGACCACGGCATGAACCAGTCTCGCGAGGAAGCCGACCGCAAGGGCCCTTGGGAGATCACAGCCCCACCCCCACCGCCGCCTCTCTGTTTTAATATCTTCTTTTTTAAAGATTTTTTTCTGTAGATCATTTTTAAAGTCTTTATTGCATTTGTTATGTAATATTGTTTCTGTTTTATGTTCTGAGGTTCTTTTGGATGCAAGGCATGAGGGATCTTAGCTCCCCCACCAGGGATCAAACTCAGACCCCAGCGTTGAAAGGTGACGTCTTACCCACTTGACCACCAGAGATGCCCTTCTTTGACTCTCTTGTGTACTATAAATATTTTCCCAGTTTATCGTTTTTATTTGCATAGTTTTATATATAAGCATTAACATCTTCTGTACACGTCTACATATCTTTTTGTTTTTGCAGTGTTGTGCATTAAGGGTCATATGTCAAATCGCTTTCCATGCCTCTTCCTCCTCCCCCAAGGTTATGTGTTCCAGGTTTTCTTAATGGGCTTTAAATCATCCCACATCTACATTTAATTATCTGATCTATTGGCGTTTATTTTTACAATACTCTATGAAATAGTATCCAACCTTTTCTTCCGGAACTTAACCAGATGTTATAACTTATTCTGTTGATAAATGGCTTTTCTACTTTCTTTAATTATTTTCTATTAAAGTATAATACACAAAGAGACTGCATAAATCATATAAATGCAGTTCAATGAGCTATCTAAGTGAACACATTCATGAAAATACCCCGGTAGCTCAAGAAACAGAACACTGCCAGGACCTAGGACACCCGCTGCCAGGCTTTTCTTAGTCACTATGTTTCTTCCCCACCAAAGGTCACTGCCATATGTACAAATGAACCCATAAATTCTCCTGTGAAGTGCTCTCTTTCACTTCAAGTTATACTTGTGAAATTCAAGTTGTGCTAATGTATATTTTGTTGTATAATATTTTATTATTTGAATATTTCACAATTTATCTCTTCTACCATTGGTGGACATTTGGTTTGTTTTCAACTTTGGGCTAGATTGCTACTGTAAACATTCTTGTACATTTAAAATATATATATGTATATATACAAGTTTCTGTTAAGTATACAGGTACATAAGAATGGAATTGCTGGACATGTCGTAAAATTTTGACAAACAGTTTTAAGGTGATATACAAATTTTCATTACTTTCAGCATGAGAATTTCAGGTATTCAGTATCTTCAGCAGTGTTTATTATTGTTACTCTTTTTAATCTTAGCTCTTTTGGTGAATGTATTGACTTATTTAGCTATAGTTTTCACTTATTTTATGACTAATAAAGTTGAGAACACCTTCATAGATGTATTGGCTGTTGGATATCATTTTTTGTAAAGTGTGTATTTAGTTCTATTGCCCACTGTTTCAGTGGATTCTGTGTCTTTTTCTTATTGATTTATTGGAACTTTTATGCATTCTGGAAAAAAATTCCCTTGTGTTTATGTATATATATGTCACAATATCTTAGTATATTGTGACAGTTTTTTCACACTTCTTATGCTTCCTAGGTCTGATGTGACAAACTACCATAGACTTGGTGGCTTGAAACAGCAGAATTTTTTTTCTCTCTCACAGTTCTGAAGGCCATAAGGCCAAAGTCAAAGTGCAGCCAAGGTGGGTTTTTTCTGAAGATTCTGAGGAAGAATCTATTCCGTGCCTCTCTCCTAGTTTCTGGTGACTCCGGGTGTTCTTTGCTTTCTTTGACTTTCCTTGTAGACATGTCACTTCAATATCTGACCCCATATTAACATTGTAGTGGTTTGATCGCTAAGTCGAGTCCAACGCTTGCAACTCCATGAATTGTAGCCCAGCAGGCTCTTCTGTCCATGGGATTCTCCAGCCAGGAACACTGGAGTGGGTTGCCATTCCCTCCTCCAAGGGATCTTCCCAACCCAGGGATCAAACCCAGGTCTCCTGCATTGCAGGCAGATTCTTTACTGACTGAGCTATGAGGGATATTAACATTATCCCTTGTGTAACTGTCTCTACAAAGTGCTCTCTTCCGTGCCTCCATATCTGTTCCTCGTCTTCTTTATTTCCCATCATTGGAGTCAAAGTGAAAGAAAGAAAGTGAAGTCGCTCAGTCGTGTCTGACTCTTTGCAACCCCATGGACTGTAGTCTATCAGGCTCCTCCATCCATGGGAGTCTTCAGGCAGAAATACTGGAGTGGGTTGCGATTTCCTTCTCCAGGAGATCTTCCCAACCCAGGGATTGAACCCGGGTCCCTCATAGTTCATTGGACTCAGGGCCCACCCTAATCCACGATGATCCCATCCTGAAATCTTCAAATCCATCACATCTTTGCCATATAAGGTTAGTTAATATACACGGGTTTCAGGTGACCTGAATTTAAAGAAATACCATTAAACCACTACATTCTCATAATTGTATTTTTTTTTCCCCTCATGGTTGGCTACTTTTTGCATCCCTTTAAAGAAATCTTTTCCTCCTCCCTTATTCTTACCATCATGAAGATATTCTCTTATGTTATATTCTAGAGAAACTAACACACTTAGATATACCATCCATCAGCAGTTAATAGCTGTGCAAGGTAAAGCAAAGTGTCATATTTCACTCCGCTCCAAACAGACGTTTAACTGACGAAGGAACACTTTATTAAACAGACCGTTCTTTTTGCACTATTCTGTAGTATCCGTCATAAATTAATGCCAATTAAGTATTCTTTTTGGACATTTCTGAAAGATTTGTCCATTGGTCAGTCCTTAGATCATTCCCACACTATCTTAATTACTGTAGGTTTACAGGTCCTGATATCCAATAGTGGAAGGTCTCTTTCTTTGTCAAGATTGTCTGTCATGACTATAGGTGGTTTCTTCCATTTCCATGTAAATTACAAAATCATCTTATTTTGCTTTTCTCAAAATGCTTGAATTTTGATTGGGGTTGCATTGAATCTTCCATCAATTTTAGGGTACACTGAAATTTTTACCATGTTGGAAGTGTATATTCTTCCTTTTTAAGTCTTTATTATCCTCAACAATGTTTCAGATACTGTGAAGGACTTTTGAATACCTTTTGTTATGTTTATTCCTGTGTATCAGATGTTTTGATATAATTTAAATGGCATATTTTAAAATTTTGCCAATTTCTAGTTGTTTCTGTAGATATTCTTAATTTGGTTTCCATAGATCTTGCTGATTTATTTGTTAATTATAATGAGTTATCAGCAGATTCTTTTAGGTCATTACATACAATCATCTGAGAATAGTGAGAATTTTACTTCTAGCTTCTTAATCTTTTTCCTTTTATTTCTGTCTCTTGTTTTATTTCACTGTCTAGGACCTCTAAGATAATACTGAATAGAAATAAAGGGACAGAAATCTTTATGTTCCCAGTATCAGAAACCTTCTAAAATTTTAACAGTGTACCATTCAGAGATCTGCTAGAGGCTTTTTTTTGTAAGCATTCCAAGTTAAGGAGTTAATTCTCTTCTCTCCTTAACTCACTGAGAGTTTTTCACCCAGTGAGTAGATGGGTTTTGTCAAATGCCTTCTCCACTCTTATTGTTAAATAAATTTTTCTTTTTTTTGTTTACTTGGACATTTATATTGTAAATTAGTATAATGATTTTGATATATGTAATGTTAAATCAGCCTTAGCCCAAATAAACTCACATTTACAATATATTATCTTTTCTACATGTTATTATATATAATAAGATTTTTAAAATCAGGTTATAGTAACAAAATTTGGCTGGCTTTTTAATATAAAATGGGGATTACTCTCTTGATTTACAATATTCCCTTTTTACTGTCTGCAAGATACAATGATGTCCCTTTTTCATTCTTGATATGAGTAAATATCATTGTTTTTTGGTTCTTGATCAGCTTGCCAGGAATTTATTAAGATTAGTACTATTTTTTTTTTAAATCAACCTTTGGTATTATTGATTCTCTCCATTTTATTATTATTGTTAACATACTACTATGTCATTACTTTTTACATTTAGCTGTATTATTTTCTTCAGCCTTTGCTCTATTATTAAATTTTTTCAGTCTTTGCTGTTCTTTTTACTAATTTCTTTAGATGAATACTTAGATCATTGTTTTCTAGTCTTTCTTCTTTTCCAACGTGTATATTTAAGTTCCATATAAGCATAGTTTTCGCTGCATTTGACAAATCATTATGTCATAATTTGCCATGTTAGTCTAGAAGCAGAATCCCTCTTTGTCACCACTTTTACTTCCACATTCTTTTGTATACTTGGTTCTGCTTCTGGACTTGTTCTCCTATAGTTTTTCTGTTTAATCCTGCAGCTGTCTCACCGTGTTTACTTTTCTTCCCTTTATAAGATGTTCTAATGACTCACAGAGCAAGCCCCTCTTCTATGTAGTATTTGCAAAGAATTCTCTTGACTCTTTTAGGGTACTCATTCACGGGTATAATTTTGACAGATTCTCTAAAAATAATTCATTAGACATATGTTTTGAGTGGAATTAAAAATACAGAGTATGAAGAAGTGACATGCTCGCAATATTGAGTTTTTATGCTCAGAAATATATGTCTCTTCAATATATTCCTCAATAAATAATTATCAATAATTGTTTGCATCATTTTCCAATAAATATTTATAAATTTTAATATGGATTTACATATTTCTTATTAACCTTTTCCCCCCCCTAGGAATTATTTGCAGTTTTGTTTTTTCCTATTTTAGCATTAACTAGTAACTACTAGCACTAACTAGTGACTACTACAGGTCCCCTCCACTGCAGGCGGTGGGGCTGTGGCATGCTGGGCCTGGAGTAGGGGCCAGGTCATGGGAGGCTCCAGGAGTGGCCTGGGGCCAGCGTCCCAGGCGTCGAGGGACCACCCACATGTGTGTGGTGGTGACCTCCTGTTTGTTTTCCTGGTGGCCCAGCCATGTCCAAGTATTTCTGGTCCCTGATCCTTTTGAACTATGGTGTTAGAGAAGACTCTTGAGAGTCCCTTGGACTACAACGAGATCCAACCAGTCCATCCTAAAGGAAGTCAGTCCTGGGTGTTCATTGGTAGGACTGATGTTGAAGCTGAAACTCCAGTACTTTGGCCACCTAATGGGAAGAACTGACTCATTTGAAAAGACCCTGATGCTGGGAAAGATTGAGGGCATGAGGAGAAGGGGACGACAGAGGATGAGATGGTTGGATGGCATCACCGACTCAATGGACATGAGTTTGAGCAAGCTTGAGGAGTTGGTGATGGACAGGGAAGTGTGGCGTGTGGTCTTAAATAATCGGACACGACTGAGTGACTGAACTGAACTGAGTGACTACTAATATTTAGGAAAATTCATTGACTTCAATATTTACTTTTGAACTTGCTAATATTTTTAGCTAATTTTTCTGACTTTTCGAGATAAAAATCAAATCACCTGCATGTAGTGATAATTTCTCCTCTTTTTTCCTATTTACATTGTTCACCCTCCAGTTTCTTATTGCATTAATTAATCCCTCTCAAACATGTTGAGAACTCAGTGACATCAGGCTTAGTTTTGTCCTGACTTTGACAGGAATGTTTTCAGTATTTCCCTATTAATTACAATAGAGTGGTAGGTATTTATTGCAATAAACAAGTCATTTTTATTTTGGTTTCATAGATTTTCCATTTAGGCATTTATTTTAAAATCAGGATG